>JAODKM010000039.1:10137491-10160994 GCA_026780845.1 Petrocephalus sullivani
TGGACCCCTGCCTGGGTGACTCTGTCCTTCTGATACACACCAAATTCATACATACTTCACTGTGGCCAAAGCAGCTCTGGTGCATGCAGCCGGACAGACCCAACCATAGACAAAGCACTGCTAGCTGCCTGTCTGAAAGCAGGATGGCTGCGCGTGCTGGTTGTGTCTAACGCAGACGGGAAGCCAACACTGAGTTCTCAAGAGATCCACGTACGGGATGTCATTTCTGGAATGCTTCATGCAGCTGTGCTTTCAAGTTAAAATCAATTAAGATGAATTGTTTCAATAAAATGCAGAACTGTCTGGCCAATGAATGGCGACCATTTAAGTTGTGTTGAATAATGCTTTAAATGAACAATACTGTGTAAAAAAAAAACCTGGACGTGATTATAATGTATAACTAAAAAGTTCACTGAAATTGATTTGTTTAAACATCGATAGAGTGAAACCCTATCTTTTTTTATGTCCAGCCAAATGCTAGTTGCATATAAGGACACATGTGGTTGTTAATGAGCAATGATGACATACCTGTGAAGGTGCGTGTGACGTAGAAGTGTCCAGTAGCGGACAGGGTGGGGATGTGGAGTCTATGTTTACAGTGCACATTTTGCACTGGATGTAGGTGAAGCTCTCAGGGTATACAATCCAGTTATCCCAGCCCAGATCTGCACAAAGATCATATAGAAACAGAACAGGTAAATTCTGTTGTAGCATTAGTATTATAATGTCTCACATATAAGTTCAGTGCAATATCTATCGCCATATATATTCATAAGTCCATTAATATAAGCATGCCACTTTATATATAGGACAACTAATGTATAATTGTATTGTAAAATATTGAAAAAATTCAATATAAATGTGCAGTTAATGTTTGGTGGAGAAGTTGACCCTGAAGTTTTATTTTATTTTTTTTATGTTTAGTTGCGTAATTTCAGCAGTGAATGAGTTCAGATAAAAATCGATTTGTTCTGGCAAACAGAATATTAGAGGAAAAGTGTAACTAGAATTTGTTTTATGTGTTTACACTTAATTTCACTTGAAAAATAAACCTTTTATAAAGATCACAGAAGCCAGCTCGCAGCACTGTACTCTCGTGTGGTTGGTAAGGTCATTGCTTCCAAGGGATTGTGGAATGGTGGTGGTGCTGCTGGCCCCTGCAAGATAGAATGGTGAATGTTTCAGGAAACTGCAGAAGCTGTGAGTAAAACGACAGTCTAACTCCCATGACTATAAAAGCCAAAGGCAAAGCTAGCGTATTTCAAAACAGATGTAGTATAACATTGACTAGGCGACCCTACCGGGGACTTCAGTTGGTGTGCTGTAGTGGAGGGCTCTGAAAGTGGCCTTCCAGTTCTCTCTCAGCTGGCTCATCCCAGAGACGGATACCCGTGGCACTTGCTCCAGGTTTAATTCCTCCAAAAGCATCTGGCCAGCATCCGACAGTTGTGCTGCCCAGCACCTGCACAAGTGAACCATAAGGCTGGCATTAGTTGACTGCACCCATAAAAGAGTTTAGTAATGGCAGGAATTCTAGAATGGAATTTTAGTTAAAACAGTGGGAAAGCCTCAGCCTTGTGGCCCGGCAGATGTCAGAAACTAATTCCTGCTGCAAATATTTACTTATGGTAAACAGGAATATAGTATCTCACTATGAAAGTAAAGCAATCAAAAGAAGTATAAAAATATGTATGTTAGAATCCTGAGTAAAAAAGATATGATGGAACTAAAATGATTGGGTAATGCATTTTTTCAGACACCAGTAAATTTGTTTGCACAGTTCTTTTGAGGAAATCCTCACCCATCAAGAAATACACTCAAATTCAGCAATTAGTTAATACTTTTATCTACATTGAAAATACACCCTGAACTGAAGATACAAATGAAAAGCAAATGGTTTTAAAAAATTAATTTCCAGTTTTGTCTGATAAAAAACACACCATTCATTTTCACATACACCTTCTGAATCTCAAGTGACCTTTAGATATCAAAAGACATTTAGATTTCAGTATCAGTAACCAGCTATAAATTGTGGAACCTTCTGGGCACTTATCCCCAATCAGGGTGCAACTGTATACCGACAGTCTGCAATGAACAAACCAGAAATGGAAACCAGATTTCCTTCAGGATATATCAGAAAAACAGAAATACAGACTCATCTGTTTCGTAAAAGATTCAGGGAAAGTACCTATCCGCAGGGCATGCCAGCTCTTCCAGGATCAAACTAATCAAACTCTTTTGGTATAATAGTCAAATAATTGGTTTTATTAAACAGAAATGAGATCCCATTCATAAAATTTGTCAAGAATAGCAGCATCTCACCTGTTCAACTTGATCACCGGTGCAGTGGAGTTAGAGGAGACTGTTTTGTTGTCAGAGGGCTGTAGATGAAGTGGCTTTCCCCTAACAATTCCCAGAAGTACAGCTGTCACACAAAGAACCAACATCATCTTCAATAGTTGGATAAACTTCAGTCAGGCGTCTTCAGAAACTGAAGTACAAAACTGATTGTACAGGATGATGTAGGCTCAGTGGAGCGTTGCTATGTGGGAAACTGAGTGGTTGACTGCTGGAACTTAGCACCAGAGACTCAGAGGATGAAGCAGCTGGGATGAAACAGAACTGGGTACTGTCTTTTGGCGGGTCCTGGGAACCTGAGTTTTATCTTCTCAGTTTCCACATTGTCCTTGGAATACATCACATTGTTTTGCTGTCCCACCAGAGTGAGGTGGTGAGGGAGAGTTTTTTTTTCCCCTTTGCCTGATCTCCTGGCTCATTGTACAATCAGTCAGGTGCATTCTTTCAGCCTTTTGATTTTAAGGTAATGAGCTGCTCCATCCTCAGAAAACAACACTTATATTGATTATGCACAAGATGTTCCTGAAATGTGCATTAGTCTATCAGTCATTTTGGAGGCATTGGGACATTAAAGACATTAATAGCTGGTTCCTTCATCATTCCAATTACATACTTATTCAGATTTGACACCAGCTATAAAAAAAATCTCATTAATCCCTTAGCATCCCTACCCTAGATGCAACAGAGCTACCAGGACGCATGATATTAAAATTGCTATCATTATCATATGATCATTACTCATAGGTGTTGGTCGCTGTTGCATGTGGCAGATGCCAAAGGAGGACGAAAGGGCAAAGAGGACATGCAACAGCAGGACAGATGAGGGCTGGAAAAACGGACTGTCTAACCAAAATCTGGATGCAGGTCGCCGTACCACATTGCATGTTTTCATCAAAATTTTCCCAGCTTGCTCCAATGTGATTCTCTTTTCATGGCATGTGGCCCGAAACAGAAATTCCTCCTGGGCTAAATTTGGACCAAATCAAATTAAACTAAACAGCCCAGTATTCAACGGCTCTTTTTAGTTAAAGTAAAGGTTATGAGTAACGTCCCATGAACGTCTGGTGCTGGGTGGGATATAGCAACTGTATATTAGCTAGGTTAGTTTTTCTATATGGCTATATAAACATGTGTAACCCTCTACATTTCCTTTCTGAGTGGTGTTGGCTTTGAGGTGCAGTACCTGACCATTCTCATAGTTTATTAGTCCTCAGCACCTCTTAGCTGCAATCCCGGCAGGTTTAAAACCAATTACTGTATGGCTGCAGGCCACAAATGTTACCTTACGTGACCCTTGGGAATAAGGACAAATTGCTAGAGAGAGAGATGCAGCGTCCATGTATTCCTGGGGGATTGGCTTTACATGAGACAAAATTTTTGTGTGTAAGAATGTTACGTAAGAATGCCTCCCAGATAAGAAAAATATAAACATTTTTGTTGTGCATCTGTGGTTCAAGGATATATTTTTGGGGGTCTATCAGTCTTCAGCAAGTTGAACATTGTTCAGCATCATTTCTAACCGGGAATTAACATTCTGACAGTTTGACTGAAACTAGCACATATATCCATAAAGGTAGTGTTTTTTTTAGTCGAGAAATGTGTTGAAATGTACAACCCAACAAGTAAACATGCACAATTTTTAGTTAAAGCACTGCTGTAATTAGTGATTAGACTCATTAGGGCCATATTTTGCGGACAGCGCGACTCAAAGCGGTTTTGTTAGATTCATAGCAGCGCATTGCTCATTTTCGCGCCAATTAAGCGCCTTTCCCGCTCCTTTGCAGTGCTCTTTCTTAATGAGGTGTATCGGAGCGCTGCTGTTTTAAGGCAGCGAGATGACCAATAAAAACTACATCTAAAGTCTGTGGCGAATAATTACATTTTATTTAAGCGTTGCGTTTTAGAAACCTGCGAGTGCACGACGCTCGTTACGGATACAGGTACCCGCTGTAAGTTTTTTGTTATTTAATTGAATTGAATTTTATTTTATTTTATGATTATGTGGAACAGTGGTGCTCCCGTAAATTATGTGTTAATGCCTTTTCATTGCTCGCTTTCCTCGGCCGAAAACGGATCTGGTTTGTCAGGTAAACGCGCCATTTTAATAGCATTTTGCAATTTCTTTATTGCATGTTACGCCCAAAACACAACTGAATAGAGAGTTGAGACAAGCATTTAGCGCTGGAGCAAATTCTGTTTTTTACGCTGTCGAAATAGCTAAATGGATTTGGACACGCCTATATAAATTTAAGTTTCGCCTTATGCTTTGCGTTAGATAGAGCCCTAAAGCTCTGAACAATAGTGTTAAACCGCAATGTGAATGTGTGTATCAAATCAATACACATGTAAGGAGCTTTTACTTTATGGATGAGCAGGGTTGGTTAGTTACAAATTTCATATTACTTATAATTTTCAAATGTTTTGCACGTGGCTTCAACTGGATTTAGTATTCCTTCCTGTTGACATTTAGACCAAATCTGGAAATATTCTGAAATAAAATCTCTAAACATTTTATCAAGGCTTAAGAAAATCTAAATAAAATTCTCATAAAATCATGTATGCTCAGCTGGAAAATCTGGAACATTCAGCTGTTGTTTCCCATTTTACATTGACATGTCCTCAAAATAATGCACAGTGTGTCTAAGAGTGAATGCATGGACCAAGATCAAGGTAACAGTGTAGCAATTAATCAGGCCTTCGATTACCTTTCCTGCTAAATCCTCAATTTTATTTTACGCTAATGTATATCAACAAAACATTGAGAGGCACTACATGGAGAAAAATTCATCACTGCACAGGCAGGCCACTACCAGTACTTTGATTTAATTCTGATGATTAATTAACTGAAAGCGATAAGGGTCCTGTGCTAAATAGTCCTGTCCTGTGTGGATTGTTCTCTTTGTAGATTTAATAAGAGGTGGACATTTCAGGTCCCAAAAGTAAAAATCCAGACCAAGATTTTGTTTCAACTAATCAGTTGTGTACTCTGTGACTGTATACTCAACTGGTTTGGATTTTTACTTTTTGGACCTAAAATGTGCTCCTGTGGATATAATAGCCCCAATATCCTGATAAATCCTCACCATGTAGCTTGTTTTTCTTGGTTTCCACTGTGACCATGATTTGTCTGTTAAAAAAGCTAAAAATAATATAACGTATGTCTTTATTTTGAAATAATAATAAACATTAACTATAAGCGCATGCCAGTTAGAATGCAGTCAAACTCCAGTGAAGTGGAGGAAATTCCCTTGAAATGAATTCCACCTGTCTTCATGTAACTAATCAGAAAGCACAAAAACTGGGCAAAGTAGCTTCTAGGGCGAATGTAATGCTGTTATTGACTCTTGGCACTGGTTTGTACTATGTACAAGAATGCTGGTTTTAGAAACTGGGTTTGTCGCTTGGTAAAATCACTCAAGGGACAATGCATCTGCAGAAGGGGGCAGCACCCCTGCTTTGAGACTAAGACTGTTGACATTTTATACAAAAGTTACTAATTAAAACAAACTGTGGGGGCTCAAAAGCATTGAGTCCATAGAGCTGTCACTATCACTGACATATTGTACGCTAATAAAGAATTATGCAAATTTCAGTCAGCTTGGTTTTTATTAATCAAAACAAAAAATGTTAATCAAGGCATAATAAACACCATCAGGATTTTCACAAGAGGACAGTTATGAAAGCCACATTCACACTCCTCGTGATCGTACTAATGTTCACTCAATAGCAAGTAATATGTTGTGACCATTTGCAGGATTTTTAAAAATCTCATAACTTTTGAACTTTAGATTTAAACTTAGAAATGAATTAAAGCATTACTGCAGTAAAACTTGATATGATGTATTTCGGTCTCTAAGTTATTCAAAAATAATTATGATAGTACTCCAATAGTGTTATGATTGATATTGTTTGAAAGGGTGAAATTGTGAAATTTCCAGCTGATCTGGATATTTTCTAATTGTCAAACATTATTTAAATCACAGAGGAATATGACTTCTAACAAGAACAACTGGTTCATATGGAAATATTGATGTCTAAAATTAAACGATTATGTCTAAATCCACTGATAGTGCCATTGAAGACTGACATACCAGCAGGTGATCTGGGATTTGCTAATAGGATTTAACTCACACATTTAAATGCCAGGCCATCAAGGACTTAACTACCAGAATCAATATTTTCAAAACCTTGGTATCACACAGACTAACTAAGACGAAGGGCTTCACTAAAAGTGACGTTATTGCATCTTATTTATTGCTTAGCTCAGAAACGGAATAGTCCGATGCCTTATCTTGAGCGCATCTTGTTAGATTACTTCTCATTAAATACTGGCTAGTCGGACAGTTGTTGGTTGGATACTGGCTTGTCAGATACTAGTTGTTCATGCACCAGTTTGGTAGATATCTGCTGGTCAGACATTGATTGGACGTAATGTAGCTGGGTGGATACTGATTGGTCAGACATTAGTTGGACAGAGTCTGACTGGGTGGATACTGACAGGACAGACTCTGGTTGGTCAGATATTGGTTGGACAGACCCTAGTTGGGTTAATTCTGGCTGGTCAGACATTGGTTGGACAGACCCCAATTGGGTGGATACTGGCTGGTCAAATATTAGCTGGACAGAAACTGTTTGGGAGGTTAACATTTTGTTTGACATTTCTTGCTTAGAGATTGGATTGGCAGATGTTTGTTGTTCAGACTTCTCAGTAGTTCTTCTCTGGAGGCCATGCTCATTCTCCAAACGGCTCTTGTCCACCAGTCGGAAAGCCTCCATGAACTCATTGATGTCAATGCTCCCATCCCCATTGTCATCAATACTGATTGCCAATTTAGAAATTGCCTCATCACTGATCTCTATCTTCAAGTATGCACTGAGAAGTTTCCACGTCTGATGAAAATCCTCCAGGGAGATGAGACCTTTCAGAGAGAAAAGGATCAGCTGATCGAACTGAGGTTGATGCCCCGTAGGGCAAATAACACCCTTTGATTTTGTCCTATTACTGCAATGGTTGGTATTCACTGATATGGAACTTATGTAACTGTATGTAATGGCTAAGTAGGCCTGACGTTTTGGAAGTCAAGTGAAACAGTCTGTATTGTCAGGTTGTCACAGAGTGTCACGGAGAACATCAGAATATGTAAAGAGAGGGTAGATCAAACAAAGACATAAATCTGGACAGAAAAAAAATTACATGAACTCGTCAATAAATCATTTGTGAATCATTCATAGAATTACACAGCTAGAGTTCCTACAGAAGCCTTGGCATTTGCTTTAATAAATCAGTGTCTTTGAATAGTGACAAATGATTTTAAATGGCTTACCGGAGTGATCAGTGTCCACTATCCTAAAAATGGTCTCAAGGGTAGAGCGATGCCTGTAGACCATATCCAGCAGGGCCTGATGGATGTGCTGGAGCAAGAATGAGACAAGTTCAATTAGATTTAAAGCAAGCCACTGTCTCCTGTTCTTTCATTACAGCTTCAGTTTCCTCAAGTGGGATACAATGGGATGCTGAGAACAGAGACTCAAGTGTGCTTCAATCAGTTTCTGTCAATGACAGTTATGTGAATTTAAAAACCATTTGTAGTATTTGTGGCAAGTGCCATTTGATTGAATGATGTTAATGAAGTGTAAGACAGGTCAAGAGATGATTATCTGATTGCACTGAAAGGTACAGGGTCCTTTGCTTCAGTCTGTGTGCACTCTTACTTCAGTGTCAGGTTCTTTGACTGCAAGCTCACGGAACCAGCCGTGATAGTCAATCTTGCCATCTGAGGTATTGGGCACCAGTTGTGAGCGCAGCACTCTCCATGGGACACCTAACTGCAGAACTGCCTCCACTGCACAGGCCCAATCATTCATGCTGATCCAACCTGTTTGGTTGAACAGTACCTCAGTGCCAACAGCCACACACTGGCAATTACACATCTTAGAAAATCCATCATCAGCTGTGCCCATGCAACTCAGGGTGGAAGTTACATGGTTAGCATGGAAAATTAGAAGCAGATTGCTCAAAAGTTCTTCCTTAGTTATGATATGTATCAAAAATAGTTATGTTACAGGGAATAACTTTTAGTGGGCTGCACGTTCGCCAAAGCTGGACTGTATGGTACTTCTCTCTACATTGCGTACATTTCCGTTCAGTACTCCAGTTATCTCCCACAGTCTGGAAACATCCAATATGGTGAATGGGTGATGAACGTTGAGGGAACACCTTTGTTTTTATTAAACATATTTTTAATGGGAATACACTAAGGATGCTTTATTAATGAGAAAGCCAGCTGATATAAAGTCTATGCTTCATTCAGAGTACGCCCCCAGGAAGAGAAGGTTACAGTGAGCCACACGTCATAAATGCCACCCAGGGATTCTCTACCTGTGTTCTCCTTATCAAACTCCTGGAAGGCACTGATGAGGTCAGATCGATGAGCAAACAGCTGCTCCCTCAGGACCTTGAGGGCAGAGTGTTCGGTCCAGCCCACCCTAGGGAGAAGCAAATGAGATGCTTGATACACCATGTGGATACTGATATAGCACTAGCACGTAAAATATCTTTTACTGGTATACAGTACCAGTCAAAAGTTCAGACACACCAAGCTGCCTACAAAGGAGTCGCATCACATGACCGGACCAGCTAACCTAAACGCAGTTGAAATGGTTTTGGAGGAGTTTGACCAGACAGTGAAAGAAAAGCGATCAATAAGAGCTCAGCATATGTGTGACCTCCTTCAGGATGGCTGGAAAAGCCTCCCTGGAGGCCACTTCATGGGACTGGAGTACAGGAGGGTCAGCCAGTCCCTGGAGCTATTAGTGTTAAGGGCCTTGGTCAAGGTGGGATCACTTTACTGATTACAGGATTGGAACCAGCAACGTTCTGAGGCCCCACCCATGGAGCTGCCCCTCCTGCAAACATATATATATATATATATATATAATTATTCTAAAGTGTAGACAATAGTGCAAATAACCTTTCCACTGGTAAATGTGTCCACATTTTTAACTGGTACTATACATACAGTTGAAGCAGCCCGCGCTGCTGTACTATATATAAAGCTGAACTAATTTGAGCTTCCGGTTTGTATATAAATTCTGAACAGCTGTGGTTCTCCAGAGAGGTCGATCCATAAACATTTTGGTACAGTAAAAACGTAAAAAGAAATATTCAGAATCTGGAGATTTATTCTATGACTTAGAAGTTCCTCTTTTACCTTTGCTTCAAGTTAAGCTCTCGTGTCATGTTGCTGGCCTGGTACTGAATTAAATGGGGCACTAAGTCTGGGCCCAGTGTAACATAAGCTCCTCTGTTGCTTCCCACCTCATAGTAGTTGGATGCAGAAAAAAGCGTCAGAACCTATTTACATGGAAAACAGGAAAAATTAGAACTTTTTCCACAGAGAAAAGTAAGATCCTTTAAACACTTGACATATTGTATCCCCCTGAATAGCATATATTACAATGAGCACATGCTTTTGAAAACTCCACCGTCTAGTGTACACATCAAACTGCTAAGCAGAGATTTTGATATTTCCACCACAAATCCAGCACAGTGCAGTAGTTTTGCACAGAGAGATTCTTTGCATCTTACCTTGCGGCTGTGGCAGAATTCATAGCCCTCCTGCTTGCACTCATGAGAGCGGATGAGTAGCTGTAGGTGGTGCTTACTCAGAACCTGATTTGTTACGTCTGGGCCCCAGTAGCAGCCACTACCCCGTACCTCATTGGGGATACAGCCTTCCTGGGACATGGGGTCACTCCACAGCAGATCAACGATCTACCCGAAAAGGATAGACTGCCATCACTAGTATAGACTGCACTCAGAAGATGGTGAAGTCAGAATGTTACAACATCCTCAGGGTCATATGGGTGGGCTGGAGTTGTGGGTCGGGAAATGCGATACATCATACCCCCCCCATATGTTGGATATGCTGCTGGTGCCAACCCCACAAGAGCCACGACAGCTACCTGTTTCCATTCCTCATCGCTGACCTCAGTGGGATGGCAAGAGTCTAGACTGAAGTCTTCAGAAGAAGAGTGGAACAGGTCCTGGGAGGACACGCTGCACCTGGCCCTCCTGCGACACTCCTCCAGCTCGTCCTCGACAGGGCGCATGGCGCGGCGGGAGAAGTCCTGAAGGGAGCGGCGGTGGAAGTCGTTCCTCAAACCAAAGGGATTAGCACAGGCAATAGAGGCACGTCTCTGGCTGCATTTGGTGATCCATGCATCACCCTCCATGTCAGAATACATGGAGAGCCGCCTCTCTGCTTTGCTCTTCGTTGGTGGACATAAGGCTGAGACATACTGGGAGAGCAGACAGGGTAAAAGGGGGTCATAAGTTATAGGACACCAAAATTCCCAAAATCTGCGTGCCTAACGCTACAGCTTCATGCCGGCCAACACTGTGAAGCCCCTCCCAGCCACTTACTCTGTGCCTGTCCATTTTGGCAATAAGGCTGAGATCAGTTGTGTCAGAAATTCCTCCGTGCAAAATCAGCACCTTGTGGTCAATCACTGTTGCCAGAGGCAACCAGCTGAAGATCATTTGCAGAAGCTTCAGAATCTTTTTACCATGCACCTGCATAAAGAGCACCAGATCTTCTAGAGGAAATGCTTTTATTTACTTTATGCCTGTACATTTCAATAAAAAAAATGTAATGCAGAATATTCCTGACTGGAAACTTGTGGACTCGTGGAATCCTGTGCCTGGCAGAGGAATCATATCACTGCTGTTTCCTTGAGTAAGGTCTTTAACCACAGCTGCTCCAGGGATGGTCAGTGGCTCTGTTCTCCAACCCCAAACTTTCAATCTCGTCTCCTCACAAAATGTTGTCTGCTTTATAAATAAACATAACTGCATATTTCTGTAAAATTTCATTAACTGTGATCTATGGCAAAATCTTCGAACACCATGCTCTACCAACTCTGGTAGTAAATACCATTGGTTCATAGACACTGTAAAGTAATCAAAATAATGGAGATCGGGTCCAAACTCTGATGGTTTGTATTTTATTAGAGCCCCATCATGGGTTCCACAGATAATTTTCAGCTATATGCCTTCATCAGTTTGTGATTTCAATAGTACAATGGGTATTTTATGAAGACAATACAATCATACTTCCATAGGTAGCTAATAGGTTCCAGACTGATCGTCGAGATAATACCCAATCAGTACCATCCATTGATTCATAGCCACACCCCCACAGGTGTTACCAAAACCAGAGAAAATAAGCTGACTGGGACAGTGCATAAAAAAACATTGACTCAAAACATTAAAAATAAAATACAGTGCTATCAACATCTATCTAGGTCAACCCTGGGATGTATGTATTATTGTCATTAATCAAATGGAGTGTATGTTAAAAGTGGGTCTTTAGCAATAGAGGACTGACCATAGTATAGCATCATAAAGATTACTTGCAAGCAATTATAGTGGAACCAGCGGAGAGTTGCCTACCTGAGACTAAATCCTATGGATTTAGGGAAGTGACACACATTATATCCCCTGCAACATTAATCCACCTGCACTGAAGCAGCCCTTGGTATTTAAATTGGCACTACATGTGAGATCCTCCATCATTCTTGGTAAAGGGATTAAGCTAAAGGTTTCCTACTCATGTCCTGGATTTTGAAACTTTTGCAACCGTGAACTATCCTCGATATAAGTTCCATATTGAACACCAAAACAAAATGAAACATTTTTAAAGATCTTAAAGGCCTAAAGAAAAAAAAATAGGCAACTGACTTACTCTGTATTTCCCCAGAACTTCTTTGGTAAAGCCATATCTGGAAAAGAACAAACCAAATTACCAAATACATGAAGGTTTCAAATTCTCTTGGACTAATACTCGAAAGACGCTGGAAAATGCACTCTGAACTTTTCTAGTACCTCAGATTGACGACGTGGTCTTCATGATTTCCCCTATTGAGGTGCACGTCACTGGGATAAACCAGCAGGAAAGCAAACAAGATGAGGAGTATCTCAATCGAATCTTTTCCTCGATCCACGAAGTCCCCATTAAAAACGTATGGCTTCTCCATCGATGGCATGCCATTCTGGGAGGGTACAATGTACCGTCACTCCTCTCATTTCCCATTTAGGGAAGTAGATTTTTATGTTGCAAGATTACAAAAGTGCATTTTACCCACCTTATAAAATATGAACAGCAAGTCTTCTAACTGTCCATGTAAATCACCTAACAGAATTACAAATATGGAAAATATTCATAATATTGTCAATTGTGACCATGGGCATAATTACGGGATGGGGGGGGGTTATAATCCCCCCAATGATAAATGATAAAAACTGGCTAATACACCCCCCCCCCCAATAGTCTCTCCCTAATTGGGTGGAAGACCCCAACCCCCTCCAACTTTCAGACCAAAGTTACACCCTTGATTGTGACAAAATTATAAATTGAGGTTATAGGTTATATGTCCTGTTTCCTTCAAGCAAATGCACATGAATTGTTAGCATTCATAATGAGATAATGAGGGAGGGGGGGTCTCACCGCAGATGGAGATCTCCTTGCTGTGGCAAGTGGACACCCAATTGATGTTGGGTAAGATACGCAGCAGCTTCCAGGTTTCCAGGAGGAGCTGAAGGACGTACCGAGAATGGAGCTGCTACTAGGAAAAAAAGACGGAGAGAAGGAGAGAACAGGAACTCAAACCATTTTTGTCATTTTTAAATCGATTTCCTTTATACTTGGTTTAGGTCATTCTCTTTATTTTTTATTTTTTGCATTGACTTTTAATTTACATTTGTGTTTGTTTTCAATTAGGTTACTTTTATTAATTTACTTATCAATAAAATCAATATCTATCTATCTATATTTATTTATTTATTTGCTTGTTTGTTTGTTTTAGCCTACAACCCTGATCTGCAGATGGATGATGGAAAGATGGATACTTTCAGTTCAGCGTAGTTTTCTAACATTGTATTAATTTCCTATTTAGTCCAAAGGCATGGACAAACAGGATGCACACAGCAGGACCCCCATATCCACAGCAAGTACAGGATGTGACATGGTAAAATCCCCCAGCCTGCCATTACAGACTATGTCCAAGTACATGATACGATTTTTTAAATTGTAAAATGTCTCACAGTATGTTTTTTCATTGTTCCTTCATCCTTCGAGGGATATACAAAGCATGATTTGCATTACTCCAACATTACTAGAGTGATGATTTGGACATTATAGTTTTTTCATTGTTTCTGTTCTTCTCATGACAATTTTCAAACATGTCCACATATACCTAGACTACCATTAAAAAATTTGGGGTCGCTTAGAAATTTCCTGAAGTTTTTGAAAGAAAAGCAATTTTTTGTCCATTAAAAATCACCACAAGTTAATAATAAATACAGTTTATACATTGTTAGTGTTGTTAATGACTTTTGCACCTGGAAACAGCTGATCTCTAATGTGCATTAGATTGCATACAGAGGCCCATTATCAGCAACCATCAGTCCTATGTTCCAAAGGCACATTGTGTTTGTTAATCCAAGTTTATTATTTTAAAAGGTAAATTTGATCATTAGAAATCCCTTCTGAAATTATATTAGCACACCCGAAAGCTGGTATGCTGATTAAAGAAGCAATAAAACCGGCCTTCTTTAGATTACTTGAGTATCTGGATCATCAGGAATTGTGGGCTTGATTGAAGGCTCAAAATGGCCTGAAACAAAAAACGTACTACTAAAACTTTTCTGGTTCTGATTAATGAATTAATTTCATGGGAAATTTCAAACTGACCCCAAACTTTTGAATGTTAAATGGTAGTGTATAGCATATTAGCAAGAGTACAGCCTACTAGGCTTTGTCATCCCCTAAAAGCAGAGCACTCTTCCCAAATGCAGGGTAATGTTAATCAGACACTTTAAATGTGACCTCACAAAAAACGTGCCTTTGCACACTTTGAGCCCTTGTTGTATTGTGAAAGACATAATTCTCTGGGGTTCCTACTTGCTTATTCCTTAAGGCTTCCACCAAGTTAGTAGCCTGGGCCACTGTGAGAGGAAAGGTGAGGTGGGGACCGGAGTAGACCTCAGGAACCTCGATGTTCTTGTAGCAGAAGTATTTCTCCCATTCCGGGTCACAGCATACCTCATTCTCCCTGAAGATGTGGGAGATCAAGTTACCTGAGATAAAAAATAAGAATATTTACTTTTCCTTGAGGGATTTCGATGTCTGCAGTCAAACAGCAAAAAAAGAGTAAACTCCTACGTTCACTGCTACTGGGTGTGAAGTGATCCATGAGATATCCAAGGAAGTTGTAGAGCTGCAAAGAAATTGGACAGTTTTATTTATTTGCATAATATTTACTGTTGGCCCTCAAGCTGACTTTCGCTCCCAATTCTATGGTTTTTCAGAAGAAGTGGATTCCTGCAGACTGAAGGTAGTCCCACCTTGATCTGGTCCTGCTCCCCAGCATATTCAATTGACTGAAAGATGTTCCAGGTACATCTGCGTCTCATCTCCATCCGTGCCATGTGCTGTCGGTACCACCTCTGTATGAGCACAGCGGCTCTCATCACTGGCCAGAAGGGAGGAGACCCAGTGAATTGCTGGAGTATACAATCCTGTGCAGATCCATTTTTAGTCCTAATTTCACGTATGTCGTACAGTTCACTAAAACACAATTCATCTATGATCTTTTTAAATCATTTGTGCAGCTTTAAAATTGTATTCTTCCATCAAGACAAGGCCTTGAAAAAGGAATTCTTCGCAAAATGGAAATTAATTTATACCATTATGCTGGCATAAATGATTAAATCAACTAGTTAGTGTGAATAGCTTTACAATTTCATCGGTTTAAAGTATTACAGAGAGAAAGAGGGGAACTGGGAATTTAGTCTTTCTATTACAGAACAGCAATGGCAATTCTCAGTCCTTGGTGTACAAAGAAATAGGTATGCTACATTGCTATTGTTGCCTTACCTATTGTCGCTACAAATCAGGATGCAGAAATGGAAAAATAAGCAGAAACACTGTGATTCCTTTTGTACTCCAACTATTTGGAAATGATAAGGAGGGACTTCTGGTTTAGCATCTCTGTCTTGTTGAAGGTTATTTAGTAAAGACAGTGATATGCAGAGCATCTCACTTTTTAAATCTTAATTCACTCATCAATGTATTTACCATATGATACAGTATATAAACTCAAATACTAGCTGAAAGTAGAATACACACAACATTAACATAAAATGTATATTCAAAAATGCCTTTTGACCTGATTCCGCTGTCCAGTAAAAAATAGCCTGTAATAGTTAGACAGGTCTGAATGTAGGAAAAAAGTCTGATATTTGAGAAAAAAGTGTTTATTACATGTTTCAGCCTGTCTGTATTAATATTTTATATGGCTCTTGAACTACAATAAAAATGTTTCAGGAGGGTCACATTGCTGAAGCATCTCCAGTTAGCCACTTAGATCCCCTGATAGCACCATTACGAATTACAATGTCTACATACACACACACACTGCATTTATGATGCAGCTCCATAATCAAACATTCGTAACATTGCTTCTGTTTACCTCTTTCGGATTTCTGTAAGCTAAATCGGCTTGATTTTGAGACTCCACATCCCATGGCCTTTTGCTCTTCCCACTGTTGTTGAGATAAACCAAGATTTACAGACCAAAGCACAGAGAGACAGGCGGCATTCACCCCTTGGAGCAGTGTGGTCAGTCTGGTCCCTTGGAAGCAGGGACCTCCAGATAGTCCTCCAGGGAGCCAAAACGTGGAGTGTCTGGGGGTCCCAGGGGACCGGGTTGGGAAATGGTGCTAGGAAAACAGTGAACAGTATCAAGGAGCTGTGGCTCATGTGGAAGAGACAAGGAACAGAATGACCGCTGTGTCTGCGATGTATGCCGCCATGACAACATCTGAAAAGGTTCTGGCGAGCCCTTAACCATGGCTTCTTTGATTACTATTAATCCTCATCCTAGCTTTAGCTTGTGCACCTGACATTGATAAATAAACATCTAGAGCACATGCTTTAAAAAAGATGCATGGTACACTAATTCATCCTACAGACACTTTTATAAAACCTGCCGTCGGAATCATTCTTTTGATTGCCAGGAGTGCAGTCATATGTGCTTCATTTTTTAAATGAAAATAGAATATATGGTTACACTTTACACAAGTAATTCAGTTACTCACTTACTACTCAAGAAAAAAATCATGAACTAATATAGTTCCTGCATAAAATACATGAACCATTATGATTGATTAATGATGAACGAACATTGGATTGGTTGTTTATTAATGCATTAAGTAAGCATGTATTACCGAATATATATACATCCCATCCTAATTATCATGACTCCTGGACCACTGCAACCCTTTTGGAAAAAGTGAGAAGAAGCGATGTCATCCCATTGGACATGTGCATTGCAAGCTACAATGTATATATATCCTATATTTCATAACTGACACACTGTGGCTTGAGGAACAGGTGATTGGGTTGTTTGCTCTATCTAAAGTCATCAGAGGAGGATTAGGACTTCCATGGCTTAGCGTTTTGAGGGGGGAGGGGGGCATCGTAAAGTTCAAGGAAGATAATCACAACATGCACTTAAAATCGTCCTGATCTCTGACATATGCATTTCCTCAAATAAATCGCCACAAGAGGTACATCAGTAACATGGAAAATGAAGGATGTTAATGCAGAAAGGAGGCCATGCTACCCTATATATCCATTTCCAACAGTCTAACTTAAGAATTGTGTTAAGAAAACATAGGGAGATTGTGACTGTGCTCAGTGAGACAGGGATAAAGTCCATTAACAACAGACCTAGCCTTTCTGATACATAATGTAAGCAGTATGTGTTTATTTCCCATGTGCCCAGTGCTGCGAGAGAGTCCAAATATCTGGTTTAACGCACCAGTTTAGAGTAATAATCATTAAAAATATATATAGATTACTTAAATAATCTAAGTCTAATAAGTCTAATTCCTTAAGACTGACTTTATGATATTTCCTAGTATGAAGAACTAATTAAAGGTTGAAGGATAACTCACCTTTATCTCACAAATGTCCTTTTAGCCAACTTGGACCTGGATATTGTCCCAGTTCAATGGCTTAACATTTGGCCAAAGTGTTCCCTTTTCTTTTGCAGTATACTTTGTTCTACCAGGAGGTACCCGCCAGGCTGCCGGTCAGAGACTCGTTCATCAGATAAGCTGACCAGACTAAAAACGCAGACGCGACTCCCTTAGCTGCTTGATGAAGCTCTGCAGCTCCAAAGAGCTTGAACAGGATTGCGATGCACCTTGGTGAACGGACTAAGCAAAGCCTAAAGTGGATTACGGTAATTCTCTGAAACGACTAGACTGTTCCTTATATAGGTGGATAGCATAAGGTTGAAGGGCAGCTCTTGGTAGTTGATGTTGGTTAGTATCCTGCTTTGCTTTAAGGTGGCCACATGTCAAGCCTTCACATTAATTCAGCAGATGCTTCTGTCCAAAGTGACATACAGTTCAAAGGGCAGGGTCTCCCAGGAGCTCGCTCAGGGGGCCCAAATTGAAGCAGCAACTTTCTAATCATGGGCAAGGCAAAACAGTTTAATTCAAATGCAAGGCAATTCAAAGTGCTTTACAAAGATAGAAGAATACTTTTAAATAAAAAACACTTTAAATCACATTTAAAAGACTCACAGACAAATAACTATTAGCCAAAAAACAGTTAACTCAAAAGAAGTGCCATTGCAGTTACAGTGTACAGTTTGGCTAAACTGATTTAATTTATTGAAAAGCTGCAGCAAACAGTTATGTTTTAAGCCATAATTTAAATGAGCTGACAGTATTAGCAGACCTCATGTCTCCAGGGGAGCTGGTTCCATAGACAGGGAGCATAGAAGCTGAATGCTGCTTCACATTGCTTTGTCTTGATTCTGGAAACACTAAGCCTGTCCCAGATGACCTCAGGGGTCTGGATGCTTCATACCATTCAAATAAATCAGAAATGTATTTAGGCCCAGAAATGTATTTGGGCATAGTGTGCAAACCCACAAACCACACACCATCAATGGGCCTGATAAAAGGGGCGCGCTCACAAAAGAAAAGGAGGCAATACAATCAGTGGTATACGTCACTGGGATAAATGTGGTCAGCTCGCAGGCAGTAAAGCAATATAACCCAACTGTAGCCACAGAAGCCACTGAGTATACTTATCCTGGCATCCCCCCACCCCCCAACTAAAAAAAGATTCATATTTTATGATTGGGAGCTTTATTTAGAAATTGTGTGGGAACAGATACACAACAACATGAAAATTAAACGCTGAGAAATGATTGTGTTAGCATTTTTGGCATCATTAGGAGCAGCTGGAGATGTGACAAACTTCAGAAAGAATGTAACTAGCTTTCTCTCTCCTCCCATAGTAAACAACACTGGAATCTCTGAGATAACATGGAACCCACTTTGCTGCAGCTGAATAAAGGCCCCGACTGAATTTTGCTCACCTTTTGCAGTACTTTAAATGCATATGTTATAAAAAAATAACTGTGGTACTAAGCTGGTTAATTTGTATGTGTTGTGTTGCTACCACTGGACAGTGTCCAAGTCCATCATTTAGCAGAATTTGGGTTCCTCCAAGCTGTGCTAGGAAAAACCTGCCTTTGGTAGGTTTGGTAGGCCCCACGGTAAAGCCTTCTCCTGCCAAGTAAAGAACAGCTGTATTTTATTGATATTGTTAGTAGCCTGAAACCCTCCTAAGTGAGAAGGAGATAGCAGACAGCACAAACATAGGGATGATCAAAAGCTCCACTGTTGTCTTGACCTTGGACCTGTTCCTGCACCTTCTCCATGCATTCTCACACTCACCTTCTGTAAGAATGTAAAAAATACTCTGTTGTTTTAAGAATACATTAACGATTAATTCATTTTCCAACCACCGTCCCTGAACATGGTCACGGAAGGGTTTGGCGCCTGTACCAGACAGCATAGGGCATGAGGCAGGGGTATACACTTAACAGGATGCCAGAAAATTGCAGGGGACATATCTGTACTCACAAACACACACTCTGGGCAATATAAAGACACTAATTAACCTGCATGTCTTTGGGCGATGGGAGAAAACCACAAACCACAAAATAAATCCCTCAAAGACACATAGACTCCGTGCTCACCAACCGAAGGGGGGCCATAAACCCACAACTCCGGAGGTGTGAGGCAAGCCATCCTGTCCAGCAAGCCATCATATGAATGAATTCCAAAATAATGCATTTGATGTCCTTGATGTCAAGTCCACAGATAAGAGCACCAGAAATTTTACTTCCTCTGTCGGGCCCTGGAGGAGGGGCTCCCCCTTTGAGTCTGGTTGCTCCCAAGGTTTCTTCCTTCTAGGGAGTTTTTCCACTATACTGAATAGGATGCCACTGTTCCCTCTGGCTTGCTCACTGGGGGCTTTGGGCAAAGATAATGTAAAGAGCTTTGAGACAATGTAATGTTGTGAAAATGCACTATACAAGTAAAAATTATTTTAATTGAATTGAAGAAATAGAGCTCAGAGAAGTGTTTATATTAATATTTAAGTAATATACTATTCAAGATTATGTCCTAAATTCACTACAGGCTTTCTGAATGAACTTTTTCTTTCAATAAGATGTACTTCCTTAAGGTTGTCATAAGGTCTTATACTGGTAGGCACACATGTATGTTTATCTGGCACTCTTTAAAATAGTACTGCTTTTAGACTGTGTTTATGGCTATCGGGGCTGCACAGTGCAGCTGAGTGACACTACAGCAGCCAGAAGCCTAACCCAGCCTTAATGGCATTAAAGACACTAGGCATTAGTAGCACCCAAGTGGCAGAAAGGCCCAGAGCAGCTGGGGAACCAGATTTCCAGGTTTCTGCTTTTCCGAACATCCTAAGAAGAGGAATACCCCCAGGCGTAGTCTATTCCAGTTTTCTGTGTGATTTTACTCCTGAAACCTTAAGTTCTATGGGATTGTAGACCTGTTTCAAATTCCTGCATTTATAAATGTTGAACTAAAAGTCATTAGCAGTTTAAAAAGATGAATATATAAAATACCTTTGAGAAGAAACCATTAAAAATATATATTTTTCCCAATGAATCTGCAATTGCGAACACAGCTATAATGCCTTTGGGCAGGTAGCATAGCTACTAAAATCCTAAACTCCAAGGTTAAGGGTTTAACACCAAGTTCCAGAGTAGTTTTGAATGGGAATTGCTCTCTTAAATGTAAAACCGTATAAAATGGATATTCATTAAAAGCACTAAGCATTTTAAATGTAATTATCTGCAATTGTTACCAGGCTTGTTTTTACCTGCAGCTGTTATCTAAACTCTAAGATTAGCACTGAAGTTTATCAACTGTCCCGGAAGCCCACAAGGGATTACCTGGAAAGACCTGTGCTGTTCTCCTGTAGGTGCAATCTATTATCTTAGAACAATATAGCCATTAAAAAAAATAAACATAACTTGTGAAGTGTGTTTTTTTTATATTCTGAAGTAAACAATTATCTGTTCAGTAGACTCATGTGATGCCAGATATTTTAAATGTCTTTTATCATTAAAAGTAACGCCTGTCCCTATTCAGAAGCATCAGCAGCTGGCTGTTATCTGGAGTTTCTCAACACAGAAATGGCAGAAATATGCCCTTGAACCACAGGTGCCCAGCGGAAATGTTGATTCTCTTCCTATCAGGGAGGGATTGTCATGGTATTTTATGTAATGCCAGAATCCAAAGGAACTGAACTCCCGTCTGCAGTCTGTCCTCATTCCTGTAGGTCAAACAAGGTAACTGTAGTGGTCTGCAGGTGAGACGCCCCGCAGTAATTGTTGTGTAACCTTTTGAGAATTCCCACTTAGGAGTTCTGGAGACCAGTAAACAGGCAGAAGGCTCAAATACCTTACTGGTAACATTGCTCAGTTAAGAGATGGAGAGTAATGCACATGTTTATATACAGTACTGTGCAAAAGTTTTAGGCAATCAAAGAGAATGGTTTTAAAAATTACCTTCATGTTGGTCTGTCAGCTTAATCGTTTCAAAGCTTCTCCTAAAGTCACCTCAGTATTTACAGCAACCATCCAATATACTCATGCATTTTTTTACTTGACCACTAGCACACTGTTATTTAGGGAAATCAGTATCCTCATTGAGTTATTAACTAATTACCTTAATCAATTAAGTGAATTGGTGGTGAAATTTAATGAACACATGGAATGGCAGAGATGCCCCGGAGGAGAGTTTTGGGATCTGAAGCGGTGTTCATCTAGCCATCAAGCAAGATGTCAGTGACTTATGGGAGAACAGAAGATATTCCTATTCCTAAATTTGCATATGCTCTAAAGTTAAATGGGGTATTTCTTTGGAACAAATATACACTTACTGCCCAGATTAACAGCTTTAAACATTTCCTTTGACAGACTTTTGCACAGTACTGTAGTCAAACAGAACAATGATGGTGAAAGATGTTGTGGACCTGGTGGACAGTTATTATGGCACCAGAAACATATCAGAAATCTTTGAATTTAATCATTCAAAATAACAATATCCACTTTTCTAATGAAGAGATGCACATAAGACTTATATTTAAGACTTCAAGTATAATTGAGTTCAACTCAGTTGATAGATATGAGCATCTCATCTAAAGAGTTTTGTGTGTATTATTATATAGTGTAATTCCCTCTGTTATAATGTAACTTCATCTATACTGAAGTTATGGGAAAGTTATAGATATTTCCAGTAACAACAGAAATTAATAAGAGGAGTATTTGCTAGCATTAAATTTACTGCAGGTTATGCTTTTAATACTTATTTTCCCCATAATTTTAATTATACCAAAATATTCCAAGATAAAAAAGAGACTTGGTAGCATTTAGTTTATAGCCAGTGTAATCTATGTATAATTATTGTTCTACAGCACCAATAAATCAGCATGAATATAACAGTCATGTTAAAATTGAGGGACTAGGCTTTTATTTTTCTTTAAAGATTTTTGATTGTCTCTGACCTTTACAAGGTGATGAATGTTAGTGTTTTTTTCTGACAAAAGAGCGTGAAATCCAAAGACCATAAGAATCTCATTGACTGTACTATTAGCAAGGCAATCACGTATCTCACTCTGTTGGGACAGGAAAACAATTTTATGTATCTGAAGGGCAACCACTTGACTGAGAAAGTAAAACTCACCACAAGATGGTAACCAGCTCTGTTTCCTCCCAGCCGCTCCAGTGACCAGCCACCCAGTTTCCCACACAGAAAAGCCCCACGGAGCCACAGATCTTCCTTTCCAGTCAGGTCACATGTGGTACACATCCACCGGGCCTCCTGTCCTGTTGATGAACATCGTGGTGATGTGTCACAGCTGTGCTTATGGACTGTCTGAGAAACCAAACCTATCATCATACCGCAAACCTTTTCATATCACTGGTCAAGATGTTCAGGTGAGGTGCAGCTATGCTTGGGATCTCTTTCCTTTAGGATCATGATGGAAACTCAACTGAATATGATAATCATTTGCAATATGAACAGCATATTATTTTTAAAAGAGCTACTGTACCCTTGACACAGAAGCTCCTAAAACTAAAGTCAATAGCCAATATATTTGGAAGCTGTATAAAATATTTATGAGTTAGGTTATGATTTATTATGGCTTACTGATTCAGATCATCCACACTGTAACTGTTTGTAAATGAGATTACAACACTACAGAATCATGGGGTTTGCTTGAAGTAGACTGAAGATATATAATCACACATTATTGTTACAGTAAGTGCCTGAAGATATGCTACTATTTGTGAATAATAATTATATATAATAATTATATAACAAATCTGTTGAAATGTACACCCTGCTGGAATTCAGGGTTTCAGTCATGTTCTAATATAAGGACTAGTTCTGCAATAATCAGTATTGGTGAGATCTGACAAGTCAGGAAGATAAAGCAATTCCCATGGGTGTAGGAGAGGTTCTGTTCTAAAATCCCTGCTATTTTCAGTCTCCTCTATGAGTAAGTTAATTAAAGGCAACATTATTGTTCAAAATGTAGATCTGGGATGACACAGAAACTGTGAGAGCTTAGCGTACAGCAGGGTTTCCCAACTCCGGTCCTGGAGGGCTAGTCTGCGACACAGTTTGCAGATTTCCCTGCTCAAACACACCTTATTCAGCTCA
>JAODKM010000039.1:10161094-10201547 GCA_026780845.1 Petrocephalus sullivani
GACTGTATTTAAATGTTTTAGGACTGTCTACACTTTTGTTTATGTTGCCTGTATGATATCCAGAATATAGTTTCAATTGCACGACAGCTAGGATTTGAACATACAAAGGAAAGTGACCTACGTGCTGAAGGCGGAGCAGGGTAAGATCCGTATCATAGGAACGCGACTCGATCTGTAGTCATGCTTTTTTTTGACCACAGGACATCTGTAGCTATTCCCGCAGGAGGCCACAGGCACCAGCTTGACTACATACAAATGATCTAAGCGATCACTTTAAAGTGGGTATCACAGACTCGGCTCCTGCTGGGCTGGCTTTCATTCTAAACTCTTCCTCTGTCTGAACCTTTCAGCTGAATATAGCTCTCGTCTCTGTTTGTGTGTGTGTGTGGGGTGGGGGGATTTAAATGCTGTTTTCAAATGGAAAGCATTTCACTGCAAAACAGCCTCATTCACAGTGCTGTTTGAGACATTAAGCAGACAACAGAGAAATGAAATGAATCTTGAAACTGGGTATAACGGGCAGAATTTGGAATGATAACCTTGGGTGCTACTTAGGCTTGAACATTTAACATGCCATTCTGACAAATGTAAAAACTTATTTTTTGCGAATCAAAAATTTTAATATCTTCGGAGATGCAGATCCCAGGAAGACCAGGAAAACTCTTTCAAGCTTTCATGTAAAGGTGGAATTTTTAAATGCCTTTAGGAAAGTTACTGCCCTCTGCTGATGAATCAATGGTAATGCAATTCTATCAAAAGTGAGTGCCGGTGCAGTCATAAACCTTTAGTTCACTAACACCAACACTATTTAAGATTTAAACAATTAAAGGAGACTTATGACTTATGCAAATGCAGATTTCCCCAAATATTCAATATTGCAATAAATGATTTACAGGAGCACTATACTAGCAGTCTTCTAAATGTATATCCTGGCATGGGAGTAAGGTGGAATACAACACATACATGTAACGGATTATATACCTTAAAAACCTTGAGTATGAGCAATAACACATTGTAACAAACAGAATTAATAAAGTCACACATGATATCAACTTAAACATCTGCTTTTATTTCATGTAAATACACTAAAAATGCATATAAAGGCATTGTAGAAACATTTGTGCAGTGTAAATATCAAAAACAAAAAGGGAAAAGAAAACAAGGATTTTTGCACCCAATGACATGAAGATTGTCAATTCAGCAGCAGTAGAAATTTCTCAGAGGAAACAGAATGCTATTGAGGTTGACATTTCTTAACCAATCAGAAGGCTGGCATGCAGTAAGACAAAGTGACGTGTTAGTGGCTACTGTAATACACATCCAGCCAAATGACGTACATGGGTGCTTGGTTTGGCACTAAAGTTCCGCCCAAGAAAGGGCTTCATTCTCTGTTTGTTCCCAAACAACCTGGGTGCATCACCTGAATATTTTACTTACACTCAAATAGACCAATTTCAGGGGTCGGGACGCCCCCTTTCCAGTTGGTTTTAATGGCTTCCCGAAAATCACAATTTCTGGCACGAAGAGCCCACAATCAGAGAACAGATAAGGACCTTTTATAATCTGGGTGCTGTGGAAATACTTGAAATAGTTGTCTGCTTCCTTAAATACATCTGATGTAGATCATTGCATTAAAATAAGTACAGGTTTAACCCTCTGGGGTTGCAGCTGACCATTGGGTAAACCATGCCCATAGGACACAGACCCAAACTGAGAGGGACAGGTCCCTTATCACAGGAAAAGCAGACCCTATAAAGATACATGCCTCCTCAGAAATCTGCACTAAGGTCAGAAAGAGGAAGCGCTGTGCTGTCAGTCTGCACAGAAAGTTTACTCTGATTGCAGTGTATCCTGGCATGCTGAATCTGATTGGAGACCAAATATTTGAGCCCTGTGCAAGTCCCAGGTACAGAACACAATTACAACGAGGAATAAGGAATTAAAAATAAAAAAACACACATACACAAACAAAACAAAAATCTGTTCAAATTACAAAACATCGTTATAAAATGTTTTACATTTTGTATTGCTTAAATTGCTTTGTAATACTGAGTGTTTTAGTACATTATTATGGCAATATAAGCTTTAACCAGATATTTCATGTAGTAAAATCAATACAGACTAACTTCATATGCCTTCTACAAAAAAAAGCTAACTAGTTCTTAGTTCTTGACCTATAACCCATTCTGTTAGCAGTGGAAGCCATTTGTGATAAACTCTTGTAAACACTAGAGGGCACAACTGCACACCAAGCCTAAGGTGGATCCTCGGACTGTGGAGTAAACAAGAGTTAAACCCCGCCTCTGAGTCCTCTTTGGTCAAGCCCAGGGAGAAGGCTGGGGGATCAGAACCAAAAGGTCAGGGATTAGGGGAGTGGTCAGCCCAAAATGGGCTGGTGGCTCAGAACTGGTTCTCAGTCACCGTTGGGTCTGGGTGTTCTACCCACTCCAACAATTCAAGTCACTGAGGATATAGCGCACCAAATACCCATGGTTACGTTACTAGGCAAGGCCACAGCTGGCTAGGCTCAGGGTGAAGTAACCTCAAGTGAAGGCCTCTAGCCAAATCAGGCATCCCCACATCAGCTGAAACCCCCTTAGAGAAAGGGGGAAAAAAATGTCACAGCACCAGTTCCCTCTACTACTCCAGAACACCCTCAACATAAAAAATGGTGCTTTATCACAACTGGCTTCATTAATGGCCTCCATTTCCTAAAGAGCAGCAAGCATCTTTCCCAGTTAGTTTTGTGCTCGTTTCCCCCCAAGCAAATTAGTATTATGGGTATAGGAGAGACCCAGACTATAGATCAAGAGTAAATCAAAGGGAGTTTATACTAAACACACATACTGCACAGAAAAGCAGCTTGTCCAGAGGGTGAAAAAAAGAAACTAGCAGCAAAAGTAGGTATGAAAATCAGTGAAGCAAAGAATCCAAAATGCATTCATCTACTTGGAATCGCATCCCTGAAATGTGCTGCCCGAATAAAGGTAGAACCTGATAAATGCACTGACCCTTTTGTGCTCTGACAATGAGCACACAACAGACAAAAGTTTTAAACAATGTTTGGGCACCAATTCCATTTACAGAAGCAATAGATCCTTAAAATGTAATCTGTCACCGTGGCAGAAGAACCCAGATAAAAATAAGAAGTCTCTAGCTTCATGTCTGTTTTAGTTCAGGACAGGAATCACGTCTGATTCAGTCATGTAGCTGCGATGCTGGACTGTGCAGTACCCACGCTAACCGCTAGAGGCCGCCAGCGTGCTACACTGTGCCACACAGCATCCATATGACAGTGCCGACGGTACGTTTTAACTGCCATCAGCCAAGAGTCGCAATCTGACATAGGTCTGCCATAAAGCTTCATATAAGCTCGTAAATCCAGGTGGAAAATGCCCCCTCTTAACAGGCATAGGGTAAGAGACAGAATTTAAGGGCAAGTAGCAGAAAGACATTTGCGCCAGAAATTACAAGTGCGTTTGGTTCCCAGGCCCACGCTGCTAGAATGGGCACACTGCGTAAGCCCAGTTCCCCGGGTGGTAACACGTGAACGGACACCACTTAATGGAAATTAGGTAGCTATAAAAGGGTGCTTGCCATTTCATGCTGAGACTGACATGACGTCCACACAGCTTCACCAGCCGAGCCTTCGCTCCCCCGTGAGATGGCTTACTGGGCAGCAGCAGTGTGGTGATAGTGCTTTACCTCCAGGTCTCTGAAAGTCCAGTCCGGTGCAGGTGTCGATGTCGCTGGCTGATCTGAGATCAGGGCGACTTGCCGCCGCCTGTGACGCAGGGAGGAGGTACGTGCATGTGCGCACGCGCGTGCGTGTGTGTGTGTGTGTGTAGAGGAGGGGAGGTGTCACAGTCTAAGGCATCATCGATCACAGAGTGCTGTTAGCCAAACAGCAGGTAGTGGCCATGCACAGCCTGGCACGTGGAACCAACGGTCAATGACGTCACACGACCGGGCAGCGTCGTGACTGACAGCATTTACTGGAGCTTCCCCAACCCCCCCCACCCTACCCTTATCCCCAACCCACACCATAGCCTCTTGAAATGTTACAAAACCCACGTCCCACCCCAAGTCCCACCCCTAGATTCCATCTCCATCAGCACTCGGGCGTTTCCACCTGCGACATGGCGATGTAGGAGCCGTTGCGCAGGGATTGGCTAGCGACTGTGGCGGGCCCATCCCTCTGCTCCTCGGGCTTGGAGCTGACTTGAGTGTAAGCAGTGTCTTCTTTCGCATTCTGCAGGAAGAGAACAAAGTTAAGCTTTTCAGACTGTTCATTTCCATTTGTTTTGGGACCTTAAAGTTTAAAATCAACAAACAAACAACAATAATGATAATAATAATAATAATAATAATGACAATAACAATAATAGCAATAAGAATAAACAATAACAAATTTGTAGAACATAACAGGATTAAGTTATAATGGTGAAAAAGCTGAAACAGATTAAACTTGATGATTCCATTAAATATGAAAATGGTCAATTAGAATGAGGGCAAATGAATGGCGAGTAAAAAAATAAATAAAACTTTCAAAGAAATAAAAGACTTACAGGAAAAGAACGAAAAGCCTCGGAAAACTCAATACGTTTCACTGCATTCTGAACAAAAAGAGGGAACAAAAAAAGGATTAATTGTAATGCACAGAAAACTAAGGGGTTAGTTGTGCATACTGGCTGAGAACACAAGTCCATGACACTGAGCAAAACTTAAGCACGAAATTTACTGATGCTGATAACACCCCCCCGAAGGCTAATGAATGCCATTGGAGACAGGACCACCTATATAAAATCCAAGTCAAGAACAAGACTGTGAAGGAAGCAAGATAGACTTTTTCCCCCCTGGTCTATATTCTAGACCATGGTTTCATTTTTTACTTTGTGATCATCACTACCCTTGATAATATTTAAAAGTAGTACTGAATTACGTAAGCTTGGTTGGACACACTCATGAGATTTTAATGAATGAAAACAGTCCATTAATGTCAAGCATTAGCATTCCGATCACAAATACCCAACACTACATTGCTACCAAGTTCATCAAATTTTCATATGAGCCACTCAGGGTGAACGATCTGTGTAAGAGTTCTAGCAAAAACAAAAAAAATAAAAATAAATATCAGTGAATTTTCCTGTTACACTAGCTCTTTATTTGAAATGTAAAATGACAACTAGCGCACACTGTCTTTACAGCAGACTCTTTGCAAGACTTGATAAATCACCTTAAATGTTTGAGGGACCTTTTGCTTCATTCAGAACACTTCAGTTTTATAAGCCGTTATAAAACCAACCAAGATAGTAAAAAAGAAATTTGGTATTTTTCTCTTCTAGTGGAACCTGATAAATGTGAAGCTGATTATGTTATGCATACAGGGTGGTGGCGGTGATGCTGGCTGACTGGATTGATTTTTTTCATGTCCACTATACAGCATGTTATGAGTCATTTTATATTATTAATTGTATTGGATTTTTTTAGTGTGCATCATTTTTGTTTTTTTTTTTTTAATGAATGGGAGAAATTAGAAAGTTCATCAAAACACAAACAAACAACCAACCAACACTACTACTACAAGCCAGAGCCATGGATGCTGTAGTCTAAGACAAACAAGACAGAGTAGAACCGTTTCCAATACCAATCAAGACAGATTAAGTGGACAAAGTGGTCTGAAGACCAAGACTGGACTTGAGTACTACAACACTATGAATGAAGGTTAATTATGTTAGTTTAGAAAATAGTGGATTTCAAAATCACAAGCGAAGAGGAACGCTCAATGTCGATGAACTGAATATGAGTTAACATTTACGAGTCATGTGCCATAGTGCTACGCTACCCAACACATATGAAACTGAAATGGCATTTCACTTTGCTAGCTAGCTAGGTAGTCATCCAGGCAGGACTACTGCTCATAAAACCTGGGCCTAGGACAAAATACTGCAACCAGGTCCCCATGATGTGTGACCCCTCCTCTCAGTCTGGGACAACTTCTCCAGTTGTGCCCGAGACAGTGGGCCTGCATCCAGGCAGTCATAAAAACATACACCATTTAAAAATTAGCTACTTGTGTAACGCTTATCAAGATTGACTTTTCAACCAGTATTATCTAGATCTAGGCATTCTGCTGGAGAAATTGAGGTTAAGCAATCAAGAGTACTATTGCAGGGCATCTGCTGGAACATGAACCTTTGTGTCAAGTTCATACCCTTAACCCCCTGAACACCCGTTGACCTGATTTCACGTCTCATGTGACTTTTACCACGCTCACCACAGCTGGCTAGGAAACATGCACAGTGTCAATATCACTGGCCCCTAAACTGATCCTCTCTGGTCACTGCTTGGCTCTGCAGATATGGATGGCAGCCTGAGACATTTCAGAACCAATACACAACCACTCTTCTAGCCAACTTTCAGCCTCGACTCGTGAGATCTAGTCAAGGAAGTCCTCAAAAACACTCTTAGATCTGGGGCTCACCCTCTTCTGACGGGATCTGCAGATGAGGATGACGAAGACTACCAGGAGGATGGCACCCATTCCCACGATAAAGAGTGGGAAGTTGGAGACGAGGGACACCACCAGCAGAAGGGTCCTCATCTGGCTTGCTGAGTTTTTGTCGATCACAAATGACTGGCAAGTGAATCGAATGAAGGGGACGGATTGTTAAACATGTCTGACAAATCCTTCACTAACTACTAACTCAAACTGAAAAGCAAAATGCAAACACCTGGCAACCTAAAACAAGAAATCTCATTCTTGTGTCTCATATTAAAAAAAGACTTTCAAAAACATTTTGGCATAAATTTTAGACATCCATCCATATTTCTATGAAATATGTCCATCAGAGCCTATGTTCTAAGTAGCAAATTCTATAAATGACAGTTTTAGGCCATTTTTTAAATGACAATTTTAAGGTAATATGAAGTGTGCTGCTTGTATCACCAGACTGCAGAGACACTTAAAGAGAACCTGGAACTGTTCAGTTTGTAGTTCCTTACCTCATTAACAAACATGATGGGGAAAATGGTCTCAGTCAGGTTTCTGGTCGACCTGGAGAAGCAAAGAGTGACGTTACAGGCACACGAAGGTACAGAAGCATAAAACAGGCAAGTCAGAACAGTGCTGTGATATACAGCTGCTGATATATTACTGATGTGGATCTGGACAGAGCGCATACTTACGGGAAGCCGCTGACTCTGTTCAACAAGACATTCAGCTGTGCTCTTTTACAGGCACGAACAGGAATCCCGGTGGTCTAGGAGAGAGAGGGAGTGCCTTCATTGTCCATGTTCAGATGTGCACATTTCATATGGCAACACAAATGATAACTTGCCACAATTCAGAAGTACTGTCTAGATTGCAATTTGAGTAGGGCAATTTCTCCACAGTGCAAACGAGTGTTGTGATTGTGGGGTTGCCAAGATCCTGGTGTTTGGCTCATTGAATGGTGTAACAAATTAGCGCTGAGCATTTAGCAAGGCTGCTATGTTAGGCCTTTTAGCTTTTAGCAGCTTAATTGCCAAATAAAATTACTTTAGAAAAAGAAAAAAGATGAAATGAGAAAACCACACTAGTTGGTGCAAGATATTGAGATGGGATCTTTAAGACTATCTAGATTTATTTCCATGTGTTTCAGTAGCAAATATGCAACTGGAAAGGTATACCCAAAAGACAAGTCAAGGGCTCCATCATACAGTTCACTTTCTGGCTAAAAACAGGAAGGAGCCAGAGTACCACTACACTCCTGAATTAGCTCATACCGGGTTCAGGTCCAAGTACGTTTCATGCGCTTCCTTTGAAGGTGTCATGCCTCCAATGGCTTCAATGTACTTCTGGTCGGCCTGGTAGAAATGTGGGAACGAGACAACGATGGGGGCACCTAAAGATAGGGGGGGGGGGGGTTAGCCAGCGAGAACTAAACCCAACAAGAACTACTCATCTTGTTAATGCAGTCACCAGCCAGCTTGCTGAGGCTTATCAGTAGCTGGATCTTCATGACTCCTTGCAGCCTCTGAGAATCTTAAACAACTACCTCCATTGTGCTTCAGATCCACAGCTGAAGTCATACTTTCAAGACATCAAAGTGTAACGGATACATTTATGAACGCATCCCACGTTCACAGACAAAAAGGAAACGGACACTGTGCCGTTTTGCTGCAAGGAACTAATACAATCGTAGCACTAAACTAAATTTATGACTCTACCTGCCGGTCAGATTACATGTTGTAATGTCAACTCCCACTCTCAAATCATTAAAAGAAGTGGTGTTAACCTAGGGCCTTCTTTATGCTGCGCCTGGCCCCTGAACTAAGTGCCGGAAGAGAAACTGGCAAAAGTTTGGCCAGCAGCAGGCTAACTGAATACCAGCCACTTCAGCAAGCTGAGACATGCTAGCCAGTAGGTTTCTCCATGATATAGCACACAGATTGTTATCCTCTGAGGGGCGAGGGCTCATGTGACAGAACCACATCAGTGTGGGGGGGGCCTACCTTCTCGGCACACACTGACTTTCAGCACCCCCTTGCTCAGACAGTCGTTTGCAGGCACGCAGAAGCCAGCGTTGGCGGGGTTGTCCTGTGGACTGGCCAGCACGTCCATGGGAGGAGCAAAGCGGTAGGCTGAGATCCCCTCAACATTCACATCCTCTATGTAGCCCAAGTGGATGGATCTGGACAGAAGATGCGCCAACATAGATCAGTGCCTCCGTAAGGCCAACACATGCACACAGCGTTCATTTTTACCAGGGCAAGTAAAGCTAGGGGTCCCATCCTAGAGGTACATCAGCAGGTCTCCTGGAAAACTGACATCTGCAGGGAGTTTCGTACCTTCCTCAAAACCATGGAGCACCTCTAAGGTTTTAATAATGAGCATAACTTGCCAGGCATGCAGGAGATTCCTTAACTTGTTTGTGAGCTTGTTCCGAACACGATGAACATTCTGACTTAACACAGTGGAAACAAGTACTGACTGTTCAAAGTACCTAATTTCAGCCATCAATGCTGCGGAAATTCAAATTTGCCCAAGAAAACCATTTTAAGAATAAACCTATACAGGGCTAGCAAGTCCCATAGTAGTGAAAGAGTATTTGGCGCCAAACTGCTGGTTAAAGTCGGGGGTGGGAGGGGGCTGCTGTAGTACCCTTAAACAGAGTACTTCACCTGAATTTATGTAAACAAGTAAAGTGTCTTACTTGAGGAAAAGGAAAAAAAAAGAAAGAAAAAAAATCAGTCATGCTATTAAAGACAGGGACATACAAGGACACATGCCGACCTACGGAAGCACGAAGGCATTAGGAACCAGAGGAATTTCCTGGTGTACACTATGAACTTGGGACAGTGCATGGAGGGAACAGGTCTCTTTGCCACTGCCCTAAGAACAAGGTCAGGGCAGGGTTATGTTTTGTTAGTGTATGGGCAGGGGAACAAAGACTATTATTTGGATATTCCAGGAGAAATTTTAAGTATCAGAAATACATCTCTAAAGAAATTCCTGCTATTGTGGAACCTTTCAGGAAAAGGTATCTGAACAGGAAAGCTCGAAGGGCAGCCAAGAGGCAAATCCTACCCGGTACCACTGATCTATATTAGTTACAATAAAGAGTATTTGCTTCTTTCCTTCAATTTATGATTTGTTTGGGAAAGGAAATATTTCTGTATCAACCCTTCATGTTTACACAACCCAACCTAATTACTTAACGTGGCATTCGCGCAACAGTTCTGTGATATTGATCAATTCCGGAACATCGTGAATGTTTGTGACATAGAATGCTTGTGACTACCTGCAACAAGTAACTGGTTGACCTACCTACAGAGGTCAGCAGCAAAGATGTACAGGAGCTCATCCTTGGAAAGGAGTGGGTGGAACGCACTACCATCGGTACCGTTGATCATGTTACTCTGGTTGGATGACCACCAAGTCATCTTTCTGTATGGAAAAAAAACATTGAAGACAACAACATTTAAGAGCCACAAATGATATGGTTTCCTCAGCAGGATTGACGCACAACATTAAGAGTGAAAGAGCCAAACAGCTAAAAAAAATCGGCCAACAATTTATAAGAATTTAAAATGTTACAATTTAATATTAACAGAGGACAGGGGGACTAGGTCAGGGCCATTAACTAGGTAAAAGGTTAGGGTTAACACTAACAACTGGAAAGAAAACCTTTGAAACCTTTTCACAAATTGGTCAATTTCCCAATGTTTGACAAAAGGCATGGCAAGGCTAGAGTCCAAAAAACATGACTGAGTCCCAAGACTGGACCCAATCCAAGGTCAGTCACACAAAGCATAAGCCCAGTTACTTGAGGGAGATGACAAAAGATATATATAAAAAAAGCCAGATGCTTGCAGTGAATCTGCCAGTTTTCCAGTGACATTTCCTCTGCTTCCCCTCACATGCACAAAAGGGTGTAACAAGTTTTTTTTGCACAATGCCAGGGTGGAGAAAGTGGGCAGGTTCTACGAGAGCAATAAACTACAGGCTCAATATGTCAGGTGAAGGTCAGTTGCACCACATCGCAAAACAACCACCACATGCACACAAACAATTTATAAGGGGGTCACAGTGCCATCCTACCGGAGACCGTTCCATGTGTCGATTTTGCCGTAGTCCATGTAGTTCTGCTCACCAGTCAGAAACACAAACTCTCCTTCATGGGTTCCATTTTTCTATGAAGAGAAAGGCACATGTCTGTTAATGATTTTACTCATCAGTAGCCAATAGTCATTTAAGCCCCTTCCCAAAAAGAAAAAAAAAAAAATGCGATGAAACATAAAGCCCCACAAAGTGATCTACATCTACTCTAAAGATTCCCCCGCACATTTATATTTGTGATAAGAATCACTCATCCAATCACATCAAAATGATCTAACCACTCAGGAAAGTGAAAACCCACGTGGCCACCAGGCATCCACCTGGACAGAGCCAGTGCATCTGAGATCCGCAAGCGAGCTTGTTTTACTGGAACAAGGTTCACAGGTCTCTTCCACAGACCTAGGAACTCCACTTTACCTGAATCTTGGCAAGTTACTGGCAGTGAGCAGTTAATTGAAAGCTCTGTATAAACTCAGGCCTGCGGTTTTGCATTGCATGCATGTCACATGACAACTGCTGACAGGATCAGATAGCTTCCAAATCAACTATCATGTGCATGGCATCACCATCAGTGGAAGTCTCACAGGGCAGTTACCTTATCTACATTTAAAAAAAAGAATAATAAAATTTACCAAGCAGTTGCAGCTGGCAAAATGAACACAGAACGGAGGACAGGAGGTGCTCGTCTGAAATGCAAGGCCGTGTAAAAGGGTAACTAGCCGTGACATTGTAGCGTAACCTTCTTGTCCTCAGATAATTTTTGTTCCATCAACTCTATCCTGTTTATCTTGGCTGTCCTTTCATCCATTAATCTGTCCTCTTGCGTTCTGCAATCAGGGCCACCCAAATCGTCCATCCAGAAAGCTGCTCTCGCAATTTGGGTAGGGAGTACTGCCGCAGGTTTCGGGATTTGACAGTACCACTGCTACAGCCGCTGCCTGAGCTTCTCCTTCACCATAAGCCTCACTGAGTAGCCATTCACGGGTCACCAGTTCCGCTGTCGCTCGATCACATGAAAGTGCAAACAAACCAGGCACTGGCACAAGGACAGTGATCAGCAGCCCCTGCACAGGGGCTTGGCTTCAGGGCTTAGAGGTTCACCTTGTACATGAGGCCAAAGTTCTCGTCCACTTCTGGCTTCAGGGTATGTAGTTTGGTCATCAGTGGGTCTTTGAAGCCCCATAGCACCTCATGGACTGTACGTGTGATGAAAAGTTCCACACCCAAGCTTTTAATCCAGAGGGACATGAAGGTGCGGACCATGAAGTTATATGTCTTCATCTCGTTCATTACTGCCTGATGAGGGAGGAGAGACAGGATTACAAATCGTACAAATTATTGGTAATCATTCTCTACGTCTATGTGCTTTGTGGCACTTTTCGATTAACTAAACAGCCTTTCCCATAGAGAGCTAATGACGCCTCCCTAAAGTAGCATCACCAGCACTCACCACAAATGGGATGTTGATGGTCCTCACGAGATCCACCTCTGGATCCCCGGAAGACATCTCCGGTACGAACACAAAGCTTTTGGGGTTCACGGCAAAGAGCTTGGTCCCATTCTCCAGGTAAGTCACATTCTCTCGGGGACGGTACTCCCTGGAGGACATCGATGGTCAGGACAAGACAGAATCTCAATTTTAAAAGCAAGAAAAACGTCGAAACACTAGAGACATGCTTACAGGACAGGCCAGGGAACCTTGTTTTGTCCTACTCTGGGAATTGGGACGGGGGGCTAACCCAGAGTAACAGGGGACTGCTTTGGCTTTAAGGCTGACTGGACCTAGTAACAGCAGCTCATCGCACCCACCCACATTTCAAAGCATAAACCAGGGAACTGAGATGGCAAACTCCTCAACAAACAATGTCCCACTCGGCAAAATTTATCCAAAAAATGTTATCGGGTGCAGTAGACCTTGGCTTTGTGATGCTTATGGAATTTGGACCTGGGGTGGGGGGGGGGGGAGAATAATTGAGGACCCCTGGGATAAAGAAGCATGTCGATAAAATGTTTATCCTCTTCATCAAATTCTCGTGCTTTAGTGGCATATACGGAATTATGGTGGGCCAACCTCTCTCCGCTGTATTGTTCACCTTCCACCACAACTCTACCACAAACAACAATAGACACAATGCACAACAAATCGACTTTCCAGACTTAAATTAAGTTCCAAAATGCAACCATAGTGCCAAGAATTTTTCTAGAGTGGAGACAACGTTCAGTTTGACCATACCCAGAGTTTTTTTTCTTTTTTTAAAAACAAACAGCAGCAGCTGCTGACAAAAGCCATAACATAGGCTACTACACCCTTGCAACACACACCACACCCTGCAGTAGGTATATATCTAAGCTGGCTTCATGTTCACATTGGACCCAAAAGGCCAATGTGTACATGATGTGCCAACCTGTCGTACCTGTAGGTGTATGGCCCGATCTGGGTCACCGCTGCTTTGCCCCCAGCCAGGAAGACATCAGGGTTGGTCACATTGAAGAAAAAATACTGCATGTAGACATCAGAGGGTGGGTTCTTCCAGGACTCTATTACACGACTCCCCTCTGCCAACGTCAATTCCTGGAAGAATGGGAAGATGAGACCTTGAAGTTAATGACCTGGGGCGGCAGCACAGAAATCACATCCTGCACACAGGGAACTGGCACGTAAATGCCAAACACGCGTGAGAAAATCCTTTGCTCATGGCAGCAGTACATTAAACACATGCATTCACGTGTACCGTTTACACGCACAGGCGGTAAACGGTACACAAGGGAGCTGTGCATGGCCACGATAATGTCAAAAGAGTAAATTACAATTCAAATGCTATGTATCGATTTCATAGTTGAGGTTCAGTTTTATTTTAACGATTACACTCTGTTCAGTGGAAGAACCTGAAGAACCTACTTAACTAAATTATATCACTGGGCGCAATCTGTATGTATGTACATATGTATGTCTGTATACTTTGGGTCGGTGCAATATGTGTAATCGTGTGCACTAATTTTATTATTTATTGTATTTTGTCACAATATTTCTTTGGTCTGTTTCTTTTCAATTTCTTTTACTTACTGGCTGTTGTAACAAGTAAATTTCCCCAGTGTGGGATCAATAAAGTATCTATCTAGTTAACCATTTATGGCAGAAGGAGAACATTGTACTTGTAAAAACAACAGACTGGCCATCATAAAGGGACACTTTCAATCTGAACTCTTAATCCAGTGTTTTAGTAAAGTCTCACTATGATAACTACCAGTAACAGGACATAATGTTTACATATTATTCATTTACAGCTTAATAGCTTAACAGGAGGACATGTTCCTAAGAGGACTCAAAGCACCCTTTAGGCTAAAAGTCTCTAAGAGTTCTCAGAACAACGTCCATAAACATTCTGATTATTTCAGTACCCTTCCGATGTCCCTGCAGTGGAGTTCCTGTACCCATAAAACAATTTCATGCTCCCACTATTTCTAGATCGCACCCATCTGAAGTGCGTTCCTCCACTCAACCCACAAATTTCCACTCAAGTGTCACAGCCTGAAATCTGGGAGGTTTCAGTTTGATGGCCGAGGAGTGGAAGTGGAGAGACCGCAGCCCAGAGAGAGGACCGCTTATGCTCCAGGAGAGGAGAGGAAGGCAGGCAGGAGAGTCTCTGCACAGCCTCCATAGCAAACGGCAGGGGGCTGGTGGACACGGCCCTGATTATCCAAAAAGATGAATGGCATGTCAACCAACTCCTCCTGTTTGACAGAGGAAGCCCACCAAGAGGACATGGAGCAAGTAGGGGTTTAAATAGCTGAAAATTGATTATGCCTGCACACACCTAAAACTCCAAAAATGCACTTTAAATTTACATGGGGGGGGGGGGGTAAGAAGTGTTTCAACAAACCAATGTTTGTTTTGAAAGAGGTCATTATGCAAGAAGACCTTGAACAGAGAGAGAGGAATTCCTCACTGAGGTCTGAAGAATCTGTCTCTTTCATGGTCTGGGGGGTGGGGGGGCTTCTCTGTGCCGTGCATAAAACGGGACACAGTCGAGAAAAAATAAATTCAGCCCATTTCCAGTGGTCCTTCACAGGCAGCCCTGTTCACAGAGTATCCAACAGCGCAACTTCAAAAGGCTCACCTTCAAACGCACTGGTCAAGCCTGCACAGATCCAGAACTCAATGAAAACATACAGGATACAACTAATCAAGCACGGTGAACCGGTACAGGTGCAAATCCAAAGAATGATTGAAAATACTGAGGTTAAGCATATAACAGTATGGGTCCTTTTAGTAAAGTAATAAAATCAAACATTCTCAGCTTCAGTAGGAGCAGAAGTTCTACTGTTACCCTACTCTGTGGTGTGTGTGGGGGATGATCATAGAACAGTCATGGGGACTTAATCTTGTGTGTGAATGTTTTCACTGACAAGGAATCTGACAACAGTGGAGGGGAAAAGAGGGAACATATTAAAACATGTTAAACACAGCCAGAGGTAATTCATCATGTGACCAAATGGCTGGTCAAATGACTGATGCCATAAGCACAGGGTCATATGGCAAACTACAGCTTACAAGGCCTGTACTATGAGACAGGCCCTGTTCATCCCCCAGGGAGCGTGCTCCAAAGACAAAGCCGGGGTTAGGGGTTTATTGTCCACAGGAATTTAGTCAGACTTTGCTTCAAACCATCTAAAACGTCACTGAACATCTGAAATGCACAGCGTTTTATGTAGAATCTTATCACACTTCAAGCATGCCTTAACATGACAAATAATGCTAGCATACACACAAATAGGCACAAATGATTTTACACAAAGGTCATCATAAAGGCCAGACTATACAGCAGTGTGTGAAATCCGCTCATAAAAATAAAACAAATAAATATGAAACAAATAGGAGGCCAATTAGAGGGCTTCCTGGCATTGTGTTTAACGTTTTGAAGTCAAAATACAACTTTGTACGTTTTTTTTTTTTTGAGAATATTTAATAGAAGAGCACAGCATGTAGATTTAGCAGTTTCAGTTTAATTGTAATCAGCAGAGAATAACTTCAACTGCTGTGCTGTGCATAAAAGTACTTCAGCAATTACAAGACCTGCCCCCCCCCCCCATAAGCTAGAAATAGAGATCAGAGAACCTGAACTAGACGAGTCTACAGAAGCCCAGCTGTTCAAATGGAATTTGTACAATGTAAACAATGTTAACAATTGAGCGGAAAGAAATATATATATCACAATGGATGTAACTTTGAAGTGGTCCACACCCTCTCAGGAAAATCTGCACAACTTGACAAATCACACCATTTTCAGTAACTGATATATATTTAGCAAGAGCAAAAACAGAGGCTGAAATTAGTAATTAACCAGTTCCCAAGGTCCCCATAATCCACAATAGTGACAGTATTACATACACATCTAAGAAGACAATACATATACAAACGACATCACTAGATTGGTTACGATTTTTGGTAGAACCTATTTTAAGGATCGAGTAGGTTCAACTCATTCAAGTACTACGTAGATATGGAAAAAAAACAAAGTAGGGTTAACTCATGACAGCAATTTGTGCAGCCACAAATTAATCTCGGGTTACAAACAACAAAATAGAGGATTTCAAGCAATCATGTGAGATGGTTCAAACTTGAAAACCAATTACAAGAGTAATTGTGCAGGTTAGCATTTAAGATCAGGAGGAGTCCCTTGCGGAAATTCGCTATGGTTTTTTGGGTTTTGGGTATGGATTTTTTTTTTTTTTTACAATAACCATGATTTTACTATGGTACCTCATGGTAATTATGATTACTAAGCTCCTACCCATAGTATTACCATGGTTTACTTATAGCACTGCATGGAAACTGTAGTGAAACCATGATAAAACCATAGTCAAACTCATGGTTACCCAAAAAGCGATAGTAAAACCATGGTTCATTTTCGTAAGGGGTTACACATTTTAAACAGATTGGAAAAGCCAATATGTACCATAACAGAAAATTATGTTCTATGTTTCGGTTCATCCCACAGTCTTTCAAAGAGAAATTTAGTGCAAGGACCAAGAGTAATACCTATCTATATGCTATCCAAGCTGCTATAGTGGCACTGTTTAGCTAACTAACGTTTAGATTAGCGGGTAAGCTAATGCTAGCTATCTTGCTTGAAGGCAAAAATATTCGGGTAGACACTTCCTGTAATTACGCAGCTCTCTACAGGACAGCAGAACACAAATTAAGGCCTGAGAGGGGAGGCAAACTAACCACTGGAGTTTTGGGAATATAGTGGCCTTCACAGAAGACACCCAGGGCATTTCCACTGTCATGGTGGTGGAGGACAACATGACGTTATCACCGAATGTCCTCAGCTGTCTAAAGAAAACATGCTGAAAACCTGAGAGAAATCATTCCCTTACAGATTTATAAAATTGAAGTACTTAGGCTGGTAGAATGTCTAGAGTAGTTTATTTTTTGCATTTGCACAAGAAGCCAAAAGCAACTGATAAAAAGGCACTTATAGGTGGGGGAGGGTCTGTTTCAAGCTGCAGAATACTTCATGGTGAAGTAAACAGAAGGAATGCTGACCCATCTCAGAACTGGACAGAAATTACACAGTTCCATGTTTACTAAACAGAGATGCAGGCCTTCGGGAAGGTCAAGCAAATTACCTTTTATCCTTCAACTTTCCAAAGCTTACGACCTTGTTTCTGTCCGTTTACGTTCTCAGCCAGACATTTCTCCATTTGGCAGTTTTAAACCACTGAGGAAAAGCACATTCAGAGTTATGAAGACCCGACATTTACGGGCGCATTTCCTCTACACAGGCCACTATCTGTGAGAATTAGCAGAGAAAGGAGGGATGTCACAGAAACAGATAACAAGCATCATTTTAGGGGATATGTGAAACAAAAACAATATCACACTACACCAAGCTTTGATATACAATTAACTTAGTAAAAACTACCCTGATTCTCACAGAGCAAAAGCCAATATGGATCAAGAACCAGAGTTCAAACCCAGAGTAAATGTGGAAGGAAACAGAAAAAAAACGCTAGGACCAGACAAAGTGGCAAACATGCAAAAGATACAGGCCTGCATTTCTATGCCCTTAAGCTGGAAAGGTTTTTGCAAAAAAAGAAAAGAAAAAAAAAAAGTTTCTTGGCCAATAAGTAGCTTTCCTGTTCTGATTGTGATAACACACATGCTCCAGTAAGGTCTGTGAGGCTGCTAATTCTCCAGCTATCACAGCTGTATGTTCTTGTGGAGTCACGGCCGCATTCCCTATAAGCTGACAGCCAGACTCTGCTCTTTGATGACTTGCACTTTCATATCCTATATCAGTGAAATAGTTTAATGGTTCCCACTTCTTAATGCTTACATCAGCCTTCTGGAGACCATCAAAACTGAAAGACTACTATAAGCGTCTCTCACACAGAACATGCCGAGTGACTTACATTGACAAACCTTTGAAATTCATTTTGTTTAATATAACTATAGATTCTACAAAATAAGTTAATGGTAAGAAATTAGACTGCAGTCAAATAATGCTAACAATTATAATTTTCCTGAAAAGAATAAAGCTAGACTCAAAGTTAGTCATTAGTGGGTTTTTCCATAAGCTTTAATGTCACCTCAGACCTCACCCGACTGAAAGATAACGCTAATGAAAATCAGACTTTGCATCATTCACAAGGATCACACATGGTTGGGCTAACAAGACAGGTAAAGCAGAAATTATATACAAACTATAAATTTAGATGAACAGGCTGCATGCCAAGAAAGAAAGGCCGTGCCCGAGGGCAGAATTCAGCCAAGGCCGCGCCCGAGGGCAGACTTCAGCCAAGGGCAGACTTCAGCAAAGGCCGCAACCGAGGGCAGACTTCAGCCAAGGGCAGACTTCAGCAAAGGCCGCGACCGAGGGCAGACTTCAGCAAAGGCCGCGCCCGAGGGCAGACTTCAGCCAAGGCCGCGCCCGAGGGCAGACTTCAGCCAAGGCCGCGCCCGAGGGCAGACTTCAGCAAAGGCCGCGACCGAGGGCAGACTTCAGCAAAGGCCGCGACCGAGGGCAGACTTCAGCCAAGGCCGCGACCGAGGGCAGACTTCAGCTAAGGCCACGACCGAGGGCAGACTTCAGCCAAGGCCGCGCCCGAGGGCAGACTTCAGCTAAGCAAAGACCTTAACACTGCCACACCCAAGCTGGAAAGATGCCAAAATACCGAGGGCTGAGGCAGGTTTACAGGCAGGTTAGAGTCGATAACAGATTGCATCTAATCACATCCAGAAATCTTTCAAAGTTTCCTATTAAGTAAATACAATCACTCACTTCCATTGATGCTATATACTGATGTGTCTAACTGTACCCTTTATACTACAAGGTGTATAAATGACATAACCATAAGACAGGTGTTTAACCTAGAGAACAGAAAATGAGTACCAATCAAACAAATTAACTTTCTTTAAAAGCACCACTGCATTCACTCCCAACCGCCACCCGCTCATTCAGGAAACTTGCCAGTGATCCAGGAACACTGGATAAAGAAAAATGAGAAGAAAAAAAAACTTCCAGCTAGTTTTAGATTTTAGAAAAGGCTTACTGAAAATATTACAAAAGGCTTCAGTCAGTCAGAATGGATCCATCTTTGGGATACAACTCAAGTCTCAAGGACCTGTGGCACACCCGGTATAGACAATACCTACAATACATAGGGCAAATTTACCCTAACACTAGCCTGACCTCTATTATTAAAGCTACCTTAGGTAAACATTTATAAACAAACAGCTGGCAGTTTTCCTGAAAAAGATCCTGTTCTCTATGTAAAAGTGAAGGCATTTAACAACTGTTTAGTATTGGCCGAGTACTCAGTTACCCTGGATTTACTACACACCACAACACTTTTTAATGACTACCATTATATTTAAAAAGCTTCTGCCACTTCAGTCTTTTAATTAAAGATGTTTTTCCCATCAGACCAGGTTTCTCCAGAGCAATGACCAAAAATACCACTGAATAACTGAACGAATAGTTATTACAAGTACACTTTGGCTTAAAGAAGTGTCTAAATAATGATGGTGGCAACAGAATCAGGTCCTCTTTCTTAGCAAAGGGCCTTACAGTCCTGTGTCAGCAAACAAGATATGGCAGGTATACAGAGATAGTCAGCAGAGAGACAACCAAAATCAGTTACTACCTCAGGGCACATGAAAACAAACTAAATTGAAATGGGGAAACTGCAGCCCAATTGTACATCACAACACTGTCAAAAACTCAGTCTGATTTCAGCTACAAGTCTATTAATTAGGTGTACCAATGACAATTCTTTATAAGGTTTGGGTTTTGTGCCAAGCTAATCAGTCAAGAGAACTGCCACAACGGTATAAAGCACTGGCAGGGTGTGTGTGGGTTTTTCTTGTATTGCTTACATTTAGGATGCAACCTTTACTGATGCAGTGTTTGGACAAAGTCAAAACTAGGAAAGCAAACAGCAAAGTCAAACATTGTTTATTTGCATAGGCACTATTTGTTCAGTTACAACACGCAGGCAAAAAAAAATAAATAAAATCAACAGACCTGCAGGTAAAAAAAGGCCACTGAACAAACAACGCAACGTTTCATACAAAGTGAATGAAAACAACGCACATTAACCAGGTTACTATAAACCTGTAGGGGAATACTAGAAGTATAAGGAGATAATATTTAAGTGCTGGAACATCCATTTTCAATAGGAAGCGCTAGGAAGTGTCCAGCAGAAATTCTCGTGAGAAACTGAATCATTAAATAACCTCAATTCAACCTCACCTACTAGTTACAAGGTCACGGGTTATCAATGTCTAAAGAGTTATAGGAAACTAATCAGGGCTGCGCGTCCCCTCCCAGTTTGCACAGTGCAAAGGACGTTCGTTCGTGTCCAAGAGACAGTGTAAAATAGTGCAGCGATCATAGTGAGGTATGCATCTCACACTGTGGCGCTCGCGTGCCCCGAGGAGGGGGGGGGAGGTGCTCGTGCCACCGAACGCTCCCATTGGCCAATTAGTTCATTCAACGCTTCTGCCGGAGGTCGGGCTCGGCGGAGATCGGCGTCCGGGGAGCGGGTCTGCCCAGGACGCGGGGCATCCCCCCGCCGCCGAAGCGCGCCCGCTTCTAGCCGGGAATCCCTGGTAACCCCAGTGACCAAGATAAGGCAGTGCCGGGCGCGGCACTGCGGTGCAAAGCAGGAACCCCGGTCTCGGTGTCAAAAGCCCCATTGCATCATTACTGTGCGTTACTGCGCCTCCCCGGGTGCGAGGCTGCGGTCCGTTAGTGAACCGAGGAGTTTGCGGGCGCTAACGAGCAGAAGCCGGGCGCCGGGCTGCAAACAGCGGCCGGCGGATGCGTTAGTAGTGAGGGGCTCACGTGTAAGGAGCCGGATATACCGCTCCGAGATCAGCGCGAAAATAACATGTAACAGACTCTCCGAGCGCTACTGGCATGCACATCCCCCCGCGGACGAGGAGCCTTCCCCGGCCCCGCTTCCCCGAGCTATACGTGTAGGACAGGGACCCCCCAAATTGCAAAGCATGCTTTTCATCTTACCGATTGCCCGTTAAAGGGACTGACGTTTGTGATGGAGGGAAGCCCGGCAGGAAGGGGGACCGAGCAAACTACTCAGCCGCTGCCGATACTGCGCTTCTGGCGAATACAGTCCCAGCCGCTTACCGCTTAGTGCCGGCGTCAGTGGCGGCGATCGCCCGCGGTTCTCGCCGGTCGGATCCCCCCCCCCCCATCGGCGCCGAACCTGGCCGTGCCCGTCGGCGGTCCCGACTCACCTTCTTCAGCCGGTTCTGTATCAGCGTCTGGAAGACCTGCCCGAGCACCAAGGCGATGCCGATGATCAGGAGATGAGCGCAAACTATCCCGGTGGCGTAAATCGTGCAGGATCTCCTAGTCATGATGCCGGGGGGGGGATGGCGCTACGGCGGGCGGCGTTTGGCACTAACTCCGGCGGAGCGGCGACCGCTGCGGTGCTCTGTCCTGTTAGGTATGCGCCCGGATATCGGATAGCAGCCGGGGCTCGGAATTAGCCAGCCAGCTGAGAAGAGCGATCTCCCCCAGCGAAGAGAGCGAAGCTCCTTTTGTGAGATTCTCCCCCAAACTAAAGTTCCCGGTGCTTATCTTATCGCCGGGGGGCGGCTTTGGGCTGGCGGGGGGCTGTCCTCCAAACTAGCGAAATGGCTCTAAAAAGCGGAATAACTGCGAAGAGCACCGGTGAATAAGAGCCGTGCCTGGCGGGGCAGGACTGCAAGTTCCGAAGCCGCTCGCCGCCGGAGACTGAATGGCCGGTGCGAAAAAAATGCGTGGCTTATTACGTGATGAGGCGGTGGGTGTGTTTGGATGAATTGTAACTGCTGAATTTGGACTAAGGCCATTAAATTACAACCAGTTATATTATATTGGATTAAGGATGTTCTATCATTATGCACTTGTATGTAAAGTTCTGTATTATTATAACTACTGACATTAGTTTCCTTATCATTTATTAAATCATGCAGAGAAACGCTATGGGCCAGTTTTATACGACTTGGCTTTTTTTTCTCTGACTATTTATTTTAACTAAACTATAGCTTAGTAGCTGGTTATAGTTGGACTATTGAACAATTGCATTTTACACGGTGATTGTGCTGAGCTATGTGATCATGCTGATTACAGAAATCCAAAATGTAAACAATAGCAAGGCTTGAATGAGCGAATTGGTTTGACTCAGACTGGCAATGCACAATGGAAGTAATCAAAGTATTCTGCATTTCTATATGGAGAACTGGATTTTTCCCACTGGCTTTTTTTTTAAGACATTGTCACAAAATAACCGTTATTTACATGCTTCACATTCCGTTATCTGTGCTTTTCACACTCAGTACCTCTACCCATGTGCTGTTGTAGGGACCTGCACATTCATTTGACTGCCTCGTCACCAGAATCGAGTGATACGATTGGTTGTCGTATACACGGACCACCGTCTGAACTCCACCCCCGAATGCGCACGATTGGCTACGTGTGATGCCGAATTTGATCGACTGATTTTAGGGCGTGTCTACGGAAAACAGCAAAGGAAGCGCCGTCATTCGCTTTGTTCTCTAAGTGTTTTAAAGGGAAAGAGCAGACAGGAGGCCCGACTGATTCATTTTTTTTCACACTAGACAGATTTTCAATGTGAAATATTTGTGTTAAGCGAAACGAGAATAATTTGAAAAACACATTTAACGTTTCGTGACTTTTTCTTACATACTATAATAATACCTAACATCACAGATTGTTTGCGCCAATCGAATGAGCAAAAGGCACAAAATAGTCAGTTCACCTTTACTTAAATAACTGAAGCTTCCTGTACACTTGCTTTTGAAAAGTGAACATGTATTAGAAATTATATTTCCCTGCATCTTAATTACACCCCAATGACATGGATGCCTTATACTCATTGTCTCCATTAGGACAATGGCCAATGAAATGAAGACTGGAGCAGGTCTTTTGTCTGTGGCTCTGTAGTCGTGACTGGCTACACACGGCACTCATTTCTGGTCACATTAAGGCTTGGCTTAACCGCTTTTGTCCCTCTCGGTTTTTGAATTGGGAAAGTCCAAGTTACTGGTAATTTCTCCTGTTGTGCTCAGGGGATACCGCCAGATAATTATGGGGAACTCTGTTGTCGGTGCAGGGTCCTGTTACTACTGAGCAGACTGGGTCTAGTACATTCCATACACTTTCCTTTTTTGTACCCTAAGGGCATTTAATAGTGGAACTATCCAGAAGGCCAAAGTAACTGTCTACCAGTTTTTTCTTTTCAATCTAGAGTTTCTCATCCCAGCACTGTTTAGTAGATACACCATATGAAGCAGTAATGGTCTGGGCTCTTGAATATAACAAGGAAAAATGGTGGATCACCTGGATTATACCTTAGAAGAGCTCCTTACACTAAAACATGTTTTGTGCAAATTGTTTTAAAGAGAGACTTGCCTGTATTGAATAATATGTTTCAGATTGTATCATACTCCATTGTGAAAGAGCTCTTTGAAGTGCCAGCCTTCCTAATGGCACTGTGTGAAGTTTGCTCTTCTCCTCACCTCACCTAAAGCACCCTGTTGACCCCTAGGATTGAGTGGGTTGTGGAGTTCCAAAAACACACAGTAGGCGAGGACTGGCCCTGGGAGACAGTTTGCGTTTTTCCCGCCAGCAATTTCGCTTTGAAGCTCCCTGTCCACATCTCTGGGAACTTGGCCCACTCACTTGCTACTCTGTCTTTTTTGCAAGAAGCCACAGCCCATAATAAAGCAGGAGGCTTTCTTTCAGGAATGCACAGCTCTGATTGAATAGTCCTGATCTCAAGCCAGTTCTCAAGGAAACTTTTTAATGCTTTACTTGCGAAAAAGGCTAGCTTTCACAGCCTAAGAATTTATTTCCATCATGTTATTTCATATCACTTTATATCAGAAACCATGCATTCATAAATGTATTTGGCAAATAGATCAATTAACAAAAAATCAGCTCCATAAAGTGATCCTCAAACCACCTGATTATATCTATAAGTCCATATATTTACTTGTTTTACATGTATTTTTTACATTTACAATTTCTTTATTTAACAGATGTTTTTATCCAAAAGAGAAAGCAGAGTCTTGCCAGTCCCTGGAGAAACTGTAATTGAGGGCCTTGCTCAAATGCCCATCAGTAAAATCACTTTGCCAACTATGGGATTTGAATCGGTGAATTTCCAGTCTCAGCACGTTAACCTTCTGAGTTGGTTTAACGTAACTCTCTATTCACTGGCCATACAGAAAAGCATCCATGTTTTTCATCCATGTTCGGATGAATCAACAGTTGAAAAATGACAGCAATATGGATTTATATAAAACAAAAAGTAAAAGTGATTTCTAGAAACCCCATGTATCAACCTCTTCAGATCATTAAAATGTAGTATATCTTAGGCAAGGCAATTTTATTTATATAGCACAATTCAGACACAAGTCAGCCCAAAATGCTTTACAAATACATTCAAATAACAACATTAAAATCACCTTTAAAAGACACACAAAACACTAAAAGCCAAAACAAACAGATAGTTAACTGAAAAGAAGTGCCACTGCAGTGACAGTGTACAGTTTGACTAAACTGATTTCATTTATTGAAAAGCTGCAGCAAACAGTAATATTTTCAGCCCTGATTTAAATGAGCTGACATTTTTATCAGACCTCAGAAAGGTTCCAGAGACAGGGAGCATAGAAGCTGACCGCTGCTTCACCTTGCTTGGTCTTGATTCTGGGAACACTGAGTAAGCCTTCCCCAGATGACCTCAGGGGTCTGGATGCTTTATACCGTTCAAGTAAATCAGAAATGTATTTAGGCCCGAGACCATTTAGTGCTTTGTACACAAGCAATATTTTAAAATCCTGAGATGCACAGGAAGCCAGTGCAGTGATTTTAGAATGGGTGTGATATGCTCAACTTTTTGGGTGTTAGTGAGGACTCTTGTGGCAGCGTTCTGGATGAGCTGCAGCTGGCTGATTTTTATACAAAAACCTATAAAGACACCATTACAGTAGTCTAGTCTTATCGTTTTTAGACATAAATCTTTAAGGTGTTTTTAAGATGGTAGCAGGATGATTTTATGTGGCTGTTGAAATTAAGGTTCAAGACCTGAACTACGCTAAGATTTCTCGCTTGATATGTAGGTTTTAGTGTCTTGGATTCAAGGTGAGCAATCTTTTTCTTTGGGGGGGGTGGGCGACAATTATTTCAGTTTTTCCTGAATACAGTTGTAGAAAATGAACATCTATTTCATGATTTGTTCAATGCACATATTTAGTGAGTCTAAGGGAGCCATGTGGTAACACTGTAGTATACAGTTGTGTGAATAGAAGAAGCCCAAGAATGGACCCTTGAGGAACACCACATGTGATTTTTGATTGCTCAGATTCATAATTACCTATTGACACAAAAGTAGTCCCAGTCCTGTAAATATGATTCAAACCAATTGGACACAGTGCCTGAAGGTTCTGCCCCCTTTTGTAGTCCATCTACATAACTGAAATAAAGCATGTACTGAATTAAAGTATAAATTACACTTTTGTCACATTCAGTGACATTCATTGAGGAGAGCAGACCCATATGTTTCCATGATACGGTGGACTTCTGGGCCGTCGTTTTTAGCGCTTGTTGTGAAATATCTTATTTATTGAAACCAGCCCCACGTAAGCTGAAGGGCTGGCTATGGTATGTAGGGCGGGGGCAGGGTGAGTGAGCACACGGAGGCACTGAGAAAGCAGACGGGGCAGAGTCCAGTGACCAGTCGCAGTGTGTCGCGTTCCATACACAACACGATGCTGTTTAGTGTGTCAGTTTGGCATGAATGAACATGTACGAGACACATCATCCCTCCTTATTTATGCTGCTTTGCTGTAAGCGTCTCAGTGTGCTGTCAGAAAGTTAGGCTGGCTAGTCGAAATAGCCTGCATATGTAGTATGCTAACATTTCTCTTGGGTTCCTCATCCACTGGCAAAATCAGAGTTTAGATTTAGGATGTGAAGCCAGTTCTATAATTACGGTGTTATTTCTCATGCTTTACGGTGCCAGTCTGCAGCTGCTGGATCTTTTCAAGTTGCCTTACTCACCATGCAAGCCTGTGTCAGGCTCCCCTGGGGGTTGGGGGGGGGTATGAGAGGTGGGGGGGCTGGAGGATTTCACTCCCTCGCAGGGCACATATACGAGCACATTAATAAACACACAATCATACACTACAGGCGATTTAAGTATGCCAACTTAGCCTAAGTACATGTCTTTTGAGCATGGGAGGAAACCTGCATGACACAGGTAGAACATACAGGAAAACAGCAGTGTGAGGCAACTGCACTGTCCACTGAGCCAGCAATCTACCTTGCCCCTTTCGTGGGCGTGAATTGAAGGATGAAGCAGAAATGTAGACTAGATTACTCCGTAAACATACTGCATCCCTCAGCTTTCTGGCTGCAGCGACCACAGGGAGCTCCCCTTTCTTCATTGAATGTGCACTCTTCTGTAGTTCCTGCCCCTGGGTGGGGCTTTAACAATCTGTTGACTCCTTCTCGGGGTAAGACACTGACTTCCCTTCTGGGTGAGATGTGGGCTGCCTGCTGACTCCACCTCTGGGAGGGGCAACGGACATCGGGTGACTTTGGCCTGCGAAACAACTTAATATTAATTGTTTACCCGCGGCACTCAACAATTAGCCGTAATTTGAAAACTGCAGCATTCCAGTTAGATAGGAAGAGTCAAACATTTGTGGGGAAAAAAGCAGACTAAACATGTTTTATGCCTGTTTGGGGGAAAATTGAAAACAAGTAACATTTAACAAGTAACACAAGTAACAGCACTGTAAGAAATTCAGATTACTCCTGAATGATAAGTATTGTGGTATTGTTTTGACACCTCTGTGGTGGAATGAACTCCTCCTAGATGTCCAAACAGCTGAGTCGTTTGGTGTCTTCAAACATCGACTGAAGACCTACTACGGTCAGAAACATTTGAATTTGCACTTCCAGTATTATACTCTTATAAAAGAAAAACGTATTTCCTCTGTCCATCTGTCTTAAACAGATAGTATTCTTAGCCTTGGTTCTATTGAGCCAGTTTTAGAAAGTTTTTACTAATGGAGTCTTTAAGTAGTTACGTAAATCGCTCTGTCTAAGGGGCATCTGCCAAATGCTATAAATGTACATATAATATAATATAAAATGTACGTTCTCCAGTTTGCAGTACATTCTAACATAAATATCTGTTTTATTGGTCTAAGAAAAAGGAATTTTGAAAACTTGCATTCAATGCGTCCAGTGTCAATATCCATGAATAAGGCAATAGATGTCGGCTGCCAAACAAGGATGTCTTTATATAGCAGGTAGAGAAAGTAGCAGCTATTCCATTCCTTCACCCTGCAGCTTGGTCAAGGCCTCCTGGCTTCATTTAGTACTGAATGTGAAATTCAATCTTTGATTAAAATATGAACCTCTGACTGGAAGTGGAAAGCCTGTTTCTTCCTTGTGTGACGTGTTTGTTCGTGCTTTTCGTGGCTTCGCTTGATTTTCTTATCTTCCCCACGCCATTTTTTTCGATCAGTGTTTTTTTTCGACAAGCACATTTCCTCAGTTTTATCGATGCTTGTCTGCGAGAGCCTTCTGTCACTCTCTGTCAACAACTGCGACGATCAGGTCACAGAAAAGTCTTGTATTATAGCAACCTGTCTGCAGTCTGCAGACTGCCCGGGACCAGTGTACTTCCTATACTTCGGAAAGGTTGTTTGAATACAGGATGCCGGTTTCTGGCACATGTAGCATAGAGAAATATCTCAGTTTTTTAGCTGGCTGACAAATTTGAAATGTGAATGACAAATCAATGCAGAAGGAATTATGGAGGTGGTGATACCAGTTTGCCTGAGGCTTGGTAGAGGGGGTGTAAGAAGGGGGAGGGTGTGGATGTTTACGGGTCCCATTAAAGTCAGGTGACAGGTCCTTATTTCACCTCCAGTCATTTTACTAATGACATAAACGTCTTCTGTTTTCAGCCACTCACTCCAACAGGTAGAATTGGTCATGCTTTCCCAAATTCTCCATCTGTTTTGCCTTACTAATGCCAAAATGATCCAAATGATAAAAGTCCAAAACCCCAGTAAAGTTCCTGCTCCACCCGCCCACTCCTGCGCCACGTGGATCCTGACGACACCAAGACTGACAGGGCATTAACGAGGAACTAACTGGTGTTGTATGCAAAAGAAGAGTTCCCCCTAAGATCTAGAAATCTTCTATGTTTTTTTTTTGTAGTTTATAATGAAAATAACCATATTTATCATTTTAATGTATCATTTTAATTAATCATTTTAATAATGTCGAAAAAGCAAGTATAGTGGGGAAAGCAGGAGGTCTGCATCTGTAACTTGACCCTAGCAGAGTTGAAGGAGTCATATTAAGTAGTGGGACATGATCTCCGTAGATGCAGCACGATGTGGGAGGTCTTATGCTTCCCCGAAAATGATCTTTGTGGTGGTAATGAAGAGGCGATACAGTACTCTGTAAGAGGGATTCCCACATGCAGAACTGTGAATTCCTGAGAGTGAGATTTTTGTTCCAACTACAATGTTGCATTTGGTTGCTCACCAACTAATCTGTCTTAGCTTGGCGTGAAGCAGCTCAGCGGTGCTATGCTGTACTTTGCTGAGCTAGCCTGTGCACTGGAGCAGGGCAGGGCTGATATCACGCCCACGTCAGGGAGCCGCTCCTAGTGCGGAACTATCTATTACATCATTCATTTAGGGCTACACCTTTTTAAATACACATTTTTGATTATTCTATAGAATATTGTACATCACATCCCAGTTAATTCATATTTTTTAGGCATGTATTTTTGCACTTGTTTACACTTGAATTGCTTGCACTTTTTCTTGAATTTTCCACAATGTGTGCATATCTGTGCAGCAATGTGTCTTTGCTGCTGTATGCAAAAGAATTTCCCCATGGAATGAATGAAATATGTCTGTCTCTCCATCTGTCTAGTCTGATTTTTATATTGAGAGTAATCATACATAACACCGTAAGAGCCAAAATTAGTGATTAATTGGAAAGATTTTATTTCAACCCCATTTCCAAAAAAGTTGGAACACTGTGCAAATTTTTCATTTAATTATGAGTTTGTGATTTGGAAATCATTGCATTCCGTTTTTATCTACATTTTACACGGCATCCTGGAGAAACACGGTTGTAAAGTTATTAAGCATTTTGTCTTCCACAAAAAATGTCTATCTCTAAAACTGTAAATATGAAGGGTATTATGATAGTTTCACAAAGCATATTGTCAAAAAAGACTACTTTTCGAGAGAAAACATTGACCTTGAATATGAACTACTCATTATGCTATTAGCTATATACTATATAGCTGCATAGCTATTATCTGCTTTAGTTTTCAAGCCGTAAGCTAAGTTAGCTCAAAGAATGTTTCTGTTTCAAATGCTCTTTCATGCAAGTCCTATAATGTCAGTCTAACGTTGTATATTTCAAACTGACGTTGACATGCCAGAACGTTTTTTTTCGCTGACAGCTGACTTGATTGTCTTATCTTCCCTAGCTCTTTTTCTTCCAGTTTTATTCGACACGCAAGTTTCCTGGCTGTGCTACTAATAGATCGAAAACGACAAGTTCCGTAACTCTCTGATTTGTGGAAGTTTCCAGTAAACATGGTATATTCAAATGAATGTTCCCCAAATGTATTTTTTAATTTCGCTGCATCCCTAATTTATTTATTTATTACTGTTTTACTCAGTTGCCTCAGTGAATGTGTACAATGTTCAAAACCCTTTATTTGAGTTCTAATAGGACTGGGGTAAAAGCAGGGGTATTTTGAGTACAGATTTGTGCCAGACATGGCATTAATTTTAATGAAACCTGTATCCTGTAATATCTATGTAGCATGGCCAGGATCCCTAACCGGTTTAACATGACTAAAAGATGAGGGTGAGGCCTTGGACCACAAGGCTGGGAGGGACTGGCCATACAACTAAAAAAAAGGGCCTTCAAAAGGTAAATCTTATAGCTGCGAGAGATGGATGTTACAGGAGGATTGGTTTTAGCCACATGTACAATTTCTCACCAGTGCGTTATTGATAAATCAGTCCTTTATGGAATTCAAGTGTAAAATAAATGATATGGAACATTCCTCAGGTTGTTTCTATTACAACTTTTCAGGTAGACGTCCATCAGGTAAATCCTCCATTCCAAGGTGCCATTACAAATGCTCCCCTCATTGTTGTCCATAGCTTGTTGTTGATGTAGATTTAGCTTGGCCTACGGAGGTCATAGTATTGTTATTTTGCCAAACAGAGGCTTTCACAGGAGTGCATATGGCTGAGGAGAGAGAGAGCTACATCATCAGGACAGAGCACACTCATTAGTTTTCGCAGAAGAAGAGTTTGGGGTTGGGAAGTGCAGAAGAAGAAGCCAAATTATAGCAGAGATGGACCCAGGGTGTGAAAGACTCCTATGCTAACTGATACATTTCAGACAAACATACAAATAGTTTGAAGTTGAAACAGGCCATTCACAACTGGGTGTAGACCAATATTGCCACAGGCCATCGTAACTTTCTGTGGCTCTGATTTAACAAGCCCAGACTTCTGTGATACAGGGAAAAACATTGCAGTTCAATTTTCAAAAACTGCAATTTGGTCAATCACACAAAAATTATTTGAAAGTTTACATTAAAATGAGAACCACCACATGACTCTAAATTTTGAATAATTTTTTTATGATCACAGGATTTAACTGCTGCATGGAATGGCCTTCTCCATTTTTGGACCTTAAACTCTAGACAAGGCTTTTACTCCAAAATAAGAAAAAAGAGGGTTGTTTATCCCGATTAATTAAAACAAAATCTAAAAAAGTCTATATGGCTCTAACCTCGCAGCCTCCCCCAGGTCACTTTATTTACCATTTCCATGGCTACTACTCTCTGTGGTTTCTGTATAAATACAGCCCCCTAGTGTAGCTATTGCAGCCTCTCTCGCTGGTTGACCTGATAAGTAGTTCCACACTCACATTTGTTTCTGCAAATACAACCATTAGAATGTGACACCGGAATGAGTTTAGAATCAGAATTGTAAACCTTTTTACAGCGCACAAACGTGCTTATTTACTTATTAAACATCACTCCTTCCAAATGGCAGCTTATGTCACATGCCTGACAAGCCCCCTACAGAACTGACACAGATGTTTGGGGTAGATAAGGGCATTCTAGCCTTGTGAATGGTCGAAAGAGGCCACAGAGCAAATGACCTTGGGGAAACACCTTACTTTTACCAGGCTTATTTTGCACTTATGAGGGGGCACTGTGTGACTCGGTGGGTTGGGATACACTTCCTATAATCAGAAGCAGGGGTGCCGTAAAGGAGGGGGAGAATTCCGAGCTCAGGGGCCCGAAAGAATTTGGAGCATAACTGGATTGATCTGGGTTGGGGGATGAACATAATATGCTTTCATAGGTCTCCCTGATCAGAAGATCACCAGGGTCAACAGAGCGATTTTACCATCGGGTCCTTGAGTAAGCGTTTAACTCCCAGTCCAGGGATGGTCTGACCTTGCTTTTTCGAATTGCATGTTGCTTTGGATAAAAGCATCTGCTAAATTAATGAAATGTAAGTAGGAGTAGGAAATGAAGAAATGAAACAGAGTGGCAGAGAAGCTACTAGGGGGCTTCACTCTGGGCCCGAACCAGCAGCTAGTGAGACCTAAAGACCTGGTAATGGATAAGAGGTAGCAGTATGGATGGCTTGATCTTCATCTGTATGTCCAAAAACATCTGCTCATTAGGAATCAATATAGAATGAGAATATGGAGAGTGTTAGGATGCAGTCCCTGTATGAACATGCCTCTGTGCGTCTTCAGTATGCCTTCACAATGTGATCTGTCTTAGGGCCTTTCCTATTATACAAAGGCCCCACCCTAGCATGGGACAGGCAAGGTCATGGCAGGTAACGACAAGGCCGGGAGACACATCTTGTGAAGATTCTGCAGGCAAGTTTTGTTCTTTGATCAGGCACTGATGCTTGATGATGTGCTTTGTCATAACAAGGCCGTGCCCACCCCACACCCCCGGCACCAAGCCTCACAGCTGGTTCAGCTACACCAACTTCATGCCTCGTCTACCTCGCTATGCGGCTTACTCAATGTCAGTGAAAGTGAGTGTGGAGATGTGGTGACTGGGATGTGAGTTGTGTACGATTTGTAGTTTGTGAGGAGTGTAGGGTTGTGTGCCTGTGTTAAGTCCAGGCATAGTACTGTATCACATCATGGTGGCAAAACCCAGGATCACAGAACTGTCTGTCACAGACTGCCTACCCCTGGTGTGGTGCTGGCTGAGGACTCCTGGGCCCTTTTCCAGTGGTTGGCATGGATCCAAGCTGGACGACCCAACCTCTAGGTAATGTTGTTCCCATCTTGGCCTCAGCACATTCTACTAACACTCTCACATAAACAAAATCTCTGGGGCTCAAGTAATGACAAATTTCAATAGTCTGGGTCACCTGTGTTTCTCTGGCCTGCGAATGGATAATGTTAGGTGTCCTACTTAGAAGAAAAACAGTTTATTGTCTAAGTTATGAATGTCCGTTTCTTTTACAGTTAGCAGTGGTGAAATAAGGAGTGTTCATGGGTCTGTCTATAATTATTTCATGTAAACATAATCCTGTGGCCCTCTCATATACTTCAGGGCTAAGGTAACTGAGCCATTTTGGTCTAATTTGAGCATATTTTTTCTGCAAATTGTCCTTTGAGGTCCCGTTGTATCTCTCTACCACTGCAGCTGATTGCAGGAGCTAAGAGCAATGCAGATACCTATATTTGCAAGTTTCTGCACAGTTCCTTCACCACTTCTCTGAAGTGTGGTCTTCGATCACCAGATTTGGTGGGGTTACAAATCCACATACAAAGACCTTCAGCAAAGCTGAAGTTGCTGAAACCCAGGTGTGAGAACTCTTCAGCCATACACAATACAGATACACAATGAATACACAATGGCCCATTCTGAATACGACTGTCTACTCCGGCTCTACAACAGTATTTTTCACACTGGTCCTCGGGGGGGTCCCTGAGACAGTCCACGTTTTTGCTCCTTCCCAGTTCTATGCTAGACAGCCTCTACATATTAGTTCAAAAATGAGCAAAAACATGGACTCTGTGGAGCTCCCCAAAGACTGGGTTGAGAAACACTGCTCTACAAGGACAACATCACTACTATTCCTAGTATAGAAGTATAGTTATATTGAGTTGACATTTCAATAAAGTCCATCTGCAGATGTATAAATGGAGCTGTGGGGGTGGGCTGCACTGACTGAGTAGTGTTCTCAGCCTTTTCCTCACACTCTACTGCTGGTATATGTGGCATGGTTTATACAATCATCAGCATTCTCAGCAATCAAAGGCTATGGGACCCTTTCAGAATACTTGCACACCTCAGCCCTTCGGCCACATGGTACACACTATATACCATGTAGGCCAAACAGGGCACCCAAGAGGGAGGCATGACCACATGGAGGGGCTGTCAGAAACCCACCCTTCCAGACCCCAGGCTCCTCTCCCTTTCATTTCAGCTGCATCAGTGGCGGCCTGTAAATCAGCTGCGTCATTAAGACGAGGAAAGTCAAGGGCGAAACTCAAAGAACTATTGTGGAAGTAGCCAGTGTGCTGGCTGCTGCGTCAGCCCTGGCACTGCCGTATGACAGAGATGGGTGTGAGCTGCACGTTTAACAACTGCGAACTTAGCAGGTGGAAGCTTTCAGGAAGGTACAGTACGAAAGTCTTAGGGAGTCAAAGGAAATGCTTAAAGCTTTTTATTTGGGTAGTAAGTGTTTGCTCAGAAAAACACACAAAATTTCCATATGGAAACATATGGAAATTAAGAGTAATACATTAAAACAAACAACAAAACCCTCTGTTCTCCAAAAAAAATAAGAACATAAGAATTATACAAACGAGAGGAGGTCATTTGGCCCATCAAGCTTGCTTGGGGAAATGACTGATATCTTGTTGGCTGGCTTGAAGAACACTGCTTTGGTTCCCAAACATCTCCTCAGGGCACCTCAGTCACTCCACGTATATGTCACATTTCACCACCAGCTCACTTAATTGATGTCTCCATTAATGGTTGTGGATTTTAGGAGAACCAAAACTGCTCACACCCCCTTCACACAGTTTCCTGCTTTAAATTCCCGTGAGTGCATATTACTGACAGTCCACAAATACCTCACATGTCGTGAAAAAAGCCCTGAAACGCCTCTACTTCCTGAGGAAATTAACACAGTCTGGACTAGGGACATCTGTCCTTAGCGCTTTTTACAGATGTGCGGTACAGAGTGTCGCGACGTCCAGCATCACCGTTTGCCAGTTCTACTGCGTGGTAGAGAAGCTCGCTGCAGAGGGTAGTTAAAACTGCCCAGAGAGTTATTGATACTAGTTTGCCAACCATCAGGTGGGTTTAATACTGGCAGGGGCATGTTTATAGTATCATCAAAGACTCTACCCAACCTGCTTATAGTCTGTTTCCTCCTCCTTACTCAGGAAAAAAGGGCCAAGACTATCCATAGGCTGTCCCCTATCCAGGGTTAGCCATAGGCTGCCAGGCTGTTGCACTCTGAATCTAACTGAATAATTCTGTGGTAGATTACATAAAACCTCACTGCAACTAATACTACATTCTATGCTTGTGTACATCTTACTGTTCGTTTTGTACATTTACAGTATTTGCTTCCGTTTTAGTTATTATTTTATTACTTTGGGTGGAACCTGATATCCCTGCCTGTACCAGGTTCCCAAAAAGGCTACAGTCTCATTCTCATTACCTTGTGTTTAGCAGAATGAAAATAAATAGAACCTTAATCTAAATGTAATGAGTTTAAGAATTCAGTGATGCATTAATTATCCATACATACGGGGCGGGGTAGATATCAAGAAATATATTGGTGCATTGGATGGTTGCTGAAAATACTTAGGTAACTTTAGGAGAGGTTTTGAAACGGTTAAACTGGCACACCTTGACATAATATCATTATTTTACACCAACAATCATTTAGGCATTCTTCTCTTTGACAGTACTGTAGATTTAGAAGAAGAATGTGTAGCAGGCTTTCTAGATGATGCAAGAAATCCATGCCACAAACTTCTATACAACACCAAACCCTTACCTCAGAGTCTGTATATATTGTAGATTTACCTTCAGAGAGACAGTAAGAACAAAGACGTCAGCCTGCTGAGCTGAGGCAGCATTTGGTGCTTGAGTGCTTTCTAGAATCTCGCTATCAGAAGGACCTGCATAACCTGCGCTTATTGTGCCATCTGCAGTGGGAGAAGAAGAACTATCAGTATGAAAGATCTACTCTGGGACATGTGGCTTAATGGAGGTAGAAACAGCTAGCCTGTTACCATGTGGTTCCCAGTCATCAGAACAAGGAAAAGAGTCTACCTGGATTCAAAGGAGAAACATCTCTGTATTGTGACATTGGGGAAGGGAAGCAAAGTAAATCTGATAGCATATGCTCTGTAGACTAATAGATGCAGTGTAAGAGACTTCAGCTCAACAGTGTGTGAGGCGATAGTGTTGAGGGGGTGTCCCAGTACCGGAGGAGCAGCGCATGATGCTTCCATTACTGCTGTAAGACATGGAGGGTGTCCTGTAGAAAATGGAGTAAGTGCAAATCCAAGACTAAGCTGTGATTTCTGCTTGGACTCATGCTTTCTGTTAAAATCGGCCATGCAAATCCTCAAGTCTCATGATAAAATAAGGTAAAGGGTTTGGACTAATCAAGCACAGCAGGAGTAAGTGCGCAGCTAAGGGCTCTTTTCAAGGCCACGAAGGGGAGGCCTCTACTTCAGTCTGTTCAAGTGGCTCTGTTCAACTGATCTCCAATGAGGATCTCACAAATATGGCATGATCTAAGATCTACTGTCCTCATTAGCAACATATACGTCAGGAGGTGTTCATCTAGTTAATGGTAATGGGGTGAGGCAAAGAGGATATTGTCTGAACTCGCTCTGGTGTGATAAAGTGAGTACTGCCTTACAAGGCGTGCCCTACAATTTTAACAGAAAGAGACTAGTGTTGGGATACAACTGAGAACGGCTGCTGGATTTGGGACTACTGGAAAAGCAGGAATGACACATACATTTACTGCTCTAAGGACTTGCACATATCACCATGAATATTTTCCCAGTTTCTTGACAGGCAATGTAGGAGTGTTATGAGGTCTCTGGGTGGCGATTGTTACCCCTTGTTTCAGTAGAGCCGGAATTACTGGTGCTATATCTCTTTCAACCCTTGGGTTAAATCGGTATTGCTGTTTCATTAGATGTTTCTTAAATAACATGGACAGCGGTAGCTGAGCGAAGACAACAACATCAACAGAATGTACTTCTGGCAGCTGGTAATCCATAGAAATCCCTACAGTAACCGATGCATGTTTAAAGACATGCAAGTGCTCAGAAAAGAATGTGTAACAGGCTTTCTAGATGATGGAAATGCACCGTCTACTGAATCAATAAGCAATTCTCCTCTGCCTTTGTGGACATGCTACCCAAATCATTGGTTGATAACAAAGCCAAATCACGAAGGTCACATGTGACATGTTGATGGGAACTTGATACAACTGAGTTTGGGCATCCAAAAGACAGACATCAGCACTTAGAAAAGAGTTTCTCAACCCAATCCAGAAAGTAAAAATCCATCCATCCATCTCCTGAAACTGCCTGTCCTATTCAGGGTCGCGAAGGGTCCAGCGCCTATGGGCACAAGGCGTGGAACCACCCAAGATGGGGGGCCAGCCTATCGCAGGGCACACTCACACCTATGGGCGGTTTGGTAACTCCAATCAGCCTCGGCATGTTTTTGGACTTGGGGGGGGGGACCAGAGAACCTGGAGGAAACCCCACAAAGACACAGGGAGAACATGCAAACTCCACACACACATGAAATCTGGGTGGGGACTTCAACCCCAATCCCAGAGTTTTTTTCATTTTTTTTCATTTTTTTCAACCAACAAGCTGAGTATAAAGAGTCACAGTCACAGAGTACTCAACCGGTTGGTTGAAAACTCTGCATAGAAGGTAATCACTTTGCTGGACTTTCCTACCACCCTCACTCTCACACAGCTTCAATACCCCAGCCTATCCGATGTTTTCTGGCTTACACATACATAAGCACAAATACACCACCCCTTTCTCCTTTGTCAGTGCCGAGTTTCACTCAAACTCCTCCCAAGTGTCTCCAAGTATTCTCCTGGGTCCTCTACTGACTTTTGCTTACCAGCCTACACATTTGGCCAGTCTTTAACCACTAGCACACTCCTCTGACTTGTCTCTTGTAATGCATTTTCAGATACCTCACTACTGGGCCATTATGCTGACACCTGTATAACTGTGTATACTTATGTCCAGGTATTTCTGAAAGTGTGCCTGTTTTAATATTCCAGCACTGCAAAGCTACAATATATCCCTTAACTGAGTAGCTGTTTGGGGCCAATTTCCCCACACTGTACTTCCATACAGACCTGAAATCCCCTGCTGTGTTAACACTTTGGCAACTTTCTTGACCTCACTCACAGTTTTCGAATGAGCGTCATATTTCCATAGTTAACCACTTTCGCTACTGCTATAACTATGACGATCTGACTTAAGATCACCAGCAGATTTACTACATGAATGTCTGTTTTATCTTCGTCTCCTTGAGGTATGCTATGGGGGTGTTGCACCGGGAGGCCCTGTCTGCTCCCGCTCAGCACACGCACCTCCCCCTGCACCCATTTGGGGTGGGGTGCATACTGCCTGTGCTTCGGCTGCCATTGTATATTGTAAGGAGGGGGTCCTGTGAGCCAGTATGGCAGCTGTAAAATCACTGCAATTCTCCCTCTAGCACTGGACACAGTTCCTATCTTAATCTGTGTTTGAATCCTCTGCTTCTCATTTTCGTGAAATTTTTTTTTTTGAGATACTTTATTGATCCCCATGGGGAAATTATCCTCTTCTCACCTCCTCCAACTTTGTCTCTCTGTGAAGGGCAGCCATCTCAAGGGGGTTAAGGGCCTTGCTCAGGGGCCCCCAGACATGCCCAGGCTGGGCTTGAACTGGTGACCTTCCAATTACAGGAACAGAGTTTAACCTTCTGAGCCACACTCTGCCCTAAATTTGTCTCTATGCTTCTGCTTCCCAGAACCACATATTCAATCTGCCCCCGCACCCTTTTGCTTCACTCACACCTCTCATACACACTCTATCCAACCCCCCTCCCCCCACCCACTTCAGCCAACAATCCATCCAACTACTCCAGGCACACAGGAATTGCTGATCTCCCCATTTTGGAGTCAGCGTTTGAGAACCGATTTCATCTGTTTTTTTGATCAAACAAAGAAAGCACTTCATTTTCTACCAACAAAACAAAACAAAATCTCACAATATCAATAACCAGGACATAGTCACACCCACTCACACATGCACAACTGGAGAAAAATGTTCATTCACAATACACACATTAGACAAACAGTACTGTGCAAAAGTCTTAGGCACGCAAACAAACGTCTAAAGCTGTTTATCAGGGTAGTAAGGGCACTTTTGCTCAGAAAAAAAAAAATAAAAATTAGCGTTAGACCATATGCAAATTAAGAGTAACAATAAAACTGAGTAAGAATTGATATCTTGTTGGTTGGCTAGATGACTTCAGTTACCAAACATCTCCTCAGGGGCATTCCATGTATTTATTAAATTTCACCACCAGCTCACTTAATTAGTTAATTTAGTTAGTTAGAAAAGTTAACGAGATGTTGATTAGCTATATGACGTGTGTTAGTGTCAAGTTAAAAAATAGAAGGGGCGCATTGGATGGTTGCTGCAAATGCTGGGGTGACTTTAGCAGACATTTGGAAATGGCTAAGCTGACACACTTTGAAAGGCATAATAGCATAGTTTTACTCCAACAATAAGATCTTTTAAACATCATTTTCTTTGGCACAGACTTTTGCACAGTACTGTACAAACACAACAGACTTATCCCAGGCTTATTTTAAAACACCGACCGAAACCTCACGCTAGCTGGCAACTTTGATGAACTACAACCCACATCTGGACTTTAACCCATTTTGCCACAAACAAAATGACTCAAACACAAGCGCAACTTTGACCCACCATACTCAGCATCACCACTGCTTGTTTATTTTATCTATCTATCTATCTATCTATCTATCTATCCATCCATCCATCCTTTATTCCACCCAATGCTTCTGACTGTAAGTAGACATTTTAGTATTACATTTATGCGTAAAATACTTCTATACTGTCTTAAACTGTCTTGTATATTGCGCGTTATGCTGGGGGCTCACCTACCAGGTCACATTCATCACTCTACTCTGTTATAAAACTGACCTTATCCCTACTCTAATGAAAGATCCTAAATATCACTTCTCGGGCCAAAACATCCACGGTTCAACAAGTTCACAACTTGAATCCAACCTGTCCAATCCAGTTCCCCAGTGCCTTTGATCCTCTCAGAAAGAAAACACTTTCTCCAAAAAGAATTTTGTGTCACAGCCAGAATCGGGACCCCTCCCACGGATGAGCCCACAGGCAGATCGCCTGACTGGAAAACTTTTATTAAAAAGATGTTCTCTTGCCATTTCTCATTTAGCAGTACGTGTTGAATTTTAGTCCCCTGAACTGCCTGGTCTTGCAATGTTGTTTGTGAAGCCAATTAACTGCTGAAAAATTAACTCCCTAATCTAAAGATTCCATAGACTTACATACACCATGCCCAGGCACGATGGGAAACTCTCCACCAGTCTTTGTAGCATATATGAAGCTATAAAGAACAGTTTTTCTCGATTGCTTTTGCATATTTTGTGAAACATCCTTAACATTCTCATGTCTATAAGTGCATTTCTTAAAGCAGTTCATGCATACAGCACAACACAATGGTTTACTGCAAAAGCCTGTAACTTACTCAAAATAATTAACTTGTGTCTCAAAAGCAAAGAATTCCACCAATGAACTAGTCACTGTCACTACAATGAAAGGTACAATCAGCATCATTTTAACAATAGTCAGTTTCCACTTTCTCACTGTCACTAACCAGTCATTTTCCTATAGCAAACTGATGTTTAATCATGTCAAAGACACCAGTCACAACATTGCATGGCTCTACATTACAGAACGTAAAGTTCGCTGGCAAGAGAAAGCCCTGGCATGCTCATGTAACTTCCTCAGATGGGGAGACACAGTACAACAAATAGTTTACGCAAATAGTTATTTCAGCATTAGTACAAATGCAAGAACTCGTGGCCATAGGTGGAAATTAGCGGGAGAACATTTTAAA
>JAODKM010000039.1:10213143-10224838 GCA_026780845.1 Petrocephalus sullivani
GGGGGGGGGGGGGGAGGGGGGGCGGGGGGGGGGGGGGGGGGGGGGGGGGGGGGGGGGGGGGGGGGGGGGGGGGGGGGTGTCTTATTGACTGCTCCTCAAATGGTAAAAATAAATGATTTAGGTTGCCCCTTTACATGACTGTTTATTAAGAGGTGCCCTCTGAGGCATGAGAATTTGATGATGGGTCATAATGTGTGTCCCTTTAGCAATGTCGAGCGCCCATGTTGTGAAGTAGGTGCATTTTCTTGCCACAGTCCTTGTACCATCCTGACTCCGCTTCTGTCTCTGAGGATCCGTTCGGCAACCACTGCTTTACATACTTTGTACTTTATCTTTAAGATTTAACCTTTGGCAGGAAATTCCTTGACCACTAAGGCTTTTTCACAGTGTGAGTAGTTTCTTGGAGTTCTTTTCTTCTATCAAAGTGTCTGATTTTCAGTCTGCCGGCTTACATGTGTCTTCACAGTTCCTGCGCACCCTTTTCTCAACTGAGGAGCAGAAGGGTGAGAGATCCAGAAGCTTTATGAAGACTATGACCCCCACTTAAAAGAGGAGTGTGATATTACTCATCTTTACTCATCAGCTGCATGGAGTCAGTATCAGACACAGTTTTGGTGTCACTCTGGGGTGTGAGTGTCGGTTGCTCCATATAAAATGTGTTTACCTGAGGTCTGAGTGCTGTCTTCCTAGTAAACTTAATATCTGGCACTTTGCAGTGACTTTATTTAATGTCAGTCTCAAATCAAACGTGTACTGTTGTACAAAACTGCTGATCTAATATAACTCGAAATATTAACTCACCCGAGTCTCCTGTTTCTCCAGACATATCTGTCTTGCTCAAAAAGTGGAATTAGGCAAACTAGCTTGTTACCCTATAGTATATTTAATAATTTCATTTACGTTTGTCAAGGTGATTAAAATATATTTTAAATAATGAAGAATTCCACAATAAAAGTATGGGCCAGTGACTCATGGTTGAAATGTCAAACGATGGATTGGGGCCGCATTCATAATGCAATTAATGCAACAGACAGTAGATACTTTTGGATCCACTGTGCACAATACAGGATAGAAGTGAAATTATTCTTAACGTAGTGTTTTGCTTAATTTAAGGGCTAGAGATCCAGTCTGGCATTTCGAATAGCTGGCAGAAAATGATGGACAATGATATTCGCTGAGTTGAGAGGCAAAAACTTTATAAAATATCCATCAGATGACAAAAATATTTTAAATTAAATACATAGTTTCATATTCAACTTGAAAACAATCGAACAACTTTCATATCACAAGGTATTGAAAGCACGTAGACTTTATCCCTGATATAACGAAAATAGTGAATTGCAAAATGATAAACGGTATAAGCCAGGCGTCCGAAACTATTTTCCCCGAGAGCCAAATTACATTGACCACTCAAGCCTAAAGCCGATCGATCATTTGCACGTTCGCCAGTCGGTGACCACTGGTTGCTCTCAGTAGGCCTATTACATTAATGTTTAATGTTGCACTTTATATCTTTCCATCTATTTTGGGGGCTGCTGGCGACCCCACAGGTGTATCCGCCATACGCAGCCAATAGGCAGGCGCTGAGTCTGCTTGACGCTGGCGCTGGGGCGGACGGGGTGATTTGGTACCAGGGCAGCCCAGTCCGCCGAGCCGCCGGTAACTCAGCACCAGCCGTTACATCTGCAACAGAGACGATGCACAGAAAGTCCAAAGCGGTCGCTGCGGGACGGCGCGGTAACAGCCGCTTTCTTTGTACCATAGTAAAATACGGAGCGGCGGTGGGAGTGGTGATTTTCTCCCTGCTGTCCCTGTGGGCTGTAATTACTATGTACAGGACTATGACCCGTGGAAAAAAGAACAAGAAATACGCGTCGGAGAGGAAAGAAATCTCAACTGAAGGACACGCCCCACGTGACAGTAAATTAACAGGTAATAAGCACTATTCCCCGCGGCACAAATGTAATACGAGCACAGACCATAGGCAGCTCTCTACTGCCATGAAATGGTGCAAGACACGTAAACGGTCCGAAGGCTACATTTTGAATGAATAGGAAATACCTACTGTTTGAGTATTTAAACAGGAAAAAAAAACACATTTTTGAATTTCTGTAGGTGATTCAGATATGTTTCCAAAACACTGAGCTTTTTTCCATTCTGCACGTGTATGTCACTTTTTCTGAAAAAAAAAAAAAAACAAGAAAAAATGTTGTTTGGTACCTTATGCCAAACATTTAATAGAAAAAAATAATACTTTAACGCACATGAATACGCCAAATGAAAAGCCAAAAAGAAAATGACGAATTATAAAAGAAATGGATGTGAACGTATCAGCATGGCTTCATAAAAGGTAATGTCAGGGACATTGCATTTGGTGTGTCTCTGTACACAACCGCCAGCTGCTGTAACGTCCTTTAACTTCATTGGAATGAAATTCAGATGCCAGTCGATGTCTAGAGGTAATTTGGGGGGGAGGGGGAGGGGGGAGTGGAAGCGCGACAGTTCTAGTTTCAGTAATTAGTAAGTAGTTCAGTAAATAAGTAATTACTGCGTTAAACGTTTTCAATATCTGTTGGCCTATTCGGTTTCTTAACGACAGACTATTACAGCTAAAATTGTTCTAAAATTTGAAAGCATATACGAAGGTCATTTAAGCACAGTGGGTCAAATACATAGAAGGTATTTTTGGAGCTGATTACATATTTAAGGGTCAATATTTTAACAAATTTATGTGGTCAGAATAGTGTCAATATTAATCTGGTTGCATTCCGATTATGGTGGTATTAAGCCCAGTCATAGAAAGATGACACATGTAATATGTGCTTGCTAAAAATGAATATGATCGGCAAACTAAAGAGGACCCTTCACAGATCAGTATAATAAAGTGTAATATTATGTCTGAATTGTTTTCCTTTTTGAAAACTGTATGTGTTTTTGTTTCAGAAAACTCTGACTGTGTTGAAGACTGCAGAGCAGATGTGGGACTGGCAGGTGAATCGCAGAACTTCAGTCCTCGTGCCATAAAGATGGACCAGTGTTTTGAATCATGCTTGCAAAAGGACCAGAAAGAAAATACTGCTCAACTTAATGCAACCAACCAAACTGAAAGTCCAGTTGTACACAGTGACCTTAGCACCATATCAAAATACTGCATGGGTGGCCAACAAGACCCCAACAGCAGTAGTAATGATTACTGCCACAATGACCAGTCTGACCCCTCAGGACAGCTGGCTGCTGGTTACTATGGTGATACAAAGAGTGACAGTACCATTGAGGAGACTAAAATGGGTATAGGAACCTTGGTCTCTGGCTGTAATATACAAGAGAACTCCATGTTGCCAGAGATGGACACTGAGGTTCACAATGAATATCCAAATGGTCATCACTACCATGAGCATGAGTGTCTCAGCATTTATATGAATGATGATTCAGGAGCAAGAAGTATGACCCCAGATGAAAATGAAGGGTTAAAGACAGAAAGCAATGTAATGTGTCAGGTATGTAACATGACCGTGGACAAGAATGTCACAGAAGAGATCCTGGACAGTAGCCAACAATGTGTAGCAGTCAGTACAGAGGCTGCTGAGCACCAGCATGAAGGACTTAAACACGAAATTAACTTGAAGGGCTTGGACATGAACTGTACTTTCCCAGAGAGGTATGTGGAGGAACAAGGAGATGCAGACCCTGCTAAAAGATTGTTAAAGGAGACCAGGTGGCAGAGCTCATTAGATGGGGACCCTACGGGTAAGAGGGTAGTGGTCATCTCACCTATGCCCCAGATGGTGACAGTCGAGTTTCGCGTACACTACATTACCAGCTCGCCCTCCCAGCAGCTGGCTGTTACAGGTAGCCACCCAGAACTGGGCAACTGGAGCAGCTTTGTGGAACTTCGCCGGTCACCTGATGGGTTCTGGGTCAACACTGTGGCACTGTCTGCGGACAGCGAAGCAGAGTGGAAATTTGTGCTGGTGGAGGGTGGCATGATTCAGCGCTGGGAAGAGTGTGCAAACCGCCATTTGGAGACTGGGAGTGAAAGAGACCTACTTCTTCACAAAGCCTGGGGCTTCCTCTGACAAATAAAGGAGGGCATTAATGCAGATAGGCAGCGTACACCATCGCAGTAAATACATCTATGAGAATATCAATAAATGGACGCTGTTTAAGCTATTACTTGTAATACAGTCCACCCTTCCACATCACACAATCTGGAAAAACCACGTAAAATGTTTTGGTCTTCTTGGCAAGCAAAGTGAGCATGAGAGCAGATCAAAGCTAAGCGAAAAAGTAAAAAGTATTGGGACACCCCTCCAAATAATTGAATTTTGGTGTTCCAATCACTTCCATGGCCAGCTGTATAAAATGAAGCACCTAGGCATGCAGACTGCTTCTACAAACATTTGTGAAAGAATGCGTCACTCTCAGGAGCTCAGTAAATACAAGTGTTGCCACTTGTGCAAGTCCATTCATGAAATTTTCTCATTACTAAAATATTCCTCGGTCAACTGTTAGTGATATTATAACAAAGTGGAAGCAATTGGGAACAACAGCACCTCAGCCACAAAGTGGTAGGCCACGTAAAGTCACAGCGCAGGGACAGCACATGCTGAGGTGCACAGTGTGCAGAAGTCGCCAACTTTCTACCGAGTCAGTAGCTATGGACCTCCAAACTTCACGTGGCCTTCAGATTAGCTCAAGAACAGTACTTAGAGAGCTTCATTGAGTGGGTTTCCATGGCCAAGAAGCTGCATCCAAGCCTTACATCACCAAGTGAAATGCGAAGCGTTGGATGCAGTGATGTAAAGCACACTGCCATTGGACTCTAGGGCAGTAGAGATGTGTCCTCTAGAGTGACGAATCGCGCTTCTCTATTTGGCAATCCGATGGACAAGTCTGGGTTTGGCGGTTGCCAGGAGAATGGTACTTGCCTGACTGCACTGTGCCAAGTGTTACGTTTGGTGGAGGAGGGATTATGGCGTGAGGTTCTTTTTCAGGGTTTGGGCTTGGTCCCTTAGTTCCAGTGAAAGTAACTCTTTAATGCTTCAGCATACAAAGCCATTTTGGACGATTTCATGCTCCCAACTTTGTGGGAACACTTTGGGGACGGCCCTTTCCTTTTCCAACATGACTGCGCACCAGTGCACAAAGCAAGTTTTATAAATATATGGATGAGCAAGTTTGGTGTGGAGGAACTTGACTGGCCTGCACCTCATCCCGATAGAACACCTTTGGGATGAATTAGAGCAGAGACTGCGAGCTTTCATCCAACATCAGTGCCCTACCTCACAAATGCTCTCCTGGAAGAATGTTCAAAGACTCCCATAAACACACTCCTAAACCTTGTGGAATGCCTTCCCAGAAGAGCTGAAGCTTTTATAGCTGCAAAGGGTGGTCCATCGCAAGACTCATTTCCATCTCTTATGCCGACCCCAAGGTGCATCAAACTACAATGGGGAAAGTCGCAATGCAGAAGGGTCAACTGTATGTTGTGTAGCTCTTGTTCTCTGTCAGTTGCCCCTATGTTGTAGTGCTTCTATGCTCATGCAGCAGCGTTTGCAAACCACAGATCATTTGTGTTGTTTCCTACAGAATTTGCTAGTTATCTGGAAGGAATTTTGGATTGCATTTTATTAAAGTCCAAAGTATTGGCTGCCAGTGATACTACAATATGTACATATTTGACTAATTCCTATAAAATGTTTGACTTTTAGCATCTCACTGAGAAACTTTTTTCCCCTAGATTCTAATCTGAACAAGAGCTGGATGGTGAATTGGATTAACGTAATTTGGTTGTGAACCACCAGTTATGACGCATCAGTACTTAAGTCTTTAAGACATAACACAAAAAGCATAAAATGTAAACATGTATTTAGCTAAAAATTTTCTTATGAGTCACTTTTCAGAAAACATTATAAATGCCAAACTGAAACATCATATCAACTGGAGCTGGATCCCTTGAAGTGTCTGTTCCTGTCCATCACTTCTCTCGTCCTCCATGCCTGGCATTTAAACATGGAGGGAACCTTTGGTGAAGGAATGCGTTTCCATATCAGGTTCAGTAAACCACAGCAGAAGGATGACAGTGAATTTCCTTGGGTAGAAGATAACAAGACCAAACTCTCTCACTGGGACCCTATACTGGATAAGCAGTCATAGATGGGTGGATGGATGTCATCCCCGTGCCTGTAAACTGCAGAACTGATGCTGAAACTAGACAGAAACTCATTACTCAAAACGTCTTGCCTCACTTGTACGTTCCTTTTGACATAATGGTCTGCTATATAAATAAATGTAAACTTTTAAAGTAAAGTTGAAGCTCCCACAGCAAAAGAAACTTTTTTTATAAATATTCTGAGGTTTCTGCTGCAAACTGATGGTAGTATAGAGGCAAGTCCTGGCTTGGAGACTCACACATAAACAGAGGAGCATGTATGATCCAGCTACACCCAGGCGGCACAGGACACTCATCCATCACCGGGGAGCCGGCACAGGACCACACCCTGGCTTTCTGTCTGGAGATTCTGGCACCATGTGTGTTGGATTATATTTAGAGACATTATTTGGTTGTTAGGATGGGGGCATGCGTGTGTCAGCACTGGTGATTGAGAGCGAGGTCTAGGAGCTGGAGGTCAGCAGTGCATAGACAGGGGATCGACGGCCCAAGTCCAACCCCAGCTCAATCTCCTGAGGTGAAGCGGTGAGCCTGGGGGCTCTGTCTGGCAGGCCACATCCTGGTGAAGGAAGAACTCAAGGTCAACAAGAAAACCAGCAAACAACAGGACATCAACAGCAGACTGGCCAGGGCTGCTCTTCCTGCTACAACTCCAAGAATGCACTTAAGACAGCGGGAAGACGTGGAACATGAGATAAGGGCTGCTGCGGCAGAAGATGTCGTGAGACTCACCCTCGCAGGAAAAGCCATTGTTCCTCTCAACAAAATCAGCAGCATGCAGGGTGCAAGTCTCCCTGCAAACACACAGAAACGCATAAACACAACACTTATAGACTGAGGAATGCATATGACCAAAGCAGGACAGTCAAAAGTACATGCAAAATATAATTTAACACATCCCAGTAAAAGATGCCACAGATAAAAATAGGTTACAGTCGTTCCCTTACAGGCCTGAGAGGCGTGGCCTCTCTGGAGCAGACCACCTACGAGGGCGGGGCTTGCGGTCCTCGGTCAAACTGCGCAGCTCCTGCACCAGTGAGTGAAGTTCGAAGGTGGGGTCCTCCGCTTGGACACTAGAGATAGCCTGAAGCAGAGCAGTACAGAGATGAGTGGGATAACGTAGGACAGTCTGAGTGCCAGCACCATACAAAGAGGTAATTCAATTGAAACAAAAGGCTGCCTCTGACCTCTGATTGTGTAGGGTGTTTTTGGATCGTTGGCAGCACTGGAGGATGTGAGGAGATCTTTGGATTAGTCTGCTGCAGGTGCCCACTTGTGTGTAGGTTCTGTCCTTGGAGCTGCTAGGGGTGGAAAGAGAAAAGGCCACTGACAAATGGCACTAGTGCCCCCTGTTGTACAGGAGTGGTGCAGAAGACTGAAAAACACCCAGGACAGCTCTACTAATAAGAAGGGCGACTCCCTCCCCCCAAGGGCCCCACCCTGAGGTCCAGGGCATGCTGGAGTTTCAGTCGCGCCAGCTCCTGCTCCTGCTCCTGCACATGACCTTGGCACTGGCCGAATCTCACAGATATCTGTGAAGGAAATAATAAAAAAAAAAGTTCAGCACAGGAAGTTATGTCAGAGACAAGTCATCATGGAGAGACTTTTTTGTGTAAGGAAAAAAAAAAATACAGGGATACCACAGTGGGAGTTTATGGCAGGAAAGTGTGACGTTAATGGTTTTAAAGCAGGAAGGGATGTCACAGGGGGACTGTAAAAGAGAAGGATACAGAGGCACCGTAAACTGGGTCGGGGTCAAGACATTTCCAAGGGCCTATGAGCAAATGGAGCCCAAAGAATTTTGGAGTGGCCAGGGTTGGGGGCCCAAAACAGATATGATTTCATGTGGCCCAAAATCTCTACAGGGTTAGTGTTAAGTATCATTCAGAAACAATATTTGGAGGCATACTATACCCTGTCCAGTGCAGTCTCCAGCTCTACGACTCTGTCCCTGAGCTGCGTCTCTAGACTCCACAAGGCCTCCACCCCGGCCTCCAAGCTCCTCCGCTCCGTGCTCACGCCGGCGAGGTGCTGGCCCTGTTCATGGTCCTCAGCCTCCCGCACCTGCTTCTCCTAGGCAGAACCACAGGCTACTCTAAGACTCACCGGCAGCTACACGCCTAAAGGAACACAGCATATGGGGGGCTAGCCGACGAAGTCCAGCAAGGAGAACCACGAGACCAGATGTGGGTGGAGGAACCTTGCCTGGGTCAGCCTGTCCACGGTTTCCTCCAGCAGCTGGATGCGGCTCTGGAGGGCGTCGACTTGCTGCCGCTTGGCAGTGATCTGCCTCTGCATGGTGACAGCCACCTTCAGGCCTAAGAGGGCAGGAGAAGGAAGGGAGGGTCATGCAGGCTCCAGATTCTACAGTCCCTCACTACACCATCTATCAGAACGCCCTGCTGGCTGCTACTTGTCCAACAATTGCGTTTAGTATTCCTTTGGGAGCCATTGACTATAATTGCAATTAATAGCAAAATAGCAAGAACAGAACTGAATGAGTCAGCCAAAAAAATTATGGCACTTAATAAAAAGAAAATGTCTGTGTGGAAGAAATGTGTAGATGTTAAACATCACTTATCAATGGACTTCTGTTAAGAAGCCAATAAATGTGCAATATTTTTAGTGAATTAAGTAAGCGTCCTAAGACTCTGTAAGCACTATGCCCAAATGAAAGGCCTCCAATATTTTTAATAAGCTGTGTATTATTATAACATTATTGCATTGTTACACAATAGTTATAAGCAATCATTTATCGTGCCTCATCTGTTTAATCATTAATATTCAGAGCATGAATGAGCAGGGGTGCCACAGGGCTTTGGTCAGCTGCGGTCAGTGAGCCTGTCCAACTCTCCTGTTGTTTCAGTAACCCAACAATCACATGACTAGTCTTTGCTGATACACCAGCTAAAACTAGCACTGGTTAAAACCCAACACCTCGCTGAGCTGAGCTGTAACATAGGCCTGACCTCCTAGCTGAGCTAATCACCAAGTCTCCCAGGAAGGCTGTCGGTATTTTTGGCTTCTGGGACTTTTGACCTATAAATAAACATTCCTCTGTCCCACTCTAGCAGAGCACCAGGATTACCACTGACCTTTTGGACAGCTGGAAAAGGCTGGCGTCAGCATGGAAGATCCAGAGAAACTTGGTGTCCAACTACTACCACATGAAGCTGTTCGCTTCCTCTTTACCTGCCCAGCATTTAGGTCCAGACTTCCCCGCTGACAATCCTCCTGCTGGGTACAGAGTACAGGCTACGTACCATGTCTGTCTGCTCCATCCATGGCCTTCAAAGCCCTCGTGGTGTGATACAGGTCGCTGCGTGCTGCCTGCAACTGAGCCCTCAGATGGACATTGGCGTTCTCCAGTTCTGCCCGGTGGGCTCCGTGATTCTGCTTAAGGGCTTCCTGCTCCTCTGTGAAAAGACCCAAAACATGAGAGATTCAGCCCGGGAGTGCAGCCTGTACGCGCAAACAGAAAAAGGGCCTGAATGGGAGCAGTAGGCCTCAGAAGAGTAATCAGTCAATGACATGACAGCGTTTGACAGCATGTGATGCTGAACAGGATCACCCGTCAAGGCGTCCAATTGCATGCGCTGCACTTTCAGCTCGTCGGCCAGGTGCTGCTTCTCCAGTAAAACTTTCTCCAGGCTGTGGACCTTCTCTCTCAGGGTGGCCCGCACTTCACAAAGCTCCTTCTCCAAGGATGTGGCTCTGGATTCCTGATGATCCAGGTGGGCCTGCTTGACCTCAGACATAAGAGGTAGCGTCTTAAAAAACACAGACACAAGTGAGCATTTGCTCTAAATCACTCCAGCTAGGACCTTTACTGGAATCTGTATCCTTTCAGTTACCCTTTGTCAGGTCCATAACAACAATTCCACCTGAGAGATTAATGACTCATTACACCAGGCCAGCACTCTAGCGGCCGTTCCCACACACCAATGGACACACCCACACAAACATACAAACAAAGAGACCCATGGGCCAAATCATACGCAAATCTGAACGCACCCATGCAAAATAACTCGGAAACAGCGATACAATCTTCAAGGAAGGCAGTCAAGGTCAGTGAATCCCAACCAGATGCTGGCACGCATGCACATACACTCTCGCTTACAAACACTTTTGTAATTATATCTTTGTGGGGACTCTCCATTCATTTCTGCAGGGAAAACTCTTATCGTAATATGACTCCCTTAACCCCTACCCAGCCCAAATCTTAACCATAAGTGACCAACCGAAATACAAGACTTTTTTGCATTTTAACTTTTTTGATTGCATTCACAGACTTTTATAAAACTGAGGTTATCCAAATGGGGACCTGAAAAGATGTCCCCAAAAGTAAGGACGTTTCAGGTTTTACACCCCCCCCACACACACACACACACACACAGCACCCTGACCTTCAGCTGCTGCACCTCCAGCTTGTGTTGATTCAGCTGGTCACTCATGTGGCTCCTGTCAGCCGGTATGGCATCCAGGCTGCAATTCTGCCCCTTAGATACCCGAGCAAGACCATCCAGCTGCAGCTGCAGTCGCTTCACTGCGCCTTCCCTGGCCTCCAGGCTTAACCGCACGGCAGCACCCTCTGCCTGCAGCTCCAAAGCACGGTGCTCTGCCCCCAGCTCCTGATGGCCCTGCTTAAGGGAAGCCACCTGTGCCCCCAGCTGCTTGGCCTCCAGGTGGCGCTGATCCAGCTGCTCTAGCAGCTCATCCAAGGCAGAGACGCGTGCCGTCTCTCTCTCGCAAAGCTGCTGGTTCTGGACTCTCTGCAGGGTCAGCTCCTCCTGGGTCTGACATAGCTGCACCTGCAAAAGAAAAGTGGATGGGGTTCCTGAGCACACCCTGCAGCCCAAAAGCAGTACATCTATGTGCTGAACAGCAGGAATATGGTACCATGTGTTGGGACAGCTGAGAGTCCTGTTCCTGGACCTGATGGACACTGCGCTCCCTGACCACCTGGGCCTCCTTCATCTTGACTTGAGCTTCAAATAGCTGTTGTGGTAGCGCCCCCTTTTGTTGAGAGGACAGATACACTACTCACTGAACTAAATGTGACCTTCCCTAAACTTCTGAATGCATATGTCCAACTGTTCTGCGTTTCAGTACTTTTTACACAACGTGCTGTTCTCCAACAAGGAGCTCAAAAGCAAAAGTCACAACAGGTGTTTGATCCATGAATCTGCCAATACATTTCCTGGTTCAATCAGAATTGGTATTTCAACAGTCCTCCTCATCATGCTGTTCACATTTTGACACCTAACTATTGATCAACAGTACCCCACCATTGCGAGGCTTCAAACAGGATGTTCTCAGACAGAAATGGCCACTGAGCTTAGAGTGTCACAGAGTGTCATCAGCAGGTTGCAACAGAGATAGAGAGACTGGAAGAGTCACAAACAGGCATAGACGTGGGCGTCCTTTGGCCACATCCCACACTGATGACCGCTTCATTGTGAACAATGCCCTGCAGAACCGGATGATGAATGCCATTCAACTCCTGGCACATTTAAGGGAGGT
>JAODKM010000039.1:10231478-10250283 GCA_026780845.1 Petrocephalus sullivani
CTGCAAGATGCTATCCTATCAATATGGGCCAACATTTCTAAAGAATGCTTTCAGCACCTTGTTGAATCAATGCCACGCAGAATTAAGGCAGTTCTGAAGGCGAAATGGGGGTCAAACACCGTATTAGTATGGTGTTCTTAATAATCCGTTAGGTGAGTGTACAATCAAAACACGATTCCGGTGCGAGTGTGATGCAAATAAAATCTAAATCGAGAACTCTGATGGATTAATAAATATAATATATAATAATTCCTGTTCACGGAGACATAACACACGGAGCGGAAGGTTACCGGCGGCCGACGGCGTCCCGCCGCCACTCAGCGCTTCTTCAACGCAGTAATTATGGGCTACTAAAGGGAATATATCCACTTTATTGTTATTCCGGCGTCCGTAAGACATTTTCCTCCCAAAACATTAAAATCAGGAGAATAATCTGAATTTCCAGCACAAAGAAGTACAGGCGGCTGGCGAACTCGGCTAACCAGTCGGCAGGCTGCGTCTCCAAGGCAACCGTGCAACTCGGGGGAAACAGCTGGGTAACTTCGGCTTTCAAACTCGATAAACATATCTCTTAAGCGCCACCTCGTTTTGCCCATGTAAGACCCTTTCTCCCAATCTCTTCATCCTTTACCCTAAACTTACACGCTACATCCATCATCGTAGAATTACTAGCACACCTGTGCGGCTTCGGCGCCCGCACCGACCTTATTGTCACAAGGGGATTATGGGACCTGTAGTTTTCTATTGTGATTCGTTGTTGATAATTAAAAGGAAAAAACAATACAATAACCTCATTGGTATACATACGATGGATTATAATATCTTGACCAGATGTTTCTTAAGCAATTTCCAAGTATTATTAACCGGATATAAATACCTGCATTTTCTTGTACTTGTGTAATGTGCAATGACAATAAAGTCAGATCTGAATATTAATAACAGGCACTTCTACGTAAGCCATATTAAGATCGAGTCTGACTTGTCAAATCAGTGGAAATGCCGCTGTATGTGGAGATAATATAGAATCAAATGGGACATGGTAAAAATATATATATATATTTACATTTTACGTGCTTGCCGATATAAACTGGTTTTCCGGTTACAAATCCGAAATCATTTTGTTTAACTTAAGTCCAAAGTTGTTATGGCGCCCTCTATGGACAACTTTCGCATCACTGCTAAATAGCGTATTAAGCGCTGAGCCGAACAAAGGGGATTCTATAGTTGTACACACGGAAGCCAACAACACTACGAGGATACGTAAGCTACGAAAACGACAAACACAATGACCGAACTAGGGAAACAGACTCGAACGCGGACTAAAAACACAGGATCACTAATACAGAACAACGAACACCCGGGAGAAGCAGGAATTCACACAAGGGGAAATGAGGGGGCGTGGCACAGGAGGATAGAACGGGCAGAACATGACAACAGTGCCCGTTTCGGAAGGGTCCGGAAGAAATAATGAATTCAAATAAAATAATCTATTTTGTATGAATCCAAAGGCATTCGTAGTCCGTTAGTTTTCTCGATCTGTCTAATGTTAGATTAACAATTATTCAGGCAACGTATGGGTTTAGAATTAATTTTAAGGAGTAGTCAAGTTGAACATTTAAGTAGGCCTAATTCATTCAATTAAGAGTGGACTTGAACCCCGGGACTCGGTACTGAATAAACCATTAGAAGATGGATTACTATCCTACCCTAATATTTCGCGATTCCAATAATTTCCTAGCAATGTACATATGCCCCAGGTACATAGCTAGGAAGCAAAATGACAGGGTTCCCCGGGGCGGGGGGTTGGTATCGGTGGTATCGGGGCCTTGCTCTGATCTGTTTTAAATTAATTGTAAATAAAGTTTTAAATCAACTCATTTCTCGATTAACACCAACAATACGTTTTCCAATCCTAAATGGTAAATTCAGTTGTGATTAAGAATATTATGCCAAGTGGTTTAGGAATTACTATGTCGACCAATTAACCAGGAACGGGATAAGCAATGCATTTCGTAAATTAAATCTTAAAACGCCCTCACTAGCCATACAGAGGATTTACCCATATTAGGCTAAGTAAGATTCCGACTGTTATCTGCCAGAAAGACTCACAAGCTCTGCTGAACTGTGACCCCTATTTAGAAGAATACGTGCACATTCCAGGGAAGGGGCGGACCGCACTCCTTAATTCAGTCACACGTAGGAAATAGAGGAATAGCCAATAGACAGGTGCTCACTTGAATATGCTTCAGTATGTGGAGAACCAGTGTAGAATGGATGTGGCTTTCTGTGGGGTCCGAAATGGAAGGCGGGTGTCAGCTGATCTGTTGTCCTCCGTTTTTAGATAATTTCTTCCTTTTAAACATTCCCATCTCTCCGTTATATATGTTTCCATCCAGCTGGGTTTCTATGAATATACAGCTATATTTAAGATTGTGTTGTGCGTAGAACATTTAGGTACGTTTCTTAGAAAAAAAAAACCGGCGTGTGTAAGTGTTTTCTTGGCCACTAGGTGGCAGAAAATACTAATTTAGCCACCCATCTATCTTTCACTCGCTTGTTCTGAACAGGGTCGCAGAAGGCCTGGAATCTATCCCAAACAAACAGGCACAAGGCACGGGTCCATCCGCAATAGAATGCCAGTCCATCACAGGGCACATATCCACACACACACACACACACGCACACACACACACACACAGACATTTGTATTCCTCTTTGTGGGGACTGTCCATTCATGTCTATGGGCAAAACCCTAATCCCAACAACCCCTTTACCCCTACCCAGCCCTAAGCTTAACCATAAGTAACCAAGCAAAATGCAAGCCTTTCAGCATTTTTAGTTTTTTGTTTGATTTTTATGAAATTGAGTTTCACTTTGTTGGGACTGAAAAAAAATAGTTCCCAAAATGTCAAAATAACGGGCTTTTATCACATGAGTCCACAACAAGCAATGTATACACACTAACCTCATGTCTTTACAGTGCAGAAGGAAAGCAAAGTACCCAGAGGATCCTGACACGAGGAGAACATGCCACCTCCATACAAAGAGAGCAGGTGGATCGTTAAACCCAGAGGTGTGAGCTAACAGCAATATGTCCTGAACCTCCATGCCACCCAAGGATAGACTGTGATAAAAATTCAACTGTGGACTGTGGGGTCCCCCATGGTAAAGTTTGCCAGCCCACATACCTGGGATGGCAAGGTGTCGGTCTCCCACCCATTATTATAGTTTATGCAACCTAAATATACAAATTTACACACTGTCAGAAAAAAAACACCAATGTGTACCTTTTGAGGGTACGGATACTGGTCCCTGGGGTTATACCCTCAAGGGTCTGCCAGCTCTACCTTAGCTGTAGATCTGCTAGCTGCATTTAAGGTATGGATATGGACTCTGAAGGACATTTTAAACTATTGGGGGTACATTAATGTTGCCCGTACCTTGGGGAACAAAACTGTACCAGGGCTGTACCCTTTTTCCTGTCAGTGTGCACTGTAATAGGGTTCTGTGCATGGTGCACTGTAATTGGGTTCTGTGCATGCCATCTAGATCTTTTATTTTTAGTCTTTCAAATGTAAAACCAAGCACCAGTGCTAACTATGGTTTTTCTAAAATAGTCTCATTCTCCAAACAGCATTAGCCCTCCTCCAGTCAGTAGATGGTATTATAAAAATATCTTTAAAATGTCATTTAAAGTAACGGACTTCTCTAGTATGTTTAGGACATCCACACCAGTCTATGTAGGACCAGAGTTAAAGAATAAATAAAAGACTATGTATGAAAATGTTATATATTAATATTTTATATAAGACAGTGTACAAAACAGCATTATATACAGCATGCAAATTAGGCAGTGTCCAAATGGTGCTGTGAGATGAACAGTTGTAAAAAAGTCACGGGGCATGCCCATGTTGAGCAGCCCCATGGCCTGAGGATAGGAGCACTTCTTATAATTTGTTTTCACTTTCAGATACTAATTTCTTCATCTTTTTGTGGAAAAAGCTCACATCACACAAAATGTTACATAAAATCGCTCTGTGCTTGAATAAGTCTTGCGGCATTGCAACATCCATTCCCTGTAATCGGTATAAACTGTAAGCTGATTGTTTCTTCAGATATGACTGCATGCTAAGCAAATTATTATTTGCTGTCTACCTGATGTCAAATTCTGGTGACCATATAGACATCATTCCACTAGAATATTCGGTGTATGCTCTGGTTCCCAAATGGCAGGTTCATTTAAGCCAAAACTGCAGTATAAGCAAATCTATTAAGAAACAAAGAAAAATGTTGCGCACTGGTATACGCTTACCAATTAAATCTCACTACAGAAGCTCTGACGAAGCACCCTGCTAATATGTGACTTATCTCTGACTTATCCGTGCATTGCAAAACTGGAGGAGGTCCTATGCAGTTTCACACAATGCTTTCAGGCGCTGTTGCATAATATTTAGGTTTGACAGAGAACGTCTGGGTTTCTCCAAGGAACTACGTCAATTGCTAGTGACTCGATGTCGGTATGACCTCAACGATACCGTACGTGCTGTTCAACCACAAAAATGCGTTTCGTTACTAAGCACGTATTGTTTTTACATTTTGCTAGTAAATTAGATCGGCACAGTGCTGATTACGACCTAAATTTTGATTATTGTTTTTTTGTTTTATTTGAAGCCTTGAATAGTTTAAACATGACCATCTTTATTGTATTATGATACTTAACCATATTCTTGTATTTCGAGCCTTACATTGCATTTTGTTGTCATTTATCTATCAAACTAAGCAAATACGCCGCCCACCAAGCAAAAAAAAACCAAACTAAAATGATTATAGCGCTATAAAATGTTGATTTTCCACTTAAGCTTCTGGAAATGTAAAATCTGCTAAAAAAAGTTCAAAAGAATTAGAATAGAAAAGCAAATACATTCAAAGCACCTACGTTTTACTCGTATTAAAATACACTATAGGGGAACAAAAACAGGAAGACATAGCTCCAGCAGCCATATCCAATGAAGACGCAGGAAACACGTCGACCAATAGAACAAAAGTATTTCGCACCGTCTGTCCAATAGCTGGAGCGAAATTTTGGGCGGACTTTTTGAACATACAAAACAAACTGGGACATTTAAAAGTAGTGGTTCGTCTAACCAAAAACGGGCAGCGCGAGGTTTATAGGTCGAACAGTTGGTAATATGTCTAATATATTATATAACATTTCAGGGAAAAAAATAATAAACACAGCCTTGATTCATATTTAATGAAATCTGCACGAAATGTGTGCGTTTTAAGCGTTTTAATGACCGCGTAGGAACTATATATCGGCCTGTAAAACGCGGATCCTTCCGCCCGGGGTGACGTCATGCATTGGGCGTGGAAACTAGCGAACATCAACAAGAGGAAAAGAGACGAGGAAACAAGGGAGCTGCTCGGCTCGGCTTTGATTGTTTTATCGCGGCGATGTGTTTTTAACTGCAAATAATCGAAATGGGGTCTTAAAGGAACCGTGTATGGTTTTATACACCGCGCTGTTTTATTATTTTCCGCACTGTTTTTGACACCGTTTCTTTTCTCTGGAGGACGGATTGTTCCCCCTGACGAGGTATCTGCTGGCCGCCGTCGAATAGCCGATTATTATTATGTGTTATTATAGAAGCGGCCCTCCGCGCCCGGCGACGGGGCGTCGCTCCCGGTAACGGGGCGCCGCTGGCCAAGTGCGGGCTTTTCCGCTTCCTTTATTAGGCGGACGGCTGCGGACGGTGCGCCGCTCTGTCTGTTTGTTCGGTCGCTGCGCCCCGGATAACGCTGTCACGGCCCGGCGGCGCCCCCCTCAGCTCCCCGGCCGTCCCTCCCTTACGGGCCGGGCAGCGTTTGGTGGCTCCCGTTCTCGGCAGAGCTGGCGCTCGTCGTCCGCCGGGCGCTGTGTGGCGACGGGGCGGTTCTTTGTGGTCGGTCGGCGGACGCTGGTTAATGTGTTAGTGTTAACGGGCGCCCAGGGGGCGCAGATAGGCGGGCAGCGGGGCGCAGATAGGCGGGCAGCAGACATGGTGCGAATTACGGGCCAAATGCGATACCGTGTGCGTGAGTACGTGTGTCTGTTTATCTATAAAACCCATAGGTTCCTTATGCACACTTTGCGTTTGCGGCACGTCGCTGACGCCCTCCCCCGGAGTGACTTACACTACAGGGATTGCAGGCTCCCGGAGCTAGCTGGGCTTAGGGCCCTATATATTATATATAATATGTATAATATGTATTGCTGTCTGCCTGGTTTTGTTCTGAGCTCCGTGCCAAGCAGAAACGTCCGCATAAGGACGCCAGTGGGACCAAAGATTGATGTCGAAGGCGGTGACCTGCTGGCTACGTGACACCTAGCCCGGCGATGGGGGGGGGGGTTTGAAGGGGGAAGGGGGCTGGCTACGGCCCCCAGTGCTACGGGTGGACTTTGCTGTGGTTTTCACCGCTTTCTCTCCCTTCCGTCCGTGTAGTATGAAGGGCTGTCTGAAGCACGACCAGGAGAAGGAAGCCTACACGCTCATGAAGGAGCTGAGGTCGAACCTGGAGCAGGAAGCCTTCTACTTGCCGAGGGAAGCTGGGCTGAAGCTGATCGAGGCCACTGTGGAGGTGAAGTGACCCTTGGCTGGGCTCCGCGTACAGATTTAGACAGGGCTGCTGGAGAGGTTCTGCTGGAGTTAGGGTCCGTCTGCTCGCCAGACGGTATCATGTTACCTGCCCGATCCCACCTTTTTCATGGTTGATCAGTCGTAGTGATTTGCATTCTAATTGTCATTTTTGCCACCTAATCTATATGAATCCATATTTCTGCTTCATTTTCAGAAAAAGAATGGGATCTCTGCTAAATGCAGGGACACCATTGTGGAGGATCTGTGGAGCCTGACCAGCTTCTTTGGCTACAGCACACAGACCTTTGTCCAGGCTGTGAACCTTCTAGACCGGTTCCTAGCCATGATGAAGGTGAGAAACTTTACATCTTAGGAGCTGCAGGAATCCAATATATTGGATGATTCAATTCATGCATTTGCAAAAGGTGAATCGTGTAGTTTTATTTGATAAATATTCGGCTGTTTTGAAAATAATTTAGTCAATGCTTGCAAATACTGCAAGGGTGCTTGTTTAATTCTCTTTTTTTCCCCTGTGACGGTGAAGTTGCCGAGGAGAAGCCTGCAGTGTTGAGAGAATTTGACGTGTGACTTTCTCTGCCTGTTCTCCCAGGTTCAGCCCAAGCACTTGCCCTGCATCGGCGTGTGCTGCCTTCACATAGCAGCCCGCGAGCTGGAGGAGGAATGCGACGTGGCACCCTCCCACGAACTCATCCGCATCGGCCAGTGCAAGTTCACCGTGTCCGACCTCAGCCGCATGGAGAAGATCGTCTCGGAGAAGCTAGATTTCCGCTTTAAAGCTGTCACTGCCTTAACCTTTTTGCACTTGTACCATGCAGTGGCGCTCTCACATACCTCAGACAGGTGAGTTTAGCGTATGGCTGACACCGGCCCGTAATGGTGGATTTAGGGACACGCCTTTCTCGGATATGGGCTTTAATGAACAGGGAAGGCCGTTATTAGTAAGCTGACAAAAGCTCGCCCTTGCCTTCTGACAGTCTAGTGAGCAGATGCTATGAAAACATTTCAGGTCACAATGCAGTGGTTCAAAAGTATGATTGGAATGAAGATTCCAGAAATATTACAATGTCTTGTTCCCTTCCTCCCTCACCTCTGTATGTGTGCATTCAATGTGACTTGTTCACACCCATTGCAGGAACCTGAAAGGTAGAACTGTATGTTGATGTCTCTCCCCCCCACCCCCCCCAACCCCATTATTTTCTAGAAAGGAGATTCTGAACCTCGACAAACTGGAGGCACAGCTGAAAGCCTGCCTTTGCAGACTCGTTTTCTCAAAAGCAAAAGTAAGCATTTCTTGTAGCCCGTAAGGTTTTTTGGTTTTTCTTTTTGCTTCCCATTGGTTAAGAATGTTGTTGTTTTTGTTTGTTTGTTTGTTTGTTTGTTTTATTTAAAAAATACTTGTTTTTCACTCTCCTAGCCATCTGTCCTCGCGTTGTCACTAATGACCCTGGAGATTGAAGCCCTCCAGTCCGTCGACCTGCTGGAGATCGTCCAGAGGGTTCAAAGGCACCTTAAGGTTTGTTTTTTTTTTTTTTTTTTAACTCCCTATTATAGCCGTAAAATATCTGACTCGTCCAATGCCATGCATGGCTTGCCCATGTGGAAGTTGCACATCAACCATGTGGTTGTATTTAATCGTTACAGATAGCAGACAGTGAGCTGCTCTGCTGGAAGGAGCTGGTGGCCAAATGTATGGCAGAGTACCTGTCACCTGAATGTAGCAAACCCGACAACAAGAAGCTGGTGTGGATCGTGTCCCGACGCACGGCGCAGAATCTGCATGCCAGCTACTACAGTGTCCCCGAGCTGCCCACCATCCCGGAGGGCGTTTGGGACGAGAGTGAGAGGTACATAGCCGAGTGCGGCCGGGCCGCAAAGCGCGAACGCCACAGGCTTCCCCTGGTGTAGACTGTGGACAGACCTCAGGGCAGGTGTGTTTTTGCTTTGTGCCAGGGAAATGTCAGTCAAGATCAGCTGTTTCCATTTACCCCCGGGCTTCTGACAAACGCATTGCAGTGACGTTAGGCAGCTGTAGGCTTCACTCCAGTTTTGCCTGTTGTTTGCCTGTCGTAATGCTTATGACCGTTTCTGTCTTCCTCTCTCTCCTAACTACAGTGAGGATTCTTCTGAGGACATGAGTTGTGGAGAGGACACCCTCAGCAGCTCTGCCGGCAGCGATGGGGAGGGCACCTTCTTCCCTCGCCGTTACTGCCACCCTTAGTTCACACCTCCACGTGTCCATGGATACAGGCGACATGCCATGGTGCTATTATTAGTCATTGCTTTTCTTATTTCAAAAGAAGAAAAACTGAATAATTTATCATATCAGTAGGGTTTTTAAAGTCTGCCTTTTTGCATTCTGGCAGTGCTGTGTATTAGGCCTTACCAAGTGCCTGTTCAGCGGTATACTGTATGGCGTAAGTCTCCCAGGCAGACGCTGAATACTTCTGGCAGCTGACTCCGATCATATATTTCAACCAAACTGTTATTTTTTCGGTATGTTTTTTGAGGTTGATGCATGTTTAGACTTGTCACATTCCAGGTGATGTTAAAAGCACAAGGGTATCGCGCTGCTGGTCCTACGATGTTGTGGACCTGTGGACCGTAAAGGATTGGAGACTGTTCAGCTCACATATGGAGCCCCTATTGCACGAGTCTTGTCTTTTTAATGAAAGGCTGGCTTTGGAGGCTAAAGTCACAACATGCTAACTGACCAGCTAGTGTACTCAATCTTCCAAGTTTGTATGTTGTTCAAGTTTAGAGTTAATGATGTATGCATGGTGTTGAAATCTAAAGTATGCCTTGTTTGTGACAGTTTTGTTTAAAAACCACTTTAAATAGTCAGAATGTGATAGAAACCAATAAATGTCAGATTGACATTGTATGTGTGCTATAAATGCAGTAAAACTGTTCAAATGTAAATAGAAAAAGCTGTAAAAAAAGTTGTAAAAATGAAAACTTTAAAAACAAAATATTGTAGCCCTGTGAATAGTGTGCATTAGAAATTAACTTATTTCCTATTGTGATAAACAAATGTTTTTGTCATTGTTTGTAAAACATCAAAATACAAATACTATTTTGAAACATGAATTTGTATGTATTTTTGTCTTGATGGTGGTCTCCCTCGTTTATAGATGCATTTACAGTCTGTTATTTATCTGGGCGTGAGATGCTTAGGTAATTTACGGCTTACTTGTGAAAGGCTCCATTTCCTGTCATGGCAGCATCGCGAGTAGTCAAGACTAAACCGGCTGAATCTAACTTCAGCAAAGACCCGAGAGCAGGGAGGGCGTGCCCATGCTTAGCAGCTGGTCCACTGCAGCAGGAAGTGACCATATTACTTATTAAATACTAGGTCCTGCCTGTATGCCACTTAACAGCCGACTGGTTGTGTTATTACTTAGTTAAGCATGCTATGTTGCTTGACTGCTTTGCTTATGATGGGATGCATTCCTGAATAATTCCTGTGATGACAAGCGGCTATTTATACTGCCCATTCGCATTATGTAGACGCTAGTGAACACTGATAGAATCGGCTTTTCTACTATTAAGCAATAATACTGTAGTGTGTATTTTGGAAGATGGGAGTTTTCCAGCTGTAATGTCATCTGACTGCCAAAAAACTCAGAGCAGTCCCATTGCAGCAGAAATGTGGAAGCATGAACTCGCTGTACATGTTATTTTGAAATGGGAGGCGCAGTGCCTCAGTATCACTGCTGCCTTATGCCTCTAGGGCTGTCAGTTGGAATCACACCCATAGTGTAAATGTGTGGAGTTTCATGTTCTTGCTGTTTTAGGTGGGATTCCTCCAGGGGTTCTGCTTTCCTCCCACAGCCATAAGACGTGCCTTTAGGAGAACTGGCAGTTCTAAATAGTGTTGTACATGTATGTTTGGCCCGTGCTGGTCAGGCATCTCAGCGTGTCCTGTACTCTGTGGGATGGACTCCTGGCCCCACCCCATGACCTTCTTCTGGGTATACATTTGGGAGATCTTTTAACAACACACAATGTGTACAATTGTTTTACAGTAATTCAGCCAACGTCTTTGTAAGTGAAAATGAAAGCAGAGGGAAAGTCCTAGCATTTCCCATTTACGGCTTATCAAGTGTGGGGACAAGAAGCACCTGGCAGGAGCCAGGGGTTTCCCTGGAGGGGATGGAATGAGAAACACCTATCAGGTTTGAGCCTTAACTCATTGTCTTCCTGCGGAATATTCTGTTTACTTCCATATACAGTTAGGCAACTATATCAGACAGTTTGCAATGATCAGAGGTGTCAGTTTCAGGTCCAGAAAGTAAAAATCCAGACCAGGATTTTGTTTCAACCAATCAGTTCCAAATAAAGAGGCACAGTCACAGAGTGCGCAAGTAGTTGGTTGAAACTAAATCTTGGTCTGGATTTTTACTTTCTGAACCTGACATTGACACCTCTAGCAATGATAATATTAGTGAAGGTGATTAATCGTCATTATTGACGCACCACAGCACACAACAACGAAATGTGTCCTCTGCATTTAACCCATGTGACATCATGACAGCAGGCGGCAGCTACGTCAGCGCCCGGGGAGCAGTGCTTGGGGATGGTGACCCTAGCCAGGAATTTAACATTAATCTGCTGCAAAATAAACCAGAATCACCCATCACACATCAGAATATTGTGATTGGACAAGCAGGATGTCCTACAGAATTGTTTCTAAGCATTAAAGCCCTACTCAAATACATAACATACTACATTACTCCCTGTGTCTATGACCAGTAAACGGCTGGATGGAATACATTATCAAACATTTTGTGCGATACAGTAATTCACCAGCATTTCACATTGTGTTTCACACATCAACAGCAACACAGTCCAGCTGCCCTGTTTTAATTTTCCAGGATAACTTCCTGGAGAAATGGATGGTAATGTGTGTAGACCTGGAGCGGCCTTACAGGCAGCCAAGGTGACCATATTAGCCTTAGCCTTAAGCGCAGTGGCTTTCGGTGCTAGTATTTTCAGTTAAAATGATTTAAAAACAAGTCCATTTCAATGACTTCACTATTTTTTGGATATAATTTTAAGCTGTTGGTGGATCAGAATCTATCGCTGCAGCTGAAGTTGCCTATGGTGCTCAGAGGCAGGGCAGGTCAGTCCTACAGGAAACAGGCGGCCACCTCAGGTGCCAACTTTGGAGTCGGCTTTGACTTCCCAGCCAATTTCACTTTGACTCAGACGGGGGGCGAGGGTGGGTGCTGGCGGTCTTAGGCTGCCACATTGGCTAGAACAGGTACTGGTAGAGGCCTCCATGTTGGAAAGGCAGAAGGGGTACGTGAATATTGGAAATTTTCAGGTGTTGTTGAGATGACATTATTGATATGCTCCCACAACGCTGTTTAGAAGTTAAATAAAGTACATTTGCCTTGGCAAACAAGGATAGTTACAATGTTCTAGAAGGGGATTAGCAAGGACGCATATGTAGCATATATATCCACAGCTGTTTATGATTGACAAGTAGATGCTATCAGTCGTGACTGAAAGGGTATCTGGTAAGGGGACCTCGTTCGACCCACTCTCCAGGCACTGGAGAGGTGTGGGGTGGTGAAGTAGGAGTTTAGATGATGCTCACTGTGTAATGTTAAATCAATGCCCTATGAGCTGTGAATAATAACAGAGAGACCACGGTCGGAGCACAGGTGGCACAAATGAGGTTTCACTACAGGGCTGCTGAAATCACTCTCCATGACAGGGTGAGGAAGCTGGAGACCCAGATGGATTGTAAAATAGCTACTGCGTCAGACTGAGAGGGTGAGGTGGTTCCATCACCTCATATATGAGCTTTTGCAGGCATGTACCCACTCAGCGGAGACCCCCGAGGCAGACCAGGGCATGCTGGCATGCAAACATCTGGGAGCATCCCCCAAAATGAACTGGAGTCCATATGGATTCCATAGCTTTGTAAAGACAGGTCTGATGTGACCTGCATGCCATGCGGCTAGCATGAGGCTCAGAGGAGGAAGCAGTATAAGGATGATGATGATGATGATGACCATTGTGATGGTGGTGATGGTGATGATGATCATTGTGATGATGATCATCATCATCATTGTGATGGTAATGATGATGATAATGATAATGAAATAATTTATTAAAGTGGGGATATTTCGTTTGCCGCTTCAAGCACCAGTTTGAATGAACATTTAATCAGAATCAGAATCCCAACCACCAAGGCCACTTAAACTACCGGTATGTGTTGGTACACTACTGTGAGACACCTTGGTAACAGACAACTAACAACTACGTTTACACTTACATTTACAGCATTTGGCAGACGCCCTTAGCCAGAGTGACTTATATAAGTGCTTTAAGACTCCATTAGTGAATATTTTCTGATACTGGTTCAATAAAACGCAGGCTATGAATACCATCTGTCTAATACTCTGAAAATACAGGTTTTCTTTTTTAAAGAAAAGCATATAATACCAAAAGTGCTAGTCTAATTTCTGAAAGAGATAGGCGGTTTTTAGTCATCGTTTGAAGGTACCCAGTGACTCAGCTGTTCGGATATCTAGGGGGAGTTCATTCCACCAACTAGATGTCAGAACAGAGAAGAGACCATCTCTCAAGGCACAAGACATGCATCTAGGCCAGGGGTGGGCAATCTTATCCAGAAAGGGCCGCTGTGTATGTGGGTTTTCGCTGCAACTCCCTAATTAGGTTACTAATTAGAGGACTGATTGGCTGAAGAGTCCTCACACCTGGGTTTGAACAGCTGACCCAAAGGTTATCTCAAAAACCTGCATAGACACTGGCCCTTTGCTGATAAGATTGCCCACCCCTGGCCTAGATGCATGTCTTGTGCCTTGAGAGATGGTGGGACCAGTTGAGCAGTGCTGGAGGATTGGAGAGAGTGTGGTGTGATGAGATCTTTTAGGTAGGAGGGTGCTGGACCATTTTCGACTTTGTATGCAAGCATCAGTGTTTTGAATCTGATGCGGGCAGCTAAGGGAAATCAGTGGAGGCCATAAGACAGGCATAAGACAGTCAGAGTTTAAGTACAAGACTTATGCAATAGAAAAAATACAATAGAGATGAGTAAATGAAAGGTGTCCGATTAATACAGTAGTGCATATTCATGTAGTGCAAAGCAGATGTTTAACAACATACAACAGTCAATCTAGTACATAAGTACATGATACTGCAGTTCCTGCATTTCTATTTTATGTGATTTCTCAGTTAATTCAAATGTCCAGATATGGATAGTTAATTTTTCCATGCACGTAGAGCAAACAGGGCAAGTGCTGAGTACCACTTGCCTAGGTCACCTCTTTAGACCTGGAATGGTCTATTTATACCTCAGGGACAGGAGAAGGACTCTCATGTAATGGATGATCCCATCCTGTGACACTTGACAGATTGAGGTTATGTTACTGGGGGCACAGTCATGTGTTTGTGATGTTGTGCAGTAGAGCATTATGGGAGTTTCTTCTGTAGTGGAAATGGTGGTACAAATCTTACGGTTAAAAAAAGTTTACACATGCTTGATCTGGTTAAAATATCATATTAGTGTTGTCGTAAAAATTTGTCTTCAAATTTAACAGCGTGCACAATTTCAATGGCACAAAAGCATTTTATAAGAATTGAATGCGGTAATAACTCTTTGGCCAGCTGCTCCTTGGTTCATCCTTGCCCAATGAGCCTATTTAAGAGTTGGGATGTCTGTATATATGGCAGATCACTACCAAATCAACATTTTTGTTATCTTGAGAAATAAAGTGGAATTGCTTCACATTGGTTGTTTGTCTATATCAAATAGGCCTTTGATTAACAGTAAAATATTGGCCCAGTTAATTGTTCACCTGTATTTTTTTAACCAGATTATGTATTTTGGAGTTTAATATTTGATACAATTAATCTAGCACTAGAACATTATAATAGAATTGCCCTTCAAGGTCGTGTTTAAATCAAACAAATGAACATCTGGACTAGGTTCAGCCACTAGGGGGAGACAGAATCTGGGGAGCGTGAATTCCACCTATAATGGCGATGGATGATCAAATGTCAGAGAAGAAAGGGGAAGGGAATCAAAAGAAACCACTGCAGAGTTTTCTTTTTTAATTCAAGCTGTTTCGTAACTTTCAAAATCTTTAAAATTGGCAAGCGAGTCATCCCATACCGGGTCGCCCTTTGCGGTTAACCGATGCAGAATCAGTCGCGAAAAACACATGGCGATTTAAAAAGGCGTTTTCAGTTATTCTGGGTTATCCCAGAGCGGTGGATAACAAAATACTGATAATGACTCTTAATGGTAGGGCACTTTATTAGCATGAAATGCATATTATACCTACAGCCAAAACCAGAGATTTCAAAATCCATTTACTCTTTGAATAAAGAAATAATAATGTATGAGTGCAAATTCATACTTAAATCGTACATTAATTCTAAAATAATACACATAGAGTAGAATTTTCACTTTACTGAACATGTAATAGAAAGGCAATTTATTTATTTTCCCTTTTTGCCACTACCAGCACCCCCACAATCACACAGCAGGCAGCTGGAGTTCGGCACAGGGTCCTGGCAGGTGGATACAGGCTGTGTGAATAGTATGGAGATCCTGGAACACAGATGGCCTGAGTGGTATGCAGAAATCAGAGCACAAATGCGACAGCACTAAAACTAATCAAATGCAAAAAGAAGAAAAGACTCATTCAAATGAAAAAATACTTTATGTTACAATCTCAGGCATGACTAGGGACATTTGCTGATTCCTAACTGCAATGTATCCTCAAAATTGTATCATCAGCTCTCCTCCTTGTCTTGAGAAGTGTGGTTTCCGGAGCCCCGTTTGAGTCGTTCTCTGGGGTAGCTGAGGTTTAATCGCAGTCTAGGAATTCCCAGATAGGCCATCTCCCTGCCCCAGTGAGGCAAGATGGCTTCCAGCCAAACATATATCACCACTAACAATGTAATGGTCTAATTTAATCTCAAATAAAATTAATTTGTACGAAGCATAAATGACATCTTCAGTGGTTGTTATTGACTGGGATGCTGTGTATATGGATTATGATATTGACTAAAGAGGGGAGCTCAATGGATTCTGGAGGTGTAGCAGTAGAGCTTTAGCTGTTAGTCTTTTCTAAAGTGCTAAAAGCTGCAGAAATATGCGAAATACTACCCAAAACTTGCTCCGTTTTAAAATAACTTTAGCACCATATCAATAGCCACTGCAGAAGGTGCTGCCTTATTTTAAATAAATTACGTGTTTTTGCATAATGCACAATAATTGCAAAAGGTTTAAATGTACCTTGATGTTAAATTTAAACAGATAGATGATTTTAATGGCGACAGCTGTTTACAGTTATGATGGCAAGCAAACTTTTGCTATATGGCGATTTTCTTATTTGTAGTGTATTGAAAGCAGCTTGCTGTTGCATTAAGCAGTTAAAATGACAGATTAAAATCTACTCTTAAATAGACAGCCAGCCCAGTAATTAGATGTTAGAAAGTTAATTTCCAGTGTGAGTCAAACCAGGACTTTTATGTAAACATCAACCAATTGCACAAATTACATACATTTTAAAAGACCAGATTCCACATAAACAGTTTAGTTGTACAGTAACATGTATAGATGATTTTTTTAGAGCTACAGTTTTGGTCACAAGAAATCAAAAGTCAGTCAACATTTAAATGCAGCAAATTTACTAAACCTCAAGCATCATATGAAACGTGGTAGGAAAGTATGTTTTTTCCATGTCTAGCAGGTGCAATAGTGTGATAGCATGTTGTACAGAAGAAAAGTGGCTTGTTATTAATCTGTTATAAATCCTTGATAAGGTTTGGTCCTGAACCCAACAGCAGGGGGCGTCAGGCCCACAGCCATCGCTGTGGACTCTGGGAGGAACGTGGTGTTGAGGTCTGGATCTGAGTCGGGGGCTGTGAATACGTCATGTGTTACCCTCCTGTTAAACTGGAAGAAGGCCGACAGAAAAAGGAAGCTGGGTTCTCTGGTTTCTGGGTGAAGTGTAAGACAGCTTAGTCTTCTCACTACAGAAAGAGACTTGTAGGCTAAAGTAAAGCTAAGCCTGCATGGTGATACTGCTGCCTTACCGGGGCAGAGAGAAGCCTGTAGGGCACTCTGGTCTTATTGGGGAGGGGAAGAGCAATGTCCTTGGATCTCATTATTGGGCATACAAGGCCTAGATGTAGCCACTCACATTTGAAGCAGCACAGTCATCCAAACATAAAGCAGGAAGTAAGGCTTTGACATAGGCAGAGGCAGGCATGTTTGCCCAGGTGAGTGGCTGGTCTCCTTTATGAAAGCTAATCTCAGCCCAGAATCCCCGCTGATTTGCGATTCATTCCTGCGGCTGGAGTCGTGTGCTATCAGTCACGATGGACCCTCGTGCTCCCTACCTTGGGGAATTGCTACCATGGCAATGGCTGCTGGTCAGTGTAGCGTTACCATGGCAACGGGGCGGGGGCAGGCAGCCTGACCCTTGTATGGGTGCCTGATAGAGGGTCAAGGGTCACTTAATGTGATCTGTGGTTTCTTCAGACCTGCACAGGACTGCTTTACCAAACATGCACACAAACAGCACTATACAAAATACTGAAAGCTATTTATCTGAAATGGCCAAACAAAGTGTGCTGGTCACACTGGTATCAAAAATACATGGTATGTTAGATGGTTACTATGGTGATTTTAGGAGAGGTTTTGGCTAAATTAACACACTGCATTACCAATGTGAAGATTATTTAAACCACATTTATACTCCATACTACCTAAAATGTTTGCGTAGTAATGTACATGTACAAATGTACTAATGCATATGAATACACTGACCAATTCCTTGACTGGGAATGACTGTTTCTTGCTCTATCGATAGTACCTGACACAATTTCAGGATCTCTGATCCAACAGAAGTTAATGGGTTGAGTGTAAGGTAGCAATCTGGCCATTACTCTGCGTAAAACATGTGAGCTTGTGGAGGGTTCTTCTCCCAGAGCCAGTCGGCACAGTTTTCTGGGAACATGCTCATACATTGTGTTCTAGTTCATCCTGGACACTAGAGCAAGAACTGAATTCACGCTCTTAGAGGGACCTCCACACTTGCATACATCTGGATGGGAGATACCTATTAGGTGCTATGAAATAATTCAATATAATACAATGATTGCCAAATTATAGGTGTATATTATGTTATATACATATATTATATTTACAAGTTATATGTGTATATCCTACATATAACAGGGTCACCTGCTTAAGTAATATTTGGGGAGCGGTAGTTAGGTCATGACCCAAAACGGTGAAAAACAAAAGAAAAAACATGAACTTTTCCACAAATATGAAAATATTTCTGGAATGTTAAACAAGCCTTAAATTTACAAAAAGCCCTTTTGCACATCACTAAATCCATTATGAATCTGTGACTGTTAAAAATCTCAAGACTTGATGTGTCTGGTTTTACTGTGCTAATTGGGGTCTTTGCAGAAACTACCTGTGTGAAGTAGCTGGGACCATGCTGTACATTCCCCCACCTCTCTGCCCTCTCCTCTCACTCTCTTTCTCTCTGAGGGTGGAGAAAGTGAGTTGTGGAGTGTGAAGGGCATGTTGGTCTTGGATCAGCAACCCTGGTGTTAGAGAAATTAATGGGCAGCAAGGGCTTTGTGTATGACACCAAGAGTTTGTGTGTGTGTGTGTGTGTCCTTGTTTTGCTATACTTCTGAGGACCAAAAGACCTGACAATAGCAAATCCACAAAAAAGTGACTATTTCAGACTTCATTTTATAAAAGTCTTTGAATGCAATGAAATAGTAAAAATGGCAGAAGTCTTGTATTTTGTTTGGCTGCTTATGGTTAAGGTTAGGGCTGGGTATGGGTTAGGGTTAGGGTTAGGGCTGGGTATGTGTTAGGGTTAGGGCTGGGTATGGGTTAGGGTTAGGCCTGGGTATAGGTTAAGGGTGTTGTGATGGGGACTAGGATGTTTCCCATAAAATTGAATGGATGGTTATCACTAAGACAGGAATTCAAAGATGAGTGTTTGTGTGTGCATTTAAAAGAGATAAACATGAATACAGTCAATCTGAGGCCTAAGATACATTCATTATATCATATACACTCACCTAAAGGATTATTAGGAACACCTGTTCAATTTCTCATTAATGCAATTATCTAATCACCCAATCAC
>JAODKM010000039.1:10250383-10325725 GCA_026780845.1 Petrocephalus sullivani
TGCAATTAAGCTATAACAGAGTTATTTCACTACAGTACGGCTGTAACAGAGCCATTTTACTGCAATTAAGCTATAACAGAGTTATTTTACTACAGTACGGCTGTAACAGAGCCATTTTACTGCACCATAAGGATGGAAATGAAGCCGGTTTCACTCTGACACTGAAGATGTTCAAGTTAAACTGAATCCTTCAAAGAGCATCTTCAGCTTGTAGATGTTACATGTGAGTTAACCTGAATACTGGGCTTTGCGCATCTGCAGCCTTTGGTTCTTCCTTGTAGTAACAAATACCCCTCCAAAACACGCCGATTAAAGCGATGTCAGGGCTGTTACCGCACCTGATGCCCCACAGAACTACTTACTCCAGAGGTCATGCACGAGACCGCAGGCAAGGCCAGCACGCCATTGCATGCGTCCAGTGGCATGCAGCACGGCCCGACATGCGATGAGTGAGGTTAGTGGGGGGTGCGGCCAGCAGAGGAGCCTGTGTGGCATGCAGGGTGGCCGCTCTCACGTAGACGGCAGCGTGTCGGAGTGAGCAATGGAAGGCATGGGGGGGGGGGGCGTGGAAGCCGGCTACCATCCACACTAAATCAGCCGCATTATTATTAGCCTGAGGTTACTAATTACTCCCTGGGATCAATGTAAGGTATGAGAAGTGTTTTGCAAAAACAGCCAATCCTGCGAAGGACGCTTAGGTTGCCGGCGTCCCCGTGTGCTTCAGGGCGGACCACCAAACAGCCAACGGTGCTGCCCGCAGAAAGCCAGGGCCAGTGCAGAGTCAGGGGGATTGTTTCTCATCTGTCACTGAGAAAAGCCTGGAGAGTGTGAGGCAGGGGGAGTGTATGCTGAGCCCAGGAGCGGGAGGGGGGGGTGGGGGGGGGGGGGGCAGGGGGGGTGCTGTCAGTCGGTGGCCTCGCCCTTTTCCCCGGGTGCGTGCAGAGAGCAGTGAGGGATTGTGGGATTTCAGCCTTACTGTACTTCTCCTCTTTGCACCTCTGCAGGATGGCTAAGCTTCTCTGATGCACAGGGTGCTGCAGAAAGCTAAAACTATCCACACTTTTCAAAGCTGCACATGGGGCAGCATCGTCATGCCCTTTGGAAAGCAAAAGAAGAAATAAAAAACAACAGAGAAATAAAATAAGAAAAAGAAGAGAGAGAGGAGAGAGGAGAGAGATTATACAGAGAGGAACGACAGAGCATTCTATAAGGGAAACGTGTGCATGACATACAGGAAACAGTTATGTTCACCTATTATGCTTATGACCTGACCTCCCTTTAATTACAGTTGACTTGACGTCATGCCTGACCGATCGTGCTCCAATTCCACCAGACAATCTGTCCTACCTCTGCTCATTTGTCTAACATGTCTTATCTCCCTGCCAGGGTAATTTACACATTAAAAAGTGCCCCATAGCCAATTAATTTAGACCTCACATGTGAACATGAGCATACCTGACATGACATACTATTCCAAACAATACATTAATGTGGTTTTTAAATGTACTAAAATTTCATTGAAGGCTTGAGACAAATGGATATTTAGCCACCCATTTCAGGGATAGCGTAAAGTGTGACAGCTACAGAATCAGGATCTGGTAAGGGCGGCATATCTCTGCAGGTCGGCATGCTGCATAAGGCCCGCGGGTCGGAGGGCAGCCAGGAGGCTGCTTCACGACGATGCCTGTAAGGGCCCAACGCCAGCAGCGGGACACCTGCAGAGGAGCCTGAAGAAACTGCTGTCTGCTGAGGGGGGCCAGCCACAGAAACTCTGCTGGGTTTTCAGTCCATAGAGAGTCAATAGAGAGGCCTGTTGTGGCAGCTGCCACTGCTGAGTACGCACACGCTTGTGCACAAACACACACACACACGCGCTCGTGCACAAACACACACACGCACTCGTGCACAAACACACACACGCACTTGTGCACAAACACAACACACTCTCTTTGGGATGCCTCGGCGAGATCACGTCAAAGCATGAAGTGAACTACATATAAGCAAGGAAAAACCTGACTGGACAATAACACACGATGTAAATTTGGCTAATTAGTATTGCATGGTGTGAATACTCCTTCCATTGTTTTTACACAGGACCTGAATGTGGCATTTATATACACTTCCACGTGTATGAAAGCGCCCTGTACTCAGCCGTGATGCTGCTTTTTGTATCGACTGGCAGCATGACTCAGACAGCAGATGGCACAGGGGTTGAGGAATCATATCAAAAACAAAGCAGTAGTTTCAAATTCTTGAAAAGAGCATTCTGCTGTAGTAAGACAGCGAATAAATCAAATACAAGTACAGAATATCACCAGCTTTGTGTAGAGGGGAAAAAACAAACTGCATTCAACCAAACCCATTCCCGTAGTACACAGTCAGACAGCAGAAGTGATGCTGAGCATCCTGAAGCAGGGCCTGGGGGACGGCTCGCTCCACAACGTGCCCGTGCACACATACAGCAGGCCTTTCCGTGGGCGTACCCCCCCCCCCCCACGCAGACACTGGAGAAGCGCTGCCCTTAAAGCTCTCAGCACAGCAGCATGCCAGGCCTTTCCAGAAGGACGTAGCTGTGAGGAGCCCGCAGGCCCTGGAGCAGCTTACACAGCGCAGAGCTCGCAGACTTAAGCTATGCTGTATGCAGTCAAAAAATGAATGAATCCCTTTTCCCAGGTCACACCAAGAACTGCGCAGAGTTTCTCTGGCTGCCCAGCACCGCAGCCACCCGCCTTGTAAGGGCGCGTGGGCCTTGGCACCGGAGCGGCCTGGCCCGGCGCTGACTGATACTCACCGGCCTTCTTCGCGGTGAACCTGCGGCCCGCCTGCCGGAAGGCCACCGCGGCACGGAAGTAGGCTCGCAGCACGGCCCAGCGGAACGTGGCCACCGGGTCGATGCCCATGAGGCCGCAGATGAAGGCGTTCCTGCTGCTCTTCAGCAGCGCCACGATGTCGGGACGCATGTGGTCCGTGTTCTTCTCCCTGAAATCCTGGGGGGGTGTGGGCATAAGGAGGGCGTGAGGACGCTACCATCAGGGCTTTCCGTCATGCTGTTTTCACTGTTTGATGTATTAAATGCAATATTTTCACAATTAAATCACTAAATACATTAAAATATCCTGATTAAACAACAGTTATGCTCTGGCCCACACAACTACAACTACTACAGAAAAACATGATTGGAGTAAATGCCATTACATTTTGGCATCACAGGTGAGTAATAACTGAGGACTCAACAGGCTATTAAAGCAAACGAGGTGGTATTTCTGAAGCTCAGGAGAGACGTAATATAGCAGTGGCACGGGAAAGTGAGAGCCAAAGGAGTCAGGGGCAGACGGACTAGCACGCAACAGGGCTCCATATCGCCTGTAGGGGGCGCTGAAGCGGGCCTTCACTCAGCAGCATTGCAGATGCCCAGCACGCACCTTCACCCCATACTTGACCTTCCCGGCGTAGTGCCTGATGATGAACGCGGGCTCCATGACGGCTGGGAACTCGATGTAGCTGCTGCCCTCGTGCTGCCTCTTGAATTTGTCCAGCAGGGTCTGATTGGTGGCCTGGGGGAAGCTGTGAGGAAGGGGGAGGGTCAGGCAGGCTTCAGGTTACAGGGCCCCGCGGTACCCAGCGGCACATTTACGACGTCCGACGCGGCGCTCCTCATACTGCCAGCTCTATGCCGGAAAGTCGCAACGCGCCGCCAGGCTGGGAACCAACCAGCTCCAGAGTCTGGCTTTAAGACCGCACGCCAAAATTACGGAGCAGTTAATAAGCCCGTACATCACCTTTTATGTGAATTAATAAATCTCACTAAAGTATATGCAGCCTTTCTGACCCATTTCTTTGTGAAAACAGCCCAGCCTTGGATCCAAAAAGTTATTGGATCCAGATGAGCTTTGAGAGCCCGAAACTTGCCCTTCATGTGAAATTGTAATGTCGAAAACGGGCAGGTTTTAAAAGCGCATAAGAACGCCTTTCAAAACGCATTTCTGTACCAACTTGAACTGGAATCGTTCCATTTCCATTTACAGAGGCACCCTTCGAATTGTTAGGTGTTTGGGAAATATTTAAACAAGCCAAGAAGGATGTTCTCTCTTGGTCTATTTCCAGCCTATTTAACTCATCCGTTATTAAAAAAAGTCAGCCCATGCAGACAGTAAGCAGGGGTGCCATGTTTATTCCTGCCACAAGGTGGACACAAGTTAGCCAAGGTCCACTGTTATCAGCACAAAGGGTTTTTAATGACCGTGACCCCATTATAAAAACGTGCACAATTTTGGTGAGATGGAGTCAGAAAAATGTGTGGATGACACATGGCACAGAGTCTGACCCAGGGCGGCCATATTATACTGGCAGAATGCACACATGCTAACGGTACCGTATTCCATTCTTAGCATCAGCCAGCTGGCGGGGCGGCATGATCAGGGTGGGCTGATGCTGGCGATGCCCGGGGGGGGCGGGGGGGTGCTCCTCACACTTACTTGCTCTCTTCATCCAGCAAGTGGAACAAAGCGGTGGGCTTCTTGCTGATGAGGTTGATGCAGCCCGTGTTGTCGATGTAGTCGATGTTGCGCCAGGTGATGCCCTCGGACCGGTACTCCTCCTGCAGGGGACAGACAGGAGGTGAATCAACGGCCACCAGTGTTCCAGTGTCTCTGGCATCCTTTCCCCTGCGGCGTGCTCTGTCAGAGGCTGCCCTGAGCCGCCAGGCCCACGCTGGGGATGCTATAAGCCTTCTAAGGATGCTCTCTACAGTCCAGGAGAAAACCCACCAGATATAAGGGCTCAATTAGAATCATAGCCCACTGCTGCAGGTCACCTCCTTCCCCAGAGGCCATGTGTCACTGGATTCCTACCAAAATAACATGTGAGCAGCTCTTTTCAACAAAAGTAAAAATCCATTGGAAACGGCTAGATAATGTTACTGTTTTTTAACATTTTTTTATCTTGCTTCCAGATTAGTATGTAAGCCTGGCTGGTACACATAGATCCCAGCGAAACCTAATAAGGTATCCATGCCAGTCCTTCCCGGGAAATGGAATGGAAACACTAATCCGACGAGGAGGCCTGCCCCCGTCCCACTGCCGACTGGGGTGCCATGAGAGCACACTTATAAACAAGCCCTAAAAATACCCAGAGCTGGCAGCCAGACCAGGGAAATGCCTTTTACTACAGACACAAAGCATGGGCTCCGCCTCTAGCCATAACACCACACTCCAGGGGCCTCACTGCCACACGTGGGAAGTGAGAGGGACCGCGCCACACGTGGGATGTGAGTGAGCACCAAACACTGGATGTGAGAGGGAGCGTGCCGTGCGCGGGATGTGAGAGGGAGTGTGCTGCATGCAGGATGTGAAAGGGAACGTGCCACACGTGGGATGTAAGAGGGACCAACATTATCATACCTGGCTGGGCAGACCGTGGGAGCCAACATGGGGCCCCGCCCCCTGACATGGCACACTGCCTGTGAGGGCCACAGTCCCACTGTAGAGCTGCACAGTATTGGTGAAACAAACCCTGGCCAGCACCAAAAAACAAAAAACCCACTGAAAGTAACAGGACGCTATAGCCTGGGGTATATCTGATAAATGTCAGATTTCCCCCGATGCCAACATAATAATCATAATTTCACAATAATTCAGCAAAATCCCACAGCCCATTACACAATTCCCATGATGCACTTCATCTGTGTTCTCAGTAATCCACCTCAATTAGGACAAACCAGGTTTATGGTATCGTGAGGATCTGGAGTGGATGATTAAATGAAGTGCAAAGTCTCTGTTAGGGCCATTACTGAAACATTACTATCATCCTGTGAAAGAATGGCACAAGCTTCCAATGGTAGAAGTGCTTCTCTGTGCCAATGGAAACACTGTCCACACAGATCAGTATTATTTAATTGCATATAAGCACATGTATGAAGTAACTTACACTGAAACAGACAATGTCCGAAGGGAGCAAGAGGCCACTTATTCCTGTAAAGAGCAGGAGCAGCTCTCGCACAAAAAACAAAATTTTTTCCATCCTGGAGCATGCTCAGAAGCAGGATCTCACGGGGAGCGTGCTCAGAAGCAGGATCTCACGGGGAGCGTGCTCAGAAGCAGGATCTCGCGGGGAGCGTGCTCAAAAGCAGGATCTCACAGGGAGCGTGCTCAGAAGCAGGATCTCAAGTTTGCCACCTTTTGAAAATACCACCTAATGACTCCATGTGGGAAAATTCCAGCCCATCCAGCAGAATGGGGGTAAGGAGGAGAAAGGTACGATACGGAAGACGAGTGCTCAGAAACGATGTGCCATGACAGACATGCAGCGGGGCCAGGCAGCTGAGACGTTAAGTGAGAGTGAAGCGATACCATGCACTCATTAAACAGAAGTGTCCTTTGCTGGAGGGCTGGGAGCCGTCTGGCAGATAGTCAGACACGCGAGCTGACAGTGGCTCCTCCCAAACGCGGCTGTCATGGTGCCCGCCTCCTTCTGCATGGGAGTGCTCATATATATCACGGTGACTGTGCACTATGGTAATGAAGTCAAATGAAAAATAAATTAAAATGTAAACTGAAGGGCTTTCAGGTTTCACAAACTGCTAAGACTTTAATGGTAGGTTTGCTGACAGCTTCTGATTGTAAATCACACTCCCGTGCATACAGTCGTGTAACAGCAGCAGTGAGGAATCCTTAACTGTATAGCATGCGCGGCACGGGGGAAACTCTGACGCAGAGAGTCTGCTGTGTTGTGATGGAGACGACAGCTCCATCGGCCTTCAGGGTCGCCTGAAGGGGCCCTTCTCAGCTCCAGACTTCAAATGCGCAGTGCTGTGTTTTCCGCAGACTATCACTCAGGACAGCAGGACCAGAGTGTTTTCCAGGAGCAAAGCAAACACCCTCCAGACAGGAAAACACCCCCATCTTCATGAGATCTCCAGCAAAAGCCATGATGATGATTTCAGATGGCTGCCTTTGTAGGTGGATTTGATCATCACAAAGCCTGCTGCTAGAGAACTGCACCACATGAATGCTATATCATTCTCCACAGTTCTCTGAGTTCTTAAGGAGCACAGGAGACCTCTTTCCTACTGAAACTGTACTTTAACAAGTCAGTGCAGAGTCCACAGTCATGCCCCAAGCAGCTACCCTTTGTGCTGTGTTCATTTTTAATCCCAGTCTGAGTCAGCCAGTGGGATTCACCCCAAATCTGTCACAGAGTCAATAATGGCACCAGAGCCTGATGGCCAGGGAACTGCTAGACTGACCCAGGCCCGACGCAAGCTGAGGTTCCACGTCAGAGACAGAAAGCGAAGAATATGCCATGATTCAGTCAATGATCAGTTCTTAGTAGGGATGTAACGATACAATGGATTTCACTTAAGCACTGCGTTCTTGCTGTGTGCTGATTGGTCAGTCTCCTGTAATCATGCACGTATCACTAATGTTAATGTGAAATAGCTGGATGAGTCTTTCAATCAAGGAAACAAACCAGTCAAAGCGCAAGAAGAAATTAACTACTTAGCCAAGCAAAGGAGCCTTTCAGGTATAAAGTAATTTGTAAAACCTGAAGTAGTTCAAAGTGTCCGGGATGACATGGATTATCTGGTCACCCTATATATAGACATTTCTAGGTTATCAGTCTTTTACAATGTCTGCACACCGTCTTTGTCTTGTCTGTAAGTTTTCGTATGAGATTGCTGAAAAGCCAAAATGCTGCCACACCGCCGATTTAAAGCTGGGCGGCGCATCCTCGATTTCAAATGTACTTGTCATATCGCGTTCCGTCTGAGCCAAAAACTGATGTCGCGTACGCAGTGACGACTGACGTGGAACTGACGTGGAACTGACGTCGTGAAGTCAAATGTAACGTTACACCGCTCTTTCTGTTAAGTACATTTTCTCATAAAAAAACAGCGATTCATTTTCCACATCAGCCAATTTGAATAATCATACATTTACACCAATTTTTAACGATTCGCGTTGCATCGTTACACGCCTAGTTATTAGTGACAAATATTAGTACGTCAAGCATTTTAAATGGTTAAGAAAATAATACTCAGTATTCGTCACTGAATAAATACGACTTCTTGGTGTGTAGCTTGAACACACTATTTTCTCTCTAGGCTGATATGAAAACAAAACACCATGTGATGCAGACTGGAAAACCTGAAGAGCTTATTGAAAATGGATTCTCCAGACCTCTCAATTCACATCAAACCTAATCATTCCAGAAATTCAGGCTTAACGTCAAGACGATCATCATGCAACCACAGGTCTCCAGCCGACACGGAGGGAGACCCCCCAAAGTCCGCCGTGGCACCCTCTGCAGCTGAAGTCATTCATGTCACATGACACAGCGCACTGGGATGAGGACACAGCGTAGTTATCCTCCCACATGCACGCACTTTGCTGACCAGAATTTAAAATAAATAGAGCAGCTCACAACCCTCTCATTTCCACTTCCAGCTTAACTCACCTCATTCCCAGGGAAACGGCAAGTTAACCCCATGGTGGGAGCATCCACCCGGACATAACTGGCTGCTATCCGCATGTGTGGCAACAGCCAATGGCGTGAGTGCTCACCTGCTCCAGCTTGAAGATGTGCTGATTGAAGTAGTGCTGGAGCCTCTCGTTGGCGAAGTTGATGCAGAACTGTTCAAAGCTGTTGCTCTCGTAGTCTTCAAAGCCAAAAATGTCCAACACACCAATGGACAGGATCTTAAGGGAAGGATTTAGGGAGTAAATCCAGGAAAAAGCTACCACATGGCTACCCCAAGGTTCGCAAACCCAAGCGCCTGTGTTAACAGAGAGCAGCAATGCATGCTGGGGCATGAGAGAATCCCCGTAAAAGGCCGTCACGTCCTCACTATGGGTGGCAAGCATCACCACGACTGACAAAGCCGAATGCCTTCAAATACATATATGTCAGAGAAGACTGGTGACAGGGAAATGCTGAGTCACAGATACACCATTTCAGACTTCATTCCTGACTTGCACTCTTCAAAATAGCCCATGAGGAGACCCAGAGAAGGACAGGCTGCCTGCTCTTGTCCGCATGCACCTCTGCGGCCCTCTGGAGTACCGTTCCTATTTCATGGCATCTATAATAGTGCTGAGGGCCTCTCTGGAGCTGGGCCGTGTCTGGAGGGTCATAGTTGGCCCCTTGAGCGAGGTCCTTCAGCCCAAAACCCCTTTGGGGGGGTACCAGATAAATAAATTGCAGAGCCCAAGCTTCACTCTCACCTGTATGGCCATGTGTCCCGTGGGAGCACTATGGAAATGGGAAAATTGTGTAATCATACTTACACAAATGGTAAACAAAAGTATCAGGCCAATGAAGAGGACTAGCAACTCAGGGGGCAGGAGGGCACATCTGTTTACAATCCCTCAGGGTGCCCTCCTGAGGGGCACCAAGTTCGCACAATATATCACACTGCTCAGCCATTCGGAACACCAGAGGCATTTACTACTCAGGAAATAAAGCACTGTGCATGTGGATTTCCCAGAGTGCCCCTGCAAAACACCACATCTGGCCAAAATGAAATAGGTAACTGAGGAGGACCCGTCCTGGTTCTAATGGGGGGATTGGGGGGGGGGGGTTAGGTCCATCTAGATCGCATGACAGCAAGGTCAGCCCCCCTTTTCCGAAAGTAGCCCTGCAGTCCAAACCAGCCGGCCCCGTTAGCTCACCTTGGAATTCTCCTCCAGGTCCTTGTTGTTGAGCAGGGCGTGGTTGATCCGGAACACGATCCAGTCAAACAGGGCACTGTAAAGGGATTTGGCCATCGAGTCCCGCACCGTGCCAGCCTGAGAACAGCAAGGCAGACATGTCACTGCTGGCCACCTGACCCTCTCCTGGGCTTCATCTGGGCTGCCCTCTGTACCGCACCCCTTAGTGTCCATGGAGAGTTCAGTCTTTCTCCAACTTCAATGGAACCCACAGAGATATCAGCAACAACTGACCACAAGTGCAAATAGCCAGAGGTGGACATTTCCCTGCCTGGCACATAGGTCCTGCTGGCACTGTGGCCTGTGTATGCAGGCGGTCACGCCATCAAGTCCAGGGAACGGACCAGCCAGACATGTCTGCTTCTCCTCAGAATTAATACAAAATTGATATAAAAAATAAGGGATAAAAGGGGCATTTTGGACCAAGAGCTAAATCAACAAAAGAAAATAGAAATGTGCTTTAAACACAGATATAACCTGCTTAGGTCAGACACTGTAAAAAAAAAAAACAGCTCAGTATGAGCTTGGCGCTTCTGCCATTTTACCAGTAGGTGGCATTTCATGTTGGGGAAACGGTGGCGGCCTGAAGGGGGCCGGGGCAAAATCAGAGAAACATCCCCTTCATCCCGTGGGCTCTATTGGAGAAAAAGTGCCTGAGGTCTATGTTTTATTCCTGTATTAGGGGCTGATATGACGGTAATATTTTTTTTCTTTTTTTTTAATTTTGAGATACTTTATTGATCCCCGTGGGGAAATTGTCATCTTCTCGCCCCCCCAAACATGCTCTCTGTGAGAGCCAGCTTGGCCGTGAAGGGCAGCTACCTCGAGGTGCGCCCAGGGAGCTGGGGGTTAAGGGCCTTACTCAGGGGCCCACAGACGTAATGTATATCATCAAGACTGCGTGAAAAAAAACCCACACGAAAGCGAAACGGCCCAGGCTCAGTCCGAAAGCAGGAAACATTCCTGTCAGAACTATGTGCACAGATACGGCTCTCAGCGCTGGTGCGAAGCCCGTCTCTGGGGAAGAACATTCCACGTCAGTGACGGATGCCTCGGGGGGGGGGGGGGGGGGGGGGGGGCGACCACCGGGGGGGGGGGGGGGGGGGGGGCAAAAGCCACACACGCGGGGGGGGGGGCGGGGCCGAAGGCGCGCACACTCAGCGGCAGGCGGGGCCAAAGGTGCACACACTCAGCAGTGGGCAGGGGGCGGGGCCAAAGGCGCGCACACTCAGCGGCGAGCAGGGCCAAAGGCATGCACACTCAGCGGCAGGTGGGGCCAAAGGTGCACACACTCAGCAGCGGGCGGGGGGCAGGGCCAAAGGCGCGCACACTCAGCGGCAGGCCAGGCCAAAGGCATGCACACTCGGCAGGGGGCGGAGCCAAAGGCGCGCACACACTCAGCAGTGGGTGGGCCTTACCGCTACTGGGCAAGTCGGGCACTTCCCTCCCTGGCCTGGGCGCTGCCGCTCTCGTAGGCAGGGTGCTGCTCCTCCTCATGTTCATACTGCAGCAGCCGTGCCCTCAGCACGTCCCGCACGCACTGGTGGAGGTACACGTACTGGCACTGCGGGGGTGGGGGAGAGTGAGGATGTTACCCACGGTCCCCTAGCCCCCCCAGCCCAGCCAAAGGACCGTCCCTCACACACACTGGGGGGGGCTCACCTCAGTCTGCACCATGTGGGAGCGATGCAACCGCAGGTCAAAGACACAGCCGTAGATGTCAACCGTGTCCTTGGTGTTCAGCTGCTGCAAGACCCGGTCCAGGGCGATGAAGGTGCCCGTGCGGCCCACGCCGGCACTGCCAGGAGGGGGCGCAGTGAGCAGGATGTCCTTAACGAGCAGTGACTGTAACCCCAGCTAACCCCCCACGCCGGCACTGCCAGGAGGGGGTGCAGTGAGCAGGAAGTCCTTAACGAGCAGTGACTGTAACCCCAGCTAACCCCCCACGCCGGCACTGCCAGGAGGGGCGCAGTGAGCAGGAAGTCCTTAACGAGCAGTGACTGTAACCCCAGCTAACCCCCCACGCCGGCACTGCTAGAAGGGGCGCAGTGACATGTTTCTGTGCATGTATGTAACCCCCTAGTTATATCCCCTCTAGTGGATTACCTGTTTATCTAACCACATTTCAGTTTAATGAGTTATCCACTGAGACAAGACTATCCACAGAAGCTGTGTGGTAATTAGACTGTGCTGTGACCAACGTCCTACACCTACAGCTATTTTAAGAGGACTCAATGTTCAAAGACACCTAGGATACCTGCTCATGCTGACATTAGCCTCCAGCAAGTCAGTGGACCAGATTGACCCCCCAGCAGGAGCCAGTCCCAACAATGCTATTATGGTCTCAGGATAGAGGGCCAAAGTCCCAGGCCCCCTCCAGAGACCGTGCAGGCACCCCCTACCTGCAATGCACCACCGTAGCACCAGAACCTGGTGTCCTGTCGATGTAATCACGGACGGTCCTGGTGAACTGGATAAGTGACTGTGTGGTCTCAGGGACGCCATGGTCGGGCCAGACGGTGAAGTGCAAGTGCCGCACCCCCCGGGAGCAATCAGGCTGGTCCTCCTGTGGTGGCCCCATCATCAAAGGGACCATGTTAATCCTAAGCCACTGTGGTCTACAGCACTACCACTCTGGCTCAATCATGTGACTTCCCCCCTGGGATGGAGCTAGCGCAGTGACGGTTACTGCGTCCTGCAGGGGACTCCTACGCTCTTACGCTGAAGATCTGGAATTCCCGGATGGTCCATTCCGACAGAACCGATTCAGATTGCATCTGGACCACAAGGTCTCCATAGTACAGGGGGTCCTGATCAAAAGGCCAGTAGTGATCACACTTTACCTACAGGGGGCGACAGCCAGACAGGCACACAGTCAGACTGGCACTGCCCCTTGTTCTCGTTACTTATGGAACAGGGCGGTGTCCCGGCCCCTTACCCTGCCCTTCTCTATGCACTGTGTCACCATGACAACGTTGTGCACGTTCTGCTCCCACACCATCTTCCAGAAGTCATCCTTGGTTCCTGGCAGCGGCCCTTGGGTAGCAATGTACTCCCGCCGGAAGTTGTTACCCTGATGGGGGTGGCAAAGACACAGTTGTGGGCCTTTATCACCACATTCATCACACGCTTCCTCCCCACTATCCCGTTATAGCGGCTTTGAACTATGTTCTAATCGATACTTATGGCAAAATGGCTGCTTTAATTTAGCATTTAGCACGTAATAAAAAAACTCTGTGTTGTCTAGGCTTGAAAGCAAGAGTAGGAAGCCGGTGACGAATCCCTGTGGCGTATCGAGTGATCCGCTGATTTGTCAGGGTGCGACAGAGGACGTCTGCTAATGAACACCATGACCGATCCGTCGCCTGATCCAGATAGCAGAGATGTGACACTGCAGGAGTCTGCTATGTGACAAGGGAAGCCAGTCACAGCAGCCAGTCCATCTGGGTCAACTTCCACAATCCCGCTCCTGTGAAATACTGCTACCTAGTAGTACTTGGGACCTGTTCGACATGCTGAAAAGCCGCAAGGCAATGACAGACTTACTGGGATGTAGCTGGCATTGATGTAATCGGAGGAGGGGTCATCATCAACACAGGACAGCTTTACTCTTGTCGAATCATCTAGAGGTGGGCAGAGGTCACAGATCACAGCTTGGTCACATGACTCTAAACGCCTGGGTTTATTTAAATCCTAGGATCTGGGAAGCTAATAGCCTGGTGTTACTTATACATTCTGTGACATCAGTACAACATTTAAACTCGGTACCCCCGAGTTGGATCCATATTCTGCATTTCCCAAATTCCCGGAAAGTTCTGGCACACCTTGACCGCACACTTACAGGGCACTATGTTGTTGTAGCGGTTCTTGCCTCTGTTCTCTGGCAGAAGCGCGGTATCGACTAGTTGGTTCCGGCCCACTTCTTTCAGGTCCTGCCATGACACATTGTCCGGGGGGGGGGGGGGGGGGGGGTGGGGGGTGACCTGTAGCCTATAGTAAGTAAGGAAATTCCTTTTATATGCAGATTAACTTGATTTACTTCGGCCTACTGCTATGAAGTGCCAAACGGTAGGTCCACTTACAAAATATCACCAACAGCACTGTTCATCTTGTACTTAAGTTTTAAAAATCATCCTGGCAAAAAGCTTTACAGCCCTGAAAGTGACGGCTTGGGGCACATTTCATGCGATAAAAAGAGAAAGTAAAGACCCATAAAAATATTGCTGAAGAGCTTAAATCCATCACATAGCCTTTGCCTTCGACGGCAGATGCGAGGTATATTCACAGGTGTGAATTTTCTTCAATGAGAAGAAAACCCAATTGAAAGTCTGCATGCAAGAAAATCTGGGTTAATTTCAAATTCTTACTCCTGCTGCCACCATCATCATCACAAAACCCTGTAGTAAGGAAGGCTGCCTATAGACCACTCACTTAGTTACTTCTTGCTGAGGCTCATTTTACTGTCCCACCCTAACAAAAAGCAACCTCAGGACTCAAATAAAAACCAAATCCAGTTGGCCTTTAAAAATATAAAACATATATGTACTGTGGAATATTTCCTGTGCATTTCTAAACAAAGTAAATCATTAGTAAATTTCTAAATATCACCAGCAAATGTCACCACCAGAGGCCCCTTAACACGATCAGGGGCCCCTGGGCTGCTTGAGTTGTCAGAGGTCCCCTGTTGAGGCCCCTTTCTTTCAGCTAAATCCCATGCATTACAGCACCCCTGGTCACTTGAGGCGAACTAAATAGTCTGTTGACAGTGGAAGTCCCAGGTCCCCCAGAAAGCAGACTCCCATCAGCTGGAGATAGTGACAGAGCTTTACCTTATTCTAATGTATGATAAATATGAGAGGAAGAGTGTTTTCTGTGTGTGAGAAGAAGACCGGAAGCAGCCGTGACCCCTGGAAGATTCCGAAACCCATGTGAGCAAGCCTCAAGTGCTCCACCTCGAGCATGTTTAAGCTTTGTCTCCTTCAAACTTTGATAGCAGCTATATGTATGTTCTGTATGAACCTGACTGCCTCTTTCTGTACCAGTACAAACATGCATAAACCTGCTCAAGCCGGTCTGCAGCTAACCTTAACCTGTCTGCACTCGTCTGTACTTGAGTGTACCTGGACAAACCCAGCAGTACCTGTTCAGAACCTTCGACACCTGTCTGACCTGCACTTTTCTGTTATGGACATGCCTGCTGCCCCAAACGCTACCCTAGATTACAAGAACTGGGACAGGTAAAAATACTTGCATTCTGCAGGGCCACATTACTCTCCCACTGCCTTCACCTGCCAGAATGAAGCCAGTTTATCACGAAGAAACCCTCTGGCAATCTGGCCAAATCAGGGGCCTCACTGCTGGCTTTTACCCTAGAGTCGCACTCCCTGGCCCTGTAAAGGCATTATTAGATAAACCCTGCTGATCCAAATCTACTCCGCAGTTAATTAAACACCTGGAAACCAAAGTGCTTTCAGCAGCACATTCCGAGATGAGATAAGATAAAATACGATATAAGATAAGATAAGACTAAACTTTATTGATCCTGGGGCAAATTTTTGTTACCCAGCAGCATTACAAATAAATAAATTCCACAAACAAACAAACAACTAAACAAGTGCAATAGTGTTTCACTACCCACATAGGACACATGTGTCTGGCCAGTGTCTGCCCAGCTCACAGAAGTTATGTCTAAACAATGTAATGCTCAATTGATTTGCTAACCGGCAGGACGTCTATGTGGGGTCCGTTTCGGATCGGCAGCAATTAAGACCTGTTTGCGATGTTGCCTGATATATGTAACCTTGCATAGATGCCTGGCCAGTTAGTAAATGACTTGAGTATTACACTGTTTGCAAGTAACTTGTGTATGCTGACCAGACGTACGTGTGCTATCAGGGTAAAGGTGACTTGACTGTTGGGGTAGCTCAGTGTGAGAAGACCTGCAGCTAATAATGCTTGGCTGCCAGGGTAGCTCAGTGTGAGAAGGCCTGCTGCTAATAATGCTTGGCTGCTGAGGTAGCTCAGTGTGAGAAGACCTGCAGCTAAGAATGCTTGGCTGCTGGGGTAGCTCAGTGTGAGAAGGCCTGCAGCTAATAATTCTTGGCTGCTGGGGTAGCTCAGTGTGAGAAGGCCTGCTGCTAATAATGCTTGGCTGCTGGGCTATCAGCATGGAGTCAGACCTCCTGCTAGTGGCACTAGAGGAAGACACACCTAGATCTACTGCTGAGCTTCTGAGATCTACTTCTGGGGTTCAGTAGATGGACTTGACCTTCTACCTACATCACATTTTTCCCATTCATAGAATCCTGTTCTTCAACCCTAAGTCATTCTATTTCAATGTTCTGATAACTGGCATTTTAATGTCTGATTTTAGATTTGTTTTTCATTATATTATTATTTAACATGTCATGATTTGCTAACATTTTTATTTTGCTGATCTGTATTACTGTTCTATATTATTGCATGCAGTGTATTGAATTATCCAGCATTACAGTTGGGTTGTTTATCTGTCTGGTGTTGGACTTTTAGTAGTGATTTAGAGACAGTTTTAAAAACAAGCAATGCAGCTGAGCATGTTTTACCATTTTTGATGCAGTTTCACGAAACTCATTTTCATAAGTGATTAAATGTTACAGTGAAGTGTAAAGGTTCTCATTGTAAATAAGCCTATGAAACTTGGTAAAACTTTAGATGAAGTGTAATTAAGTTTCTCAGTGGGAAAAAGAATTGAAAAAGAGGTAAAAAGAATTTTCATAGACCTTCGTTATGAGGGCATTTGAACTTATAGATAGGTTGGGCTGGGGTAGTTAGTCTTGCAGGACAGTAAATGATAAAGTTCTATACCGAACTCAAGAGCTTTGGCTTTATTAACCTTAAATCTTTATTCATACAAGTAACTGTCAGGTAAACTCACACATGCATAATCACAGAATAAACAACTACACAAAGTCTATTTCCCTTACTACAGTTATGCATCAGGATACGTTCTGAGATAGGTGCCATTAGGTGATTTTGCTGTTATGTGAACATGATAGAGTGTACTGACACAAACATAGATGATGTAGCCTACTATACATCTAGGCTACAGATCTCTTTTAATAAGTATAAAAAGTATGTTCTAGAACAACGATAAAACGTACAGTATAGTAAATACAGTAGCATAGTTGTTTACTATCATTATCAAGTATTATGTACTGTATGTAACTGTATGTGCTGTGCTTTTGTATGACTGACAGCGCAGTGGGCTTATTTAGACCAGCACCATCACAAACACGACAGTAATGCACTGGGCTGCGATGTCACTAGGCGATAAAAACTCCTCAGCTTCATTACAACATGATCTTACATCGTTATGCAGCGCGTAATCTGCTCTTAGGCCATCGCTTTTGCTTTAACCTCCAGTTTGCCTCCTGCCTCCTCAAATGTAACTTCAACCTGGCAGGTTTTTATGTCAGAGAGACCAGCTGCTGGGTTGCATTTGGACTGAGGTATTCAGCCTGGCTGTGTGATGTCATATCATGCATGGAATCCATGCAATTAAACCATGAATACCAGAACACTAATCATGGCAGCCTTTAATGTCACTGAGGGCTGGATGGATGGAATGATTGAGGTTCATAAACAACATGGAACTCAGAAGACGTGAGCTTCTGGGTCATTACCATGGTAATGCTAACGAACCCCAGACCTTTTCCTCTGGCCATTGGAGAGCCGGCCCATGGACCTGGTTCTATAAAATTAAATCACACTGTCAATACATAAAAAATGAGAATATAAAGGTGATAAATTGTTAAGCAGGCTCCTAGTATTGACTGGCTTAAACAAACCTGGAGTCAGAAATCATATTTTTATTTTTAAGGTGGAAAGCCCGCAGCTGATTGTGAGAGTCATTCACTCTTCTTGTACCACATTGGCATTAAAATGTGTCATTTTGTCAGGTTCAACTGACCGAATGGAGAAATGAAGACTTTTTCATCCAGTCTCCCTGCCGCAACGCCGCCGTCGGATGTGACAGCATATATTCTCCTGTTCGTTCTCATTACTGCGGATCTCTGTGTGTATGCATGTGCGGTATTGCACCTGTACGTTTATAGATGCTAGAATGCTATGTGCAGTTGGGTATCTGCCTGTCTGTGCACGTAAGCATTTGTAATGTGCGTGTAAAAGCGAGAGCTTATATGTATGTGTGTGTGTATGTGGGGGGGGGATCCTTTTGTGTCTAGGCTGGCGCTGTGCGTTAACCCTTCTAAAAGGGTAAAAGCCCATTTTCCTATTAGGCTCTCGGCTCGCTTCTGCCAGGAAAGCAGCCAGAGAATACCCTGCTGGGTGGCATTTGGGTCTGCAGGTACCAGGTCACAGTCTAAGAATAGAGTTTGGCTAAGGGATTTAATTCATCTGCAGTGTTGCAGGGGACTCCTTCGGCCAAAATAAACATATCCCCATGACATTGAAGAGAATGGATATTGAATAATCCTGATGCTATGCCAGCATGCCAGCGCTTGGCTCCCACCGCTGGGATGCCATGTAGTGGTCATACACCTTGAGCCATGCATGTGGCTTCAATTCTTTCAATTGCTCCCCTCTGATAGGTGCTACAGGTCACTGCTTGCCAAAGGAACACGTGTACAGTCACTATCCACTCGCTGTCACGTTCAAAGACAGCTAATCTGCTAACTTTCACTGCGAGAGCTACCACAGTGACTTTCCTTGTATGCACGAGCATATTTGGCCAATAAAACTTGATTCTGATTCGGAGATCCCTGCACTCAGACCCCGGCCAATGGGGTTGCAGAAGTTTGCACTTGGCTGAGTGTTTAATTACATTCAGGACGGAGCTCATAAAGCAGTAAGAACCGGCGACACAAGCTGTCCTCTTAATTGAATAGGTTTGCAGTCAGAAGTAGAGTGCAGATCCCTTTAATACAGTGTTTCCTGACCCAGTCCTCGGGGACCCACTGCCATTCCATGTTTTTGCTACCTCCCAGATCCCTAACCAGAGCTCGGAGGGAGCAAAAATGTGGACTGTCTGAGGGTCCCCAAAGACCGGATTGGGACATACTGCTTTTGTGCACCTTACAGGATCAGCTCTAACCCCAAGCCTGACCCAAAATCAGAACTGATCAGGCTTTTATTTTTATCATATGAATCCTAAGATTTTAGATGAAATATTTACAATATTTTCAGAGAAAATATTTATATTGTCAGATGATAAATGAGAAAACATAATTATTATATATCTTAAAAACTTAAATCTTATTCTGGATATATAATTCCTACATAATTTCCGAGTATGTGCTCCTCAAAAATCAGATTAATGCTTTATATTGCATTACTTAACCTCAGATTGCAAGCCCACAAAATTATGCAATTGCAATATGTTTCTGTATAAATCACTGCACTTACCACCTACCTCGCCTTTATCCCTCTGTTGTGTATCATATGACTTGTAAACATCTCTGTCTGTTTATGCCCTAGTTGTTAATTATTGTATTGTCATGATGTCTCTAACTGTAGCAAGTGTGCTGACACAAATTTCCACCAGCCTTGGTCGTGTTGCAGTAAGGATTGTGATTTTAATTCACATGCTTTTAAATATACCACATATTAAATGCTTATTGAAAATGTGTCATATGACATTTCAGTGCTTCATACAGCAACAGAGTTTTATACACAATTTTACATACAAAATTTCTGAAGACAAAATATGTAGATATCTAAAATGCAGATTGAGGGTTAATTAAATTATATTAAACTTTAAATTTATTTATATGAACACAATTAATAGGATTTCAAGTTCCAATCCATCCTTCATAGCCTTAACTAATAGGGTCAGACGGAGCCTGTGGCCTATAACAGGAAACTATAAAAACCACAGGCTAAGCCCATGGAAACACAGGGAGAGCATGTAAACCAAACACAGACACAGACACAGAGCCAAACACAGACACACAGCCAGACACAGACTCAGAGTCAGACACAGACACACAGCCAGACACACACATACAGCCAGACACAGAGCTAGACACAGACTCAGAGTCAGACACAGACACAGAGCCAGACACAGACACACAGCCAAACACAGACTGAGAGCCAAACACAGACACAGATTCAGAGCCAAACACAGACACAGAGCCAGACACAGACTGAGAGCCAAACACAGACACAGATTCAGAGCCAGACACAGAGTCAGACACAGACACAGAGTCAGACACAGACTCAGAGCCAAACACAGACACAGATTCAGACACACAGCCAGACACAGACACACAGCCAAACACAGACTGAGAGCCAAACACAGACACAGATTCAGAGCCAGACACAGACACAGATTCAGAGCCAAACACAGACACAGACCCAGACACAGACACAGACTCAGAGTCAGACACAGACACAGATCCAGACACAGACTGAGAGCCAAACACAGACACAGAGCCAGACACAGACACAGACACAGAGCCAGACGCAGAGCCAGACACAGACACACAGCCAAACACAGACTGAGAGCCAGACACAGACTCAGAGTCAGACACAGACACAGAGCCAGACACAGACACAGGCATAGAGCCAAACACACGCACAGAGCCGGGCACCAGAACTGAACTGATCAGAAATCACAATATTATCAGCCTTGCTGCCCTGAGTTCATGCATTTGGTTAAAATAAATATATATATGACTGCCCAAAAAAAGATTTTAAATGCTATAGAAAATTTTATAATTAGAAATTGTAGAATTATTTTATGAATAAATCCAAATGAATTTATTTGATACAATGCTTTATTTTACAGACTAAATTGTACGGAACAGTTTGCTGACATGATGTGCTCATACAGATACACACATGGGGACCTTCTGATAGGACGATGAAATGCGTACAATGGGAAATCCGCATAATGGGAAATCTGTACAATGGGAATTATGGGTAATGGGCTGCTTGAGTGCTGAGGCAATGGGGCGTGAGCTGCTGCTGCCGCTCACTGCCTGCCTGCATGTCTGCCCCTGGGGGGGTCCTTTCCGTTTGTCTCGGAAGACCGAGCACTGGGGGATGGATGGGGGGGATGTCAGAGGTTACCACTCCTATCGGGGCATGTCGTGCTCATTGCCTCGCCTCGCCCTTGTTAGGCTTCCCCTCTGACTAAAGGCTGATGCAAGAGCATACAGTCAAGTGATGAAGGCCTGATCTAACTCCCCGGAGGGCTTCTTCTGTATGACCTATAAGCTACACGCTTGACCCGGATTGCTCAGGCAAACAATTCAGGTGCATTATTACATAAAATTGCAAATGGGGTAATGCGTCAGCTTCAGAGTACTTTGATGATGTAAGGCGTGTGACACTTTTCCTAGCCGACGGAGCTGCAGCTTCGCCCACAGTTCCCAAGCACACCGCGTTGATGTTGTATGGAATAGTTCAATCACTGTATTCCTCATTTTCTGTTTCGAGTTTGGCTTGACAGGTGCAGGATGCCCGTCTGTCTTTACATTGCTTGAGCTTGCATGGGGACATCTATGGGTCGAAAAGGCCCAGGGGGGGTTTCACAGACATATCAGTGCTCAGAGGAGAGATCAGGTCAGTGACCCAACCTGGGGGCTTAGGGGACTGTTTATACACTTGGTCCCTTTCAGCCCTCAAAACGAACTCTCACATATGTGAACGCTCCAAACAAACTCACACCCATTTGAACTGAGACAAAGTCAGACCAGGGCCACGTTTCCCAAAAGCTCCCATTAGCAACTAAAGGCTCATCCAGTTGCAGGGTTCTAACTATGTATGTTACTATCGTAGTTAGCAACTATGGTTTTGGGAAACACACCCCAGCTCGGGTGGTCTCAGTTCGGGTCGCTTCAAGTTCGGGTTGCGGTTCACTTAACTTGTGCTTCGCGATCACAGAGTATTCTAGGTCGGCGTTTTATTTTAGCCCTCTAGGCTTGCTGTAGACAGATTACATGCTATGTGCTGGGACACTTGAAAAACAACAAGATGGAACCATGAGAACCTGGTAATGGCAATGTGAACAGAAGGAGGACTGAGGAGCTGAAGTGGACCAGAAAAAGAAGGGAATCCTCTTTCAAATGAACGCAGCGTGAACGCAAGAAGAAGGGGACTTCATACCTGTTTCCAGCAAAAATAAATCTAGGAAACGGCAACCAAGGTGGTTTACTATGGAAATTAAGAATAACGTCAGGAGGAAAAGGGCTTTCTTCCAGAAATGGAAAATAACTAATGATGTCAGAATAAAGCAGGAGTATTTAAATCTACAGATTGAGTTAAAAGATGATATTAGACTAGCTAAAAGGAATGTCGAAAGGAAGATTGCATTGGAGGCTAAGGATTACGTTAAAAGTTTCTTCCAATATTTTAACTCCAAAAGAGCTCTAAAAGCTGAAATCACTAATCTGCAGGATGGTAAGGGTCTTATAATTGATAATGACATTGATATAGTAAACGAGTTCAATAATTGTTTTGCACGGGTATTCACTGTTGAGAACTCAAATAACTTACCAATTCTTACTACTAATCTGGCATCGTCTATGACTAATATATGTATGACTGAAGCTGATGTGTTCCAAAGCCTAGCTAAGCTTAAAATAAATAAATCACAGGGCTCTGATGGCATCTTACCTATAGTGTTAAAAGAGATGAGGAATATTATTTGCCGACCTCTAATATTACTGTTTCAGAAATCCTTATCTGCTGGTGTGGTACCTTCTGATTGGAAGCATGCTAATATAACGTCCATACTCAAAAAAGGGGATAGAAGTAATCTGTCAAATTATAGTCTAACTTTCATAACTGGAAAAGTAATGGAAGCCATAATCCAAGCAAAAATGGTAGATTACCTGGATTCTAATAACGTTCTGAGGGATAGCTAACATGGATTTAGGAGGGGTAGATCTTGTTTAACTAATCTACTGGAGTTCTTTGAGAAGGCTACAAGAGAAATTGATCACAAAAAGGCCTACGATGTGATCTACTTAGATTTCCAGAAGGCCTTTGATGTTCTCCCCCACAAACGACTCCTGCTTAACAGACAGGAAGTCGTGGGTAGTTATTAGAGCACAATGTCTCAGTGGGTCTGCGTTCATAGTGGGGTACCACAGGGTTCAATTTTAAGACCACTATTGTTCCTAATTTACATAAATGATATAGACACTGATTTATGTAGTAAATTGGTTAAATTTGCAGATAACACTAAGGACATCTTAAAAAGGACATTACTGCCTTAGAAAAGGTACAACGTAGGGATGCAAGAATGATTCCTGGTCATAGAGGAATCTCATATGAGGAGAGGTTAGCTGAGCTAAATCTGTTCAGCCTTGAGCAAAGGAGACTGAGGGGGGACATGATACAGGTCTATAAGATTCTAACTGGACTGGATGCTGTTCAACCAAATAGTTACTTCAGCATTAGTTCAAATACAAGAACTCATGGCCATAGGTGGAAATTAGTGGGAGAACATTTTCAGCTGGATTTGAGGAAGTACTTTACACAGCGAGGAGGAACCTTCTTGAGGGATTAATAAAGTTCTATCTATCTATCTATCTATCTATCTTTCCATCTATCTATCTATGTATCTAGTTAGAGTATGGAATAGTTTTTCTGTTAGTGTAGTGCAAGCTAAAACCTTGGGTTCCTTTAAATCAGAGCTAGATAAGATTTTGAATAAGATAAGAAATCTGAGCTACTAGTTAAGTTCTCCCCAAACAAGCCCAATGGGCCGAATGGCCTCCTCTTGTTTGTATATTTCTTATGTTCTTATGTTCTTATGTAGAACTGAATCACTTTTCTGTTGGTCTACTTTTGGTCAGAATCAGTTGATGACTTTGTAAACTTATAACGTTTTCCCTTCTGTTCGGTTTGCTTTCACAGAGAAAAATCCCAGCAAAGCATTAATGCACCATTACAGACCAAGGAGAAGTTTTATTCTGCTTATTTGTTAGATGTGTCTGTGGGGGGATCAAGTGAGTAAATACAGAAAGGTCCTGAGTCCTGCACTGTGCAGTTGAACATTCAGTCACTTTTATGTATTGCTGCCTCAGTATTTATTTTTTTTACTTTCATATGGCACACTTGATTGGTCAACATTTCTCCTTTAGCTGTTGACTGAACATTTTGAGTTTTTATGAGTTGTTTTTAGGAGCTGACAGATGCAGTCATGTGCTCAGATTTCAGGAAGGCAGCATAGCTCACTGCTAGACCAAGTAAGACCTCAGTTAATTTGTCTTTCTCCACCTACCTGCTGTGACTGGTTCACGTGCTCTGCCACATCCCAGAATGCAAGCTCACGGAAGCTGGGTCGGATTGAGGTCGGCTCACATTCACACCACAAACAAACCACTCCAGAGAATGTGTGGGACCGGACCAAGATCACCTCCTGTTTGGGCCGCATCCGAGTTTAATCACTATGTTCACACCTGCCGAAATGAATTGCACCAAGGGAGAACCAGAGTCCATTTTAACCGGACTAAAATGTGCTGGTGTGAAAACACCCTGAGTCCCCTTTCTCTTGGTCTCCTTAGCTCTGAGTTTGGTTTGTTTAAAAGAACTATATGTAAGACACCTTACAGTTTTTCTCAGTTGCTTTGGTGCTTTTCTCCGATCAGAATGAAAAGCCTCAAAACCATTAGTGCAACCCTCCACAACATTTAGTCATTTATGCACATCAAAGTAGCAATTTCTCCTTCCTCTGAAAAAATTGCAAATTTGTGCCCTTGGACATGTATCAGTTGCTTTCATACAATTCTCTGCCGTTTTAAACATTATCCTTTGCTTATGTCATGTCAGTCAAAATGAACTATACTTTTGGATGCTGAATAGTCGTTCCCAATAAAACTAATAGTCTTCATTTCATTTCTTGAGTCATTACATACAAAATTGTTGAATTAGTTATTTAATTCTGTCAAGCAAATTTTATACCTTTCTTTATTATTTTTTCAATCATTCAAACATTTTGTAGGGAGAACAGGTATGTATTGTATTGGACAGTAATCCAACATCTCATAATATCTCATGTTTAGTGTACATTACTGTAATTTTACTGTAATCTCCACCACAAAGGATTGAAAGACAACCTCGCAGAGGTGGAAGAGGGCCCCTTTTTACCCCGCAGCAAGAGGAAGCCATTTGTGCAATGGTGATTGCAAACAATGCAGTAAAGTTGAAAGAAATTCAAAGCGCTGTCATAGAGGATAACGGTGTATTTGGCAATATTGGAAATACTTTTCAAGAGAAAAGAAATGCGCATGAAACAATTGTACAAAGTGCCATTTGAACGGAACAGTGAAAGAGTGAAGGAGATCCGTCACCAGTATGTACAGGTAAAACATGTCTTCTATGTATACTCTAATGTTTAGCGCTGTAAACTGGTTTACTTTGTGTAGTTCCATGCAGTAGACTAACAATTCTGTATATATATTCACAGAACATACAAAATGCATTACGTTACACAGGAAAAGTTGTTACATTTCTCTCTCTCTCCCTCTCTAAAGCGTGTACTGGAGCTGGAAGCCAGGGAACCGCTGCACACATTCATATACATTGATGAGGCGGGTTTCAATCTGGCCAAAGGCAGAAGGCGTGGAAGGAATCTCATTGGACAGAGAGCAACCACTGATGTCCCAGGCCGGCGCGGAGGGAATGTTACAATGTGGGCTGCCATCTCAGACAATGGCATCCTCACCCATATTCCCCTTCTTGGTCCATACAATACACAATATCTCCTGACTTTTTTAGACACTCTTTACAGGGACTGAGAATGAGAGGGGTGGAGGCCAACTCAACAAGTATGTTGTTGTGTGGGATAATGTCCGTTTTCACCACTCACATCTGGTCAGACAGTGGTTTGCAGCACATGACAGAATGCTGGTTGAATATCTCCCTCCCTACTCCCCATTCCTTAATTTGATAGAGGAGTTTTTCTCTGCCTGGACGGTGGAAGGTTAATGACCAGCATTCACATGCACAAATTGCCCTGCTAGCAGCCATGGATGCAGCATGTGACGACATCACAGCAGAGTCATGCAGAGGGTGGATTCGCCACTCCTGGAGATACTTTCCTCGCTGCATTGCAAGGGATGATATCGGTTGTGATGTAGATGAAAATATGTGGCCAGACAGACAGGAACGTCTGGATGTGCCAGAATGATTTACCTATGTTCAGTTACAATATGTACTGTTATATTGTTCACATTTGTGCACAACTCTACCAAAAGGGTGTTTCTTATGTTTATTCTACATAAGTGACTGTAGAGTATCTTTCTTTTGCACAGTGTTGTAGAATTACAAACAACCTACACAGTAAAAATGTGAAACATATGTATTATTGTACTTACTTACTTCCCTAACTACAGGAATGTCTAACTTTACTGTAGATTTTACTGTAAATGGCTGTACAAAAAGTTTATAGTGCTGTCTTGAACATTTTCAGGCAGTGTCACCGAGTTCTGACCTTTTTTGCATTGGAAAACACTGAGAGAATACTGTAAACTGTCATACTGAAAACATGACAAAGCCACTTGAATATCTTGTTCATAAAGATGGTGTCAAGACTTCTCATTTTGATGCCACTGGCAGTTTCATTGACACGAATACTTGCTTTTGAGGAACGGATTATCGATTTTGAGCAAGTGACCTGCTTTTGCAGGTTATCCACTAGGTTTTGCAGTTTGCACCAATTGTTGTGAGAAATACACTAACTGCTGTGCAAATGTTAATAGTGATGTGGGAAAAGCACCAAAGCGACTGAGAAAAACTGTAAAGTGGCTGCTGCTGAAGCCTCTCAGGTCTGCTGTTTCCCCTTCTGCCACAGGTTCTTGCTTAAATTAGTTTTGCTAATGAGGGCTTTTGAAGTCCTGCTCAAAGAAGAATCTTATGAGCTGGATTGAGACTTCTGAATGGTTTCATTTGGACAGTCAGATGTTTTGTTTCCCAGCAGTCTCTCCACATTCATGCCCCAATTCATGGCGGAGGTGGATGGTTCTGATTCAAAAAGTAAAAATCCAGAAGTAAACTCATGACCAAGATTTTGTTTCAACCAACCAGTTGAGGACTCTTGTGACTGTGACTCTTTATACTGAACTAGTTGGTTGAAACAAAACCTTGGTCATGAGTTTACTTTCTGGACCTGACCTATCCACCTTTAGACACGTGGTCATGTCTTGTGTGGCTCATGTGATGTTGGTCACGTTCCACAGTCTCTGCGGCACCCATCAGTTGACTTAGAAGTAGGACGCCATGGCCCTGTCCTCCCTGGCGCCTTAATCACTGCTCCCTGGAGTAAAAGTCTGAGACAGGTACGTGATGGTCCTGGGCCATAAGATATTGAAATGAAGTTAACCTTCAGAGAGAAGGTCAGAGAAAAGCCAGGGAATGAAGAGCTGCATCTTTAACCTTCACTGTGTTTTTTTAAACAAATTGTGTTTCCAATTATTGTGCGCTGTCCGTTGACATTTATTTAAATGCATGCCAGTTTTTGCTATTCTCCTGTAATTAATATTGTATTTTGCCATATAAATTAAATTTTAGGATCCAAATGGAGAGTCTCGATTATATTTGACATTTGTTAAAGTGTTTTGAATCCCTCAAAGTTTTCTTGCGAAAATACATTGTACCCGAGAACCTGATCTTAAACTGTCAAATGTGGATGTTCAGTTACCCACAATCTCAAGCGGTCTTCCATTTTGTTTGTTATTGGTAGTGCTACACCAATGTAGAAATTTTGGCCAGTACTAGTAACCAATATCTTTTCAGTTAATTTTACCAATAATGATAACTAACACCGATTACCGGTTAACTGATGAACTGCTGACATTACTTCTCCATATTTCAGATTGATGCCAATATTTTTTCTTGATTTTTAACACGTATCAGGCAAAACCAATATGTTGAGGAATACCTGGTACATCCCTATTGGTGAATGACCTGGTTTTCCATGCCCGCGGAGCACTACGAGAGAGTGCCCTGGTGGGCCATGGCTAAAACACATCTGATAATTGACTTTGTGTGAGCATGCCCAGTAAGCATGACCGAGGAACCTCCCGGGGGCTCAGGACCATGCTCAGCCCTTTGCCAGCCAGCAGACTCGGATCCAAGCTCCCAAGCTTCTGATGTGCATTTGGCCGATCCTGATCAGTGACCGCAAGCTTCTCATAACCAAAGAAGGAGGCAGCTGTTCCGTGCGTTGTCTCTGTTCTATGTGGGTGAGCCCAACTGAGACATTTCAGCCTGTGATTTCTCTTTGTCCTCTTTTTTTATCACCATCCTGCCACTTCTTTCTGGCTCGTCTCTCCTACTTCCTGTCCTTCTCATCTTGCACTTACTCCTTATCACAGCTCTCTCATTCTCCCCCCCTCTCCTCCTGCCTCTCACATTCTGCCTCTATATCTTCTCCTGCACCACACATTTTGCCCCCGTTCCTCATCCTGCACTTCTTCTCCTTCCACTCTCCTCTCCCTTTCATGCTACTGGACACATGCTCATGGGAGATACAATACAGGATTATACCCCAGCCTAATGTCACTCATCTATGGGGCTGATCCCCTGATCCCCTGTCAAGGGATTAACTTAATGGCCTGGCTCCGCAGCCACCGATGGACTGTTTGAGTGTCACCCCATAACCAGCTTAGCGAGGGGCAACTGGATCGGGGTTTGCGTGGAAAACAAATAGTATTGCAGTGGTCCTGCTGATACAGTGGGCTTCTATAAGTTGATAAGTGAGGAAATAGCAGCAATGCTCGCAGCTGCCACTGGTTACCAGACAGTAGAAACACATGTGTGAGAGAAACACAGAAAGACAAGACTAGGAACATGATCATGTTTTTATTGGATAAGGAAGATGTTACTTACCTACAAATTTGACTAAAAGACTTTGGGAGCAAATCTCATTCGTAACCTGGTTAACTTAGTTTGCAAACAGCTAAAGTTAATATATATTTTTTAAATATGGTTCAGTATTCAACTTAGGTTTATTTTGTTTTGCAGTAACAATATGTCATGTCATGTCTACCTTGTCTGTCTGATCCTCCTGTTGCCTTGCCACGCGTGGTGCTCATTTAGACAAGCCTCTTGTTCCTGCCTCTGTCACGATCGCAGGCGTGCCGGGTGCGGAGCAGGAATACAGGAGCAGAACTCGGTATTTCCAGGAGTAAACACGGACGTTTATTCGTCAAGACTGGGAAAAGTACACCACGACTAAAGACGTTAATGACCGGACTGGGGAAACGGACATGAACTAAATACACCAGATCACTAATACACGATGAGACACAGCCAGTAAAACACTAGGATTCACACGATGGGTAATGAGGGGGCGCGGAACAGAGGAGGATCGAACGGGCAGGGCGTGACAGCCCCGTGTTAGTCACCCCCAGCTGCCACTTGTTTGTTCCATTGTTAGTCCTATATTTAAATGCCTCCTAGTCCAGCAGTCTGTCCTTGATGTTGTTACTTGGTGTTCTAATTCCCTGCCTTCCTTGTCTGCCCTGTTTTGGATCCATCATGTTCTTGGTTGTTTTGAGTTTTGTTGTAATCTTTTAATAAAACCCATTTTTATTAGGACCCTTACCTGCTCCCTCTTCCTGCAGATGGTGGCGTTGTTCCCTTCACTGCCTTGTCGGCATCAAGAGCCACCTGGAAGTCTTCAGATCGCTCTGTGTCTGGATGTGGCAAAACCCTTGCTAACTTTATAAGTCCAGGGAAAACTAATAACTGTGCTCGGTCTTGACTGCCTTCCGGGCGTCTCAAGTTGCCGTCTCCAGTGGATTCTACAATTCCTGATCCCCACCTGCCTCCCGATCATGATGCTTCATCTCCTCCCTGCCTGATGTATGATTACCTCCAGTCTGCCCGGTCTGTGGTTTACCGCTCCTGTCCCGGCTTCCAGCTCCGCTGAGCCTCCAGTTTCCTGCTCTGACTGATCTTGCTTCTTTTGTCTGTATTACTACTGTGTCCAGTCATAAGTACCACTGCCCTAGCAAGACTACACGCTCGTCTTTGCCCACCTAATCCTTCTTCTGCTGCAACTACTTAGTAACTATTAGTAGCCCGAGGCTAAACAGTCGCTCCAGGCAGAGAATCAGGACTTTCACTGATCTTTTAAAAGAAGCTTCCATTGAGCAGGTTGCTCTAACACACAAATGTATTACTCTGCTGTAGTCAGTTTGTTGAGTGGCGCAGTGGTTAGCACTGCTGTCTCACACCTCTGGTACTGGGACTGAGTCTCTGCCATGGCTCCATATGTGTTGAGTTTGCATGCATCTCCCCATGTTGTTGTGGGGTTTCCTCTGGGTGTTCTGGTATTTCCCTCCACTGTCCAAAAACATGCTGAGCAGACTTGTGGGTAACCGTAGGTCTGAGTGATGTATACACCCTGTAATTGGTCGATGCCCCATCAGAGGTTATGCCCATCCTTGTGTCCATAGCTTCCGGGATTGGCACTGGACTCCCACAACCCTAAATAAAATAAGCAGTTACAGAAAATGGATGGATAATTAGTTATTTTTAGCTGTAAGTTAATTCCTTCTAGCTATCACTGACATGAGTCATCTACATATTGATTTGTCTGTTAAAAGAAAAACTTAGCATTGAGAGGTTTATTTTCCTGCATAATCATGTTCTTGGTCTGGATGCATTGCGAGTACCATCAAACGCATCTCATACTCACAGTGTAAATACCGCCGCTACTGCTGCGGACACCTGCCCCTGTGAATTCCTTCAATTCCCCGAGCAAAATGCCACAGCGAACAGCAGATATTTATGCGCGCGTGCGCCTCATACTGACATCTCAGCAGATGTGTGCCTCTCCACACCTTGTGAGTAATCTGCTCTTTTGTGTGTGTCTGGCACCTTGCGGCCTCGAGCCTTTGTGCTGAGCAGGACTTTATTCTCCAGTAAATGACAGAGTTCCCTGCCCCACTGCTGGGCTTTAAGAAACAATGGTAAGATGCTGCGAGAGGCTGAGTGAGCCCAGGCTGGGAGGAGAGCCCTGGGGGTGTGGGGGGGTGGATCACTGACCATCTTGTGTTACATCCTTCCACTCCATTCTGCAGCACCAAACCTCCAGCTTCTTTTTTTTTAAGCTGGGATACAGAAAGCACCGGGCTGCGGCTTCCCTTGGTTAATTATTAATTAGCAGTTAGCAGTTAGCTAACTCTGTCCCAGCAGGCATCAGCTTCCACCACACCCGTCCGCGCTGGAGAAATGGGGGCTGGGGGGGTGGGGGGGGGCTGCTCTCCACATTAATAAGTCCCTCTGAGAGGCTCCATCACTCCTCGCAGAGTCTGCCCAGGGTCCGGACCCAGTGTGAAGCCACTGCCTCGGGGGAGAGAAGCTTCAGTGAGCCAGCCGCACTGTGGACAAAGAGAGTGAGAGAGAGAGAGTGAGAGGGAGAGTGAGAGAGAGAGTGAGAGGGAGAGTGAGAGAGAGAGTGGGAGAGAGAGTGAGAGACCTTCTCTGTGCCCATAATGCTCAAAATGAAAACATAAAGGAAACAATCAGACAGCAAGGACCCAGGCAGGTCTGAGAGCTGAATGCATTCTTCATGATTACATCCTTTGCTCCTTGATCGCACAGCCGTTTAGACTGTGTCCGTTATCAGCTTCCCTCCCACCCAGTTTTTAATTCACTCAGCAGACCCAAACACCACAAGAAACTGAAGAAATTGCCATAGATTTCATGCACCAAGCGCAGACACCTCTGAGACGACAGTACAGTGCTCACAGGGGCCTGCTGTGCCGCCTCCTGCCTCCTCAGACCATCTTCTTCCTCCTCTACATTTCCACCTCCCACTGGTGCTGTATCTCATCTGTATTATTCCTTGGTCTCCCCCTACAGTGATATCCTATCCTCATGAATATACCCCAGCTGTTATGAGATCTTAGTTTCTTCCACTTCTGATCTGATCACAACGAAATAGCAGAAAAAAATGCATTGCTAGACTGACGACCACTGAGGACTCAACCGCATCCATCTATTAATGGACATGTTTCCTTCGCAATAATGTAGGTTTCCCTTGTCAGCAGCATGACTGAAGATGGAATGTGTGACTCTTGCTCAAATTTTTCCTCTCAGTCCTTCTGACACAATGTCTGGTCTGAAACAGAGCTGAAGCTTCCCAGGCACTGAGTGAAACTCCCCGGAGCTGTCCGGTGCTGATTACAAATCGCCACCCTAAATCAAATCTGTAAAGTAAAAAAATAGTCTAACTATTCATTTTTGATATCTAGGAAAACTCATCTCAAAGAAGAACAAGATTTTCCTTAGGTGTCATTTTCCCTCTGTTTGGTGGCTTTTATTGAAGCCATCATCTTGCTTGAGGCCACAGTATCAGGCCTTTTGCCAGCTTGATATTTACCACATATATGAATGAGTCCTGCTCCAGGTCAGACGTCCAATGGCGTCGTTCCTTTCTGCTGTATGAGGTCAGATGTCCAATGGCGTCATTCCTTTCTGCTGTATGAGGTCAGACGTCCAATGGCGTCGTTCCTTTCTGCTGTATGAGACTCTGCCACAGCAGCAAGCTTTCCCTTGGCCTAATTAGCTACTTTTCGGCTTAACTAATGTGACATGTTTATTGCCTGAGCTGACATCTTCTTAGTGCTGCTGATGTTTAGTCAATATCAATTCATTAATCTGAGCCAAAACGAGACTTAAACACAGACATCCAGGCCAAAAAAAATGGACTGGGGCTGGATATTGGAGGAGCCAATGCTGCATTACATATTTGCCTTAGGTGGGTAATTAGGAGATGTTCCTTCCCAGGTTTGCTGTCCAGCCTCTCTGAGAGCCAGTGCGGCTTTTGGCGCAGTCTGTCTGCTTGTTTGTTTGCATGTTCTAGTTCATCAGTGTGAATAAAAATGCCAGAGTTCAGTGAAACGGAATATACAATCAATCCTCAGAATTCATTTACATCGCTCTGGGGAGCCTCAGTTTAATTTGACACTGAGACTAGGGACAATGTTTTTATCCCTCACAATAAGTGATTACCGCTCAGGATAAATTCCAGGGTCTGACACGACCGTGTGTTTATTCATTTGCCCCTACAGACAGCATGAACAGAGATTTATAGTCTGATTTGTGGCACTGGAGAGGAAACCGTGCTGCAATACACCCATCTTCATGCAACGTTGTCAAACTTTCACTGTTGCACAATAAAGACTGAATTTGGAGAAACTGAAATTCTGTGCATCTACTAGAAATTTACACCCTATTTACACCCTATCACCTTTCAGTCAGGGACACTGAGAGCAGGGACACTAAAAGCATGAGCTTTTCTCCAAAGTGACACACAAGCGAGGATCAGAAAACAGGGTCAGACGATGTCCCTTGAGCAGTTGGGGTTAAGGGCATTGCTCAAGGGCCCACTGGTGACATCACTTTACCAGCAACAGGATTTGAACTAACGACCTTCTGATCACGGGCATAGAATCTTAAACCACAGAGCCAAACACCACCAGGGATGCTCTTCCCTTGCTTCTGACACTGACAGACCCTGGCTGTCTTGTGAAGATCAGCCCCAATAAGTCGATAAATGAGGTCAATGTTGCCATCTTCCCATGATGCACTGGTGTCTGCCATTCATCGTGGGTCATAGGGAAACGGCCCCCAAACCAGGTTACGGATAACTACAAAGACCCCGTGTGACAGATAAGCTAGAGTCTGGTGATGCAATTAAACTAAAACCTGATCCTCACAAATATGAGTATAAATATGTCTGCCTCCACGCGGCATGTGCTAATGCTGTTAGCCTGAAATGGCTGTCATTTTTCAAGGTTTATTAGTCAAAGGGCAAAGTAATGCCACTTATTGATTTGATGAGTATTCCCAACCAAAAAAAAGAGAGATTTGCCTGCAAGGCTTGGCCAGCCCCAGTCTGGCTGCTGCTATGAGTCCATATAAATAGACCTTACCAGATGACAAACAGTCATTTGACCACTTCTGCATCTATAAAAGCATCAATCAGTTTAATCTTTAACTAAAGCATATTATGATTTTTTTTATCATTGTCAAATTTTACTGAAACATTCTCCCCAAAAATATACATTTGCCATTAATAGAATCCATCCATAATTAACAATTTCATGCTACCTTTAACATCTGGGTCAGACTTCACAGATTTCAGTTATTAATAGTGTTATTAAATAAGGATATTTTAATCGGAGAGCAATGGTCTTTTTTTCCAATGACCTTTAGGATCAGAAGTGTTGTTTCTTTTTTCTTTTTTAGGCTGTTAAATAAGCAAGCAAGCCCTGAATAAAATATGATGTTCCAACCATAGCCACCCAGAAGCAGGACATGTGTGTAAGCAGTCACTTTCCTACTAAAAATGTGGACATTTACTGTATTATCATGAAGAATGGTAAAACCCCAAGAAAATAATAATGTAAAGACCGTTGACAAGTTCTTTCATTTTTGTTTTTGCAGTATAAATCCTATATAGTCCTCTGTGATATTTCTATTTGAAAGGACTGAAATTCCAAATTGTATTATTTGAATGTGACATTGTTTCATCCATCCATCTTCTTCCCTGGTCAGGGTCAGAGACGTGGGGGGTGGAGCCTACCGCACTTTTCACACGCACATTTTGCCAATTCTTTCGACTTGTATGCATATTTATTAGAAATTGCTTGAATTATCAGTAATGTTGGAGAATATCATTCGCGTTTGAATTTTAATTTTTTAATTTAATCTATAAAGTTTTTAATGCTATACAGAATGCAAGTACAGGTAATTCAGTAAAACATTCCGTGGCTTCAGATTTTCTGTTATCATCAGTACCTCATTAAACATGAAGGGCCGTGCCCCCAGTTCCTAAAAAGACACTGCGAGTGTACCGTCTCTTTAAGAGCTGCCGCCTCCCCGTGTCATTCGGGGTAGCAGGAGGTTCTGTGAGCCATTCCTGTGTCTGTCACCCAGGGCACCAAACACAGAGCGACGGCAGGCCACAAACACCCCTGATCCACACCCAGCGTGTGAAGGTCCTTGCCAACCTGCAGCCCATGGCCAAAGTCCCATGATTAATATTGATCCCTGACAGCTTCGCAGCTCCCAGCAGGCACCGCAGTCGATCAACCGATATGGAGCAGGACGCAATCTTGCTGAAATGGGACTCTGTCCTCAAAATGATTAGAGATTACACAAGGGGAGGATAGCTTATTACAGGTTTAAGTGGTCATGTTACTCGCAGAAACCCCATGCCCCTACTTGACCACCAGTGGTGAATGATGATAAACAAGCCCTACTGCCTTCCTTATACCTAGAACTGTGATAGTTCCTGAGCCGATGCAGCGCTACACTGATTTACCTAGAGAAAAACAGAGCTGGTGTCTGTCCAAGGGCTTGCTGCTGGGAATGGGACTGCCAGAAGGTGTCACTCTGGAACTGTTGCAATACCCTTCTCAAGGGTACAGCAGCAGGGCATCATCTGGGTCTCATGCATGCTTTTTGTCTTTGGACCACTTTCTTAATGCTCACATTGTCTGCCGGGTCACAGGGCATTTTGATTATATGAGAGGTTTCTGTTCTTTGTGCCTGTTTTTCCAGAAATTTCTCTCCCATTGAATGCAGATTTCTGAGAGCAGTCCCCACTTCCTGATGGTGACGACTGCTGACTGGGCTTCACGGGGTTTCGGACTTACTTACAAATCAGTGCTTTTCTGGGCCTGCTTTTGCTGGATGGGGGTTCGCCATGGGGACAGTCTGATATAGATTTACCTCGAAGACCAGCAGTGAAACCTTAAGTAGCACTGTGTACTCCTGAAGTCCTTGACCACAGCTGATTACAGCAGACCATTGCAGCCTTTTCTGGACAGATCGGTGGTTTTCGTTTTCTCCTCTGTGTAAAAAATCACTCTCTTCCTTCCAACATCCCTTACTCTCCTCAGAGCTAAGTGCTTTTCTCATACAGAAGCTGTAATTTTAGCATATGTCCATAGAAAACCACTTTATTGGTTAAAAATGTTAGCAGGTATTTCAACAGTTATTACTTAACATTGTTATAATTACTGTAATATTATATTATAATAATTACTCTACATGGGGTGGCATAGTGGTTAGCACTGTTTCCTCACACCTCTGGGACCAGTGTTAGTGTCTCAGCCATGGCTCCGTGTGCATGGAGTTTGTATTTTCTCCCCATCTTGTCGTGGGCTTTCCTCTGGGTGCTTTGATTTCCCCCTACAGTCCAAAAACATGCTGAGGCTTATTGGAGTCTCCAAATTGCCCATAGGGGTGAACGATGTGTGAGTGTGCATTGTGATGGGTTGGTGCCCTATCCTGAATTGCAGGAGCCGTGTGCCCGTGATCTCTGGGATCGGCTCTGGACCCCCCATGACCCCGAGAGATTTCAGAAAATGGATGAACTATTCCACATCACATCTGGTGGTGACCATATTGATGCCTTTTCTCAAGAATGATCTGTCCTTTCTGGGTTTTCAGGCTTCCCAAAGACAAGGCCACATTGTGCTTTTAATGTTGCCTGCCTTTGTTTCAGCACTAGATAGTACTAGTAATAATAATGTCATCTATTACTGATAATATAACCCGTTGATCATTTTGACAACCAGCTAGTACAATTATAGCATTATAGTCTCTAGAGTTAGGTTGAGTTAAGGTCCACCAACATAGGAAAGGACAGGTGGATAAACAGGCCCTAGCTCTAACTCTAACTGGCATCTCTAAGTGACCCATATGCTATGAGCCCCATCCATAGGACATCTGCCTCATACCCCCTGCTTCCTGTGATAGGCTCCAGGCTCACAGAACCCAAGTACTGCATAAACAGTTAGGAAAACTTGAATGGATTCTTCATGTGTGCACTGAGAGCCAGCAGTTTTGTTAAATATTTATACTCCATTTTCAGATAACTGCTACCCTGAATCATGCAGCCTGCAATGACTGAAGCAAGGGTAGGATGGTTAACACCCTTCGGAGGATACCCTTCAGCGCTGGACGCGACAAACTCACTGAGGCTTGTTGACTTCTGACCTTTCCTTCTGCAGTGAAACAAGTCTTAGATAGGCACATTTTGCAAGTGTTTTCAATGGATTTTAATTGCATGTTTCCGCGTGTGTGTGTGTGTGTGTGTGTGTGTGGGGGGGGGGTTATGTATATATAAGAAATACAAATTTCCCCACAATGGGTCAGAAACTTTTTATTTTGGCGTTGTGGGGACCATTCTTTCAGTACTCACAATGGAAAACTCAATGTTATAAAAAATATGCAGATTTATCAAGAAGCCAGAAGTCTTGTATTTTGTTTGGTTACTTGTGGTTAAGGTTAGGGCTGGGTAGGGTTAAGGGTGTCGTGACAGGGATTAGGGTTTTTCCCATAGAAATGAATGGACGGTCCCCATTTAGATATGAATACAAATGTGTGTGTGTGCATGTTTATGCATGACACAGAAAGGGATTATGAGGTGTTAGCCAATCAGAGAATGTGTGTCAGAGTGTGTGGCATGTATTCATGTATTCATACATTCATACATACATGTATTCATACATGCCACATATGATGTGAGGATGGAACAGTCTGAAAGCTAATTTAGCACATGGTGAACATTAGAAAATCATAATTGAAAAAAATGGAAATAATAGGCAGGCATTTCAGCAGAAAAAAATGGTAGGCATGGAGATCTTTAAAGATATAATTAAAGCAAGCATGAACATCAGGAGTAGGACAGGCCTACTGGGGATAAGACCAACCTGAGCACATCACCCCGTTAGACATATTTGAGGGACAGGTGAGTGATTCATCTCACTCTCTTAACTGGTTTGCTTCAGTGGTGTAGAAGGTGGAGATGTAGATGAGAAACAACAGGCAGTCTGCTCCACCACCAACCGAACTGTAATGTCCTAGGTGCTTCCCATTGGACTGCTGTCTGCATATCTTACATTGTATTTACATGACTCATGGAGGCCCAGCTTACGTGCCCTGCCCGGGTCTTGGGAAAGAGGCCTCCCAGCATGCTGTGGGACCCGGCCATGTGGACCTATTGATTCCTAGGAAATGAATCTGGCCATTTAACCAATGCGTTAACCACTTTGTTGCCATTGATTGCTTCCAAATTAATTACAGCGTCCTAGTTAAATCTATAAAGCAACAGGCTCTTTCGCTTTTCATCCTTGTAATGGGTGAAGCTTAGAGACCTGACACTGACTGTGCAGGCATAGCACAAAGCCCCTCCTACAAGGAGTCCTGACCAATCAATAACTTCACAGTTCTGGAAAAGAACTGGCTCGAGAGACCATCCACCAATCAATGCAGCCACAACTTTGCACAAGGGCGGGCCCGAGAGACTGTCCACAAAACAATGCCTCCACAGGCAATATTAGTAGAGTGACAAAAGCCTGCTTTTACAACATGAACCAGTGTCCGGCAGAGGGGCTATAGATCATATCTCCAGGTGGTGGTGACCTTTGACCCTTCTGTAGACGTGGTGCCTACTGGTCATTCATCATGCAATCCTACTAGCAAGCTGCTTCACCATTCTGAAATCACCAATCGTTGGAAATTGATTGTATTGATCATGCTCTGCAATCTGCTGGATAAGGCTCGGACCCCACGCCTCACGGTCCTACTTACTCTTCGTTTCATTTGCAGTTCTCGCTCCCTTTTGCTTGTTTTTGGATACATATGTGTAGTTCCCTAATTTCTTCTACCTCGCTTTCCCTGGATTGAGTCTATGGCTATTGAGTCTATGGCTATTGAGTCTATGGCTTTTGCTACGTTGTATTTTTGCAGTGCATTTCCTGTCCCACTGAATGCACAAATGACTATTTTGAGTTGCACTCCATCTGCAGGCCGCAGCGACATTTCGGCAAAGATCCCACCCTCGGTATGGGGGCTAGAGGGAGGAGCCTAAGCAGATGGCAGCAGATGGCAGAGCCACCCTTTGCCGCATATTGAGAACTCTCACTGGCCAGTCACTCAGCTTCAGAGCTCAATCCTCTGTGGCACAATTGTACAGGGAACCAGGCACAATGGTACAGAAAGTCAGAAAAGCGTCATCTGGTAAAACAGAATGAGGGAACGGTTAGTAATCGTCAGTGCTCAAGTTGTCACGGGATGTCTGTGGATGCCACCCTCCCTGTGGAAAAACAAATGATAAACCATCCCCACTGAAAATACACCGTCCCCCTAAATTGTTCTGTGTAACTGTCATTTACCCAAGGTAAATCTAGTGACTATATCAAGGTGTCTTGAACTGGTGGACTCCGGACCAAAACACAATTTAATCTGATGCATGTGATCTGACTCTGCCCCTCCCATCNNNTCCCCCTCCCATCACCCCCCCCCCCCACCACCAACCCCGTTGAAATATTTTTACAACTCAACCACTGGTTACCCTTGCATCCCAATCAGAAATAAAAGTGTGTGCAGGCAGCGTGGCTTTAGCCTGTCCAGTCCATGTCTATGACGATGCAGCGTGGCTAAGTGATCACTCCCAAGTGAAGCCGAAAGAATGCGTGCCATTATCGCTGCATTTCCTCCTTCCTCCGCCACTTCGCTAGGGAGTATTGCGCTCTGTCTTTTGCCAGGTGCATGGATCAGCATGGCGTGTCTTAAACCGACAGATGTCCATCCAGCAATTGTAGGATCCTTAATCCTGGCTGAAGGGGCTTTTTTATGAGTCAAAACACACACAAAAAAACAGTAAAACGGAAGCCTTCCCCTCGGGGGAGTGACAGCTTGCCAGTTTATCTCCAAACAGAAGGTGATTGGCTAAAGGGCATTTTCATTTATGACAAGACAGGAGAAGCCTCCTGTCTGATTCTAGGGGAAACCTAGTCAATTAAGGCCTATATATGACAAATGTAATGCTGGTTCTAGACAGCCATGGCAATCACTGGGAAAGACATTATGTAACAACATATTAAATTGAACTGAAATAACTGGAGTGATGCCTCTTTTTGTTCATGCCAAAAAAAATCACTTCAACAGAAACCTATTTATTTAACCATAAGTGTGGCAAAATAAAAGCCCCACATCAGAGAACATCAATGATATTTTATGTTTGTTTAAGGGCTTTATAAAAATAATGCAGCGGTGACATAAAAAGTGTAAAATACATCTACATTGGTGTTTCAAAAATGTGGGCTGTCGGGCAGGGAGCTGGGAGGCAGCAGAAATGTGGACTGTCTGTGGGTCTCCGAGGACCAGTTTAGCAAACTGTGATTTACATCACAGGGATGGATATAATCTTCCTGATGTGGTAGGAGAAGCAGAGGTCACAGAACTCAGCAGTTAGATTGAGAGGTCACAGGCCACAAATCAGACTCTCCAGTCTTAGAGTCACCTCTGTGCCAGGTCTGCCTTCTATCACCACATCAAGTCAGTGGGACGATCACCAGTATGAGGAGTGATGTCACCCGCACCACTGGGAGACAATATGCTCAAAAAAGAAATGCCTCATTTATAGGTATTATATTTCATATCCAAGGTGTGTCTTTCTCTCTTCACAAAATGATCAACATTCTTAGCTTGTACAGTCCTAGCAGCATCAGGGAAAATTTGACACCTAAGAATGAGAAGTTGAAATCAGTTGGATTTTAACTGGAGTCAAATTGCATCAAAACTATTTAACATTTAATCGATGCAGGTGTTTTGATCTTTCTTTAACCAGGCTTCCTCAAACAAAAATTTACCCGATAAAGGAGGTCCCACCACATCTAAGAATTAAGGACCAGAGGGTCTGATATTAATCTTTCCAGAGGCATGCTGTGAATGAACCACTAAAACAGTGAACTATGTTCTACTGGAATAAATGCTCTATTCTTGAGTACACAATATGGTTATTCAGCTGACAACTGAATCTTATGAAAAGCTCAGTTTTTTTAATAAGAAAGTGCAGTCACACACCAAATACTATGAACTGTCCTTGAACTGTCTATGATCTACAGGAAAAAAATGTTTACATCTACTTCACTGCCACTATAATCATGGACATTACTTCTATGTGCTAATTTCCCAGTGCTGTCTAATGTGTTTGTTCATTGTTTGTCTAAAGTGGAATGTTTATTAGGCAGAAAACATAGTTAGTAGTGTTCCCTATGGCTCCCCTCCCCTTAAATCATTGAAAAGTGTACTTTTTTACTACATAAATTGTGTTTTGCAAGATAATGTCTGTCCTGTCATAAATGTTGCACTGTGCTCCCAGGAGGAATGTTATTTTATTTCAGTGTATTGTACATGACTGAAATGACAATAAAGCTTTGCTTGTCTTATTTTGCACAATCAGCAATTCAAGTTTCCGTGGTCAGCTTTTAGACTGACTGCTCTTGACGTCTCCTCTTTTGGCCTCGACTGGGAACGACAGCTACAAACTGCTGTGGAAATGCCATCCTTCGGTACCTCTATCACGCTCTGCCACCTATCACAGGCCCCGCCGAAGCGGGGAGGGACATGCCACTCAGCCGTCACGCTCACGGCAGGGCCATTTGGCTCGCTTGACGGAAAGGACCCAGAAACCAGTCAGCTGTGCTTTTCACAGAAATTGCCCAAATTAGCTCTTAAAAGTTGCCAGCCTTCTGAAAGTGTATCACAAACCGTGGCTTGGTGTCTTGAGAGACACAGGGTCTTTGTGTGAAACTGGCTACTCTGCTTCTGCAGAGGACATTTGCCAGGCAGGTTCTATGTAGCTTTGTGCTGCCAAGAAACAAGGAGAGCAGCTACGATCTATTTCCAGCAGTAAGCTACATCTTATTTTTCATGAAATGGGTCAGACTATAATCACAGAGCAAGCAGAACTCCAGATTAGTATGGAGATGTGCAAAGACATACATGACCATTTCCTCAAGAAAGGAACAATGTCTACAGACATGACACCAAGCAAATCGCTCATAGTTTATATATTTTAAACAAAACGTCTAATATAAAAATCCCGTTTAGAGTATATCACTCATCACCTTGGTTCACGTGGAGTTTCTGTCACACTAAAATAATTATGCCTCCCACTGGTTTGAGAACTGAGGAGCCCAAATCATCTCTATGTCTTGAGAAGCAGTCGATTTTCTATTATCGAAATGCCATAACAATCCTGATGTCAGCAGTTCTGGAGGAAGGTGGTGTGGGAGCAATTATACTAGTCAACATGAGCAAGCTTGGTCAACAGCCATGGTCTAAACATTGAATACCTTAGTGATTTTTTTTCTGATGTAGATTATCCTAGTTTGCTGGTAATTTGCAGTAGTGTTTACATGGGATTTTGTAACACAGGGGTGGGAAATCGCCTCCGTCTCCGTCTTCCTTGATTTTGGTTTTCAGCTAAGTGAAATTCAACCTGAGTACAGCCTGAAGATCATTGAGAATTCGTCTGCTCTTAGAGTACAATGAGATTTTTACTGGTGAGGCGATCTTACGTGAAAACTAGGGGCTTGGTCATCTCTCTATAGCAGATAGAGAAACCTGTACATGTAACCCATCTCTCAGTGATTGACTCTAATATGTCTATTTGTTCCAACTGTAATTGGACACCACTCATTAGAGGTGGTTCCGATGACCTTTTTCTGAAGCTGCTCCCATCATTACAGACCCCCTGTGTCCAGAGGTGGATCTTCACTCAGTCACTTCAGAGAAGACTGTTGTCATTTACAAGTCAAGTCTGAGTGGCTGGTCAGCATTATACAGCTTTATGAATAAAGCATAAGGCCTTTAGGGTATCAGAAGCAGCTACACAAGACCCTGGAGAGCCCAGACATTGAACTTCTTAGTCGTTTAGTAGCTGTTAGGCCCTGGATTTTATGTAATGGATAAAAGGCATATGTATGCAATACATTTATGAATGAGATGAACAGATAAGAAGGCCTACAAGCAACTGGAGTAGGTAAGTAGGTGACCATGCAAGCAGATACCATGTTAAACAAATGGGCGGATAAATAGGAAGCAAAAGAGCTATATGTACACTGATAGGTAGGTAGAGGAAGACATATGGAAAGACATAAACAAAAATGATCTGGTAGATGGAAATCAGTTTACCATATACAGGTCAGAAGCAGCTTTGCAAGGTTGCCATGTAGTAATGTTAGTAAACGTCAGTATAACAGTTTTATTCTGGTCTAGCAGAGTAAAGTCTCTGTAAGGGCCCTTCTCGGATACAAGAGGGTAGGATCAGTAATGCAATCATAGCCGGAGTTGATGAGTACTCATAGAGTAGCTCAGCACTGACACGTAGCATTGTAGGAGTGATGGATCTCCATGTGGCCCCGGAGGAGCTGACCTAACCTCTGACCCCATAATGACTGAACACTCCACTTACCGCCGTTGGCGCGTGGCAGCACCACAAACCCATGCTCGCCTATTGTTGCCCCAAAATGCATGTCTATTGCTGTCCCAGCAGTCAAGTGACCTTACTAGTGCTCGCATGCTGCTCTGTACAAAGGATCTGCTTATTTAGGGGATACACAAATCTGTTCTTGTGAAATCATGTTTATAAAGCAAATTATTGAAACGAACTAGGTAGATGTGGAGGTAGAAAAATGGACTGGTCTGTAGCTTAGTAGGTATGCAAGTGAATAGATAGTTAACTGGGCAGTCAAGGTGCCCAGGCAAGTAGGTATATAATTAAACAGATTCAAGGGTAGTTAAGTGGATAAAGAAGTTAAGAGATAGGGTCTTACATGGGCCTGCACTTTCACCATAGCCACATGGTCATGCAGTCACAAAGGAGGTTATTTATTTTGGGGAAAAAAACATTTACCCTGTGCAAGATGGCAGGACCGTATTTATACGTATACAACAATTAAAACGATATGATAATCTGCGTACCCTGCTAAATGTCTAGTCTGTGCCGAACCTCCAGATAATAAGCAAAATGCAAAATGTAGAGTGAAATTAATTTTTCATGTCTGTAAAATGCCACCACAGAATATGTACCCTAACAGAACGAGGAAAAGGAGGAGAAAAAAAAGAACAAATATTAAAAAAATGGTTTTAACCTGCAGCTCAAAGAAAACCTTTGAAGCGCCACATGGCTTCTAAAGAAGAGAAACGCTTCATTGCTTTGTAGGATCAGAAAAGCTGCTGAATCCGGCTGCCCCCTTTGTGGGTCAATAGCCACGTACGACCCTCCCGACTCCCCTGACTTACACGGAGAACTTGCCTTTAAATAAACTAAAATTCTACTATATGAATTTGATCCTGGGGTATCTTTATTAGTGCAGACTCTAAAAAAGTGCTACCTTGGCTGACGCACCTCCAGAAGAAGGAGGCTAAGTGAGACGGGGAGAGCGAAAGTGAGCGAGAGAAATAGCATCGCTGTAGCACTGGTGATAAATGACCTCATTGTTTTTTTCTCCTCCGTTTTAGTATTTTCATTTTTGCCCTCCTCATTTTCCATCTCTCTTCCCTCTCTTTTTTTGGGTGGGAGAGGTTTTGACCATTTCTCAGCTGGCCTCTAGAGACCCTTTTGTTCTGAATAGGCAAAAAAAAAAAACACATCCATAAAACAAGGTATCCTCCTAGTGCGATCAATGTTTTCTAACAACTGTATTGATCAGCTACAGAAACATTTTCATTTCCTAAACTTTTTTAGATTTTCCCCTGTCCTTTTTCCATTGCTGCCTGAATGCCTATGTCCTCTAAAATTCATATTAAACATGCTTTTCAGCATTAAAAGTGGACTTGTGATGCACAAATGCTCAGGTGAGCATGGAGAACCTAAACAGAACAAAGCAACAACACCTCCCTAATAAGCAAGAGGGTCACAGGTGGCTTTACCTGAACTTTGGTGGAGGAAAGTGACGCGGAGCACTACCCACAACTCATTCTGAAGGTTTTCAACGCATGTAAACGAGGGGTCTATAAAGTGTCGTTCCACTAAATCTCATGAAAAAGAAAGGGCATGGCATGGCAGTCATTTAAAAATGGGATTAAAAAAACCAGGACTGGAGAGAAAATGAGGAACTAGAGCGTACAGGCGTAGAGTCAGGCCAGGGCAGTCACCTTGCCAGAGAGCAATAGACCTCTACGCACTAATCCGCTGCGGGGCCTGGCAGCTGGATCTGAAGCATCAATGTGCGAAGCCAGTGCTGCTGGCCATCGCACCGCTGGTGAGCCGCACGCTGGCCCGGGGCCACAGCAAACCCATCGATCGGCCAGCTTGCACCAGGCCTGCAGACAGAGCTGGCTGGCTCTCTGCCTCAGCCCACGTAGGCCCTGGCGGGTGCCCTTACTCTCCTGTGCTTCACTGCACTGGCAACACGGGAAATGGATCGGCGATTTAACTCTAATCCCTGCTGTGGATGTGTATTTTTTTTTTAAATAAACATACACTTATAGTTTAAATTTCATGATGCCGAAAAATTTTGCTATACAGCCTAATTTCAGCGTAATGCCCCCCGCCCCACGCCAGACCTCTATTTCTCACACACTGCTGGGGGCGCAGCAGCGCCTGAAATAGGCTGTATTGACAGACGGGGGTTTTAGTGGGTTTAGGCATGAGGTAAATTAGAGCAAATGACCTAGCGGGTTCAGACAAACGTGGCCTCAATGTGCAGAGAGCCTGCAATAGTGGTTTATCAAGCAATACTTACTCCTCACTGAGCTTGCGGTTTATCACACAGTACTTATTACTCAGTGCTTTGTTTTTTAATATTTGGTGTCAAAGACGCTCATCTTCAGCACTCACTGAAGTAGTTGTTACTCAAAGTTCATCATGTGATTCATCATGCTCATTACTCAGCGCGTCTGTGACAGTTTCCAATACTGTGGTTGAGCAGGTGTTACTAATTGTTCACTGTACCTATGGATTACTATGCAGTACTGATTATTCACTGTGCAGAGTCTCCACACTTTCTGTTTTGTTACTAGCAAGGGGTCTCCACTGGGAAAAAAAGTTTGCTAAGTTCCTTGTAAAGATGCCTTGCTTGACCAATGATATAGCACAGGGCAAGAAGAGAGAACATTTTGGTTAAGTGAAGATTGGTACCTCAGTGAAATACCAAATAAAAATAAGAAATCACTGTATCATAGCCATTAAAATGTGATTAGGGTTAGGAGGAAAATCCAGCAGGTGCAGAATTGTTAAAAGCTTGTACTCAATCCACTGTGAAAAGTCACCTAAAATGATGATACATCTGATCAGCACAACCTCACAATTTCTCCCTACAACAGCCAGTTTTCAGAGTGTTGGATGTGGTTTGGGAGTGAAACCCCAATATGTGACAACTATGGTGTCAAATATTACGTCTTGCACAAAAAAAATAAAATTACACTGTTAACACTTTACTTAAACAAATTACAGTGGGGTTACATTGATCTTGGAGGTAATTTTTCTTGCCTGGATAAACACATCAATGACTGGACACAATTTCAGTATGACAGGGGCATGACAGCTGCATCGCCTATATTCCCCTAAAATCTGCTTCTCTGCAAGAGGGGTGTGAGTGGATATTTGGGGAGCCCTCGGATGTAACCCAGCTATAATCTGCTCTCAGCACAGGTCAGGGAAAGGGGGCAGTCAGTGAGTACAAATTAATGGATGGCGCGTGAACTTTAGAGATCAGGCTTGCTGGAAAAGAGCGCATTGGAAAAAAGGGCGCCTCGCTGACCGCCGCTCTCCCAGACCAGCTGATTCCGGAAGCAGCCAGAAAGCTAAGTGTACGGCGTCTCGTTTGGTCCGCACAGGAGATTAGCCAGCTTTCAGTCGCTCATTTTATGATAACAGCTGGGCCCATTACGTACCCACTAGGGGTCCAAACAACGGTCCTCCGAGGGATGTGGAGCAGACCATAGGGTAACAGAGGGAATGTCCCCAGGGAAATATGACTCAATTGCATTCAGAATGCAGCAAGCCCTAGAGATTGTCTAATGACTAGAGTCGCACTGCTTATAGCACACGGTGGGAGTAAGTCTGTCATCCTTTAGAGTGTGGGGTAAATACTCCAGGTATAACTTTCATGTCTGGAAGAAACCTTAATGCACTGTGATCATTAATCCCTCAGTCATTATTAATCATTATCAAGAAGTACCCATGTCTATGCAGGACAATGAATTATAGAAGCATGACTCAGTTTTCTAGTTTCAGTAGTTCAGGCCAGATTTCTTTATTTCTGGTTTCTCATTCCTCAAAACCTACAGGAAATCCACTTGAAAATGCACTTTTCAGCATGTACCTTGTAAAGATTAAATATATATGCCATGTCAAAATGTATTCACTGATTACTGAACATACTGTTTAATGTGTACCGTTCAACTAACTTAAATAAGGATATATTTTAACTAACTTAACTAACTTCATCTATGTGGCTTGATTATTTAGGCACAATAATCATAATAAATGTGTTTTAATTAATTTCCTACCAGCTTTTTAAAAGGCTTAATCAACTTCTGAAATGCATATAATGAGTTACCACATACAAACATGTGACAGTGAGTAAAATGTTTACTTTAGGGTGAGCAAACCACTGTATCTTTGTCTTCTTGTCCACATAGTTGGCCAGTAGCACTCCCACTTATTGTCTTTAAAGCTAAGCATATCTATTCAGTTAAATATATAACCACTGGGGGAAAATATCCAAGGGGAGAGTTTAAACACAGAGTGGGTTTCAGACCAGTTACTCATCGGCCAGAGAGAAGATTAGGATTGTGAAACGTCCATAGTTATTTGCTTTTCTGAAATGACATCAGGCTGAGGGCTGTGTGCAAGTGCTTACTTATCAGGGGTTATGTAGTGTCTCTGTGTACGACTTGCTCTGGGCGGTATGGCAAACAGAACCATGTGACATGAGGATGAGAGGATGAGGACAGAGACATGACATGAAATTAATAAGGGGGAATCGTGGGAAAACCAAAAGTGCATAGCCAAGTGAAAATGGTTACGGGGGACTGTGGGATCAGGCTTAAAAAAAATCTCCATACTTGAGATTTTCTATATATCAGTGTACATGGAAGCTTCTGCTCCTGACAGTCCCTGACGCAGCGATTCCCCGTCCCAGGAGGTCTCGCTTCCCTCAGAGTTCCTGTGCACTTCATCTGTAACAGGAAATATCTGCCCTGGAGATTCTCTGCGAGTCTGTGTGAGTCCACTACCTCAGTGTTTGTTCCAGAAAGCTTCTATACTTAAGATCTGCAGTATCTGACAGAGTCTGTACATGAATCCTTGTATACAGGATGGCTTTTCCCTGAAAGTCCCTGTCACTTCAGTTGGGATAGATGAGTTTACCTAAATCAATTAACCTATATTTGCTGTGCAAGAAGTCAGCTTGCTAAACTTTCGGTTCAAAACTCTAACGCTCTCCATGAGGGAAGTAGACAGACAAGACAAAACATGTCAAAAAACCCTGTGCAACACTGAAGCCGTCATATGGTCAAACTGTCCATGACATAGTCACACATCAATTGTAAGCATTGTGTATAGCCCTGATAATCTTTGAAAGTGAAAAATACAGAATATGAAGGGAAATACTTTGCAGAAACCAAGTGACATAATACGAGGTACTCACATAGTACCACATACCAGGTAGAGGAGCCAGAAGGCCTCCTGGGAAATGGGAGTCATTGACCTCTTGATTTCTCCCAGGATGCAGCACCATGCACTACTGTCTTGACAAATTATTAACCGGCCCATCTCTGGCTGGCTTTGGCCTACCAGCACATGTTTTTCTAGGTGTGTTCATTCAAAGTTTACCTGCCCTAAGGTGAGATAAATGAGGATTCCATGTTAAAAAGAATATTCTTGGTAGCTATGTCTAGGTGTTTTCACTTTCCAGTCCCCATTTCCAAAATATCTAAACCACTGAGAATAGTTCTGTAGTATTTTTAATTAGGTGGCCATACTCAGCAATTCAAATATACATGCCGTTCCAAAATGACTGACTGAAAAGTAGTAGTTTCTCCAAAGGCTGATGTAACAAACATTGTCTTGTATGTAAAATTATGTATCTATTCCACAGTGCAAGAACTTGATTATGAAATGGGCAGTAGTCAACATGCAAACTCATCCATCCAACATCCATAGCCCCTTATCCAGTACAGAATCATGGTGGGTCTGGAGTCTCTCCCAGGAAGCATGTGGTGCAAAGCAGATGGACAATCTGGACAGAATGCCAGTCCATCAAAGGGCACACACAAATGAAATTCAGTGGAGAGGAAAATAACGAAAAACCACTTGCAAGAGCAAAGGGGATTTCTGCAAAGCAGTTTGAACTAGGCACACTTAACGCTATTGAGCGGTTCTTTTGGATTATCATTCCAGTTTGACACTTCATTCTTCATTCTAGGGAGTCTTAAATCTTGTTCACTGTAGCCCTAATCACACTGATAAACTGCACACTCAAGTATTGGAAAACTTTTGCCTTTATTGATTTATAAGATTATAAGCACATAGCAAATCAGCTTCCTTTTCCTTTTTTGGGACCACTGAGATTACATTTCAAAATAAAATGAGAGGATTCAGAAGATTTATAACACCAGTTGAAATTCAAACATTTAAACATTTATAGAAAATAGACACCGTGTAATATATCTATATAGCCCATTCAAGTATATAAATGTAAACAAATTTCTATTAAGTAAATATTTGAAGTTATACAACTTTTCTTTTGCACATATAATACTAACGTGTGTGTATATATGTATTACACACTACCCTCCCCTAAGGACTGCAGCAACATCAGGCGCATTCATTGCCAAACAGGGGTCAGGCCGAGACGCAGAGGTGCGAGGCGCGCGGCCCGCACGCTCCCACCCAGTGACACGGGCGCCCCGGCCTGCTCCCGCGCGCCGTGGCGCGCGACCAGCCGGCGGCGCGCGATCCCCCGGGGGCGCGCACCTGGCCGCGCGCCCCGACACCTACCTAGCCCAGTCTGATCCCGACAAGCGGCTGCACCCCCCCCCCCCCCCCCCCCCCCCCCCCCCCCCCCCCGCCCCCCCCCCCGATGACCCGCCCCCCCCCCCCCCCTCCCCGCTGGCCCCCCCCCCCCCCCCCCCCCCCACGTACCCCTCCAAACATCCTACGACTGAAAGTCAGCCCGTTAGATTCGGATGCTGGTGCCGGACGCGGTTCCCGCACCATCCGTCTTTGTGACTGAGGACCGGGGCAGCAGCGCCGTCAGAAGCCGGACTCGGGGATGGGGGAGCATCTGTCACTAAGGCTTCCGGCTGCCACGCCAACCGCCGCCGCGCTTCCGCGCTGACAGCACCGGCCGCTGCCCTCACTCTCCGGGCGCACGGCGTCCCCCCTCGGCTTCTCCATCCTGCATTAATGAATTGGAGGTTTATTCCTTCCGTGGGTTTCCGCAGCCGGGGCTGAGCACTCGCCGAGATGGTCCGCGCCGCCAACGCCCTGGGCTTTGTCATACTCAGCGTCGCCTTGATCATACTGTCGCTGATAAGCTATGTTTCCATTAAGAAAGATAACATCTTCTCCACTCCGAAATACGCCAATTCGGGAGGTCCGCGGATAATGTTCCACGCAGGATTCCGGTGAGTCTGGGTGCCAATGGCGATTTCCCGGTAGCCGCCACGCAGATTGTTACGGCCGTCCGCGCGATGCTTTGCGGATTATTAGGATATTAGGACGTGCAGGTAGGGGGGCATACATGCGCATGCTACGCGTGGCTCTGCTTATATGCTTTTAATTCCACGCTGGAGTATTTCTGCCTAAACCTGATCTGCGAGTCAGGCGATTATCCTGCTGCTCGAAATGCGCTGGATGAGCTACAGTAGATGATAGGATCCGCGGGCCTTCCCTGCACAGAAAGCTGCAAATAAACACCATGGCAATCATTTATATAAACGCTTCCCGCGTGGTTGCAATCGGGGTTTTTATGGTGGCTGTTTTAAATGCACAATAATCTGCGTGTACGCCAAGGTTGCACAACTGATGTGGCTCGCATCCAAAAAGCAGAAACGTTTCCCTCGGCCTCTCTTGCTGCTGCCATATATAGCCCGATGTTAAAGCCGAGTGCGTGCCTGGGCACCTTGTCCCACACCAGTCAGACAAATATGGCCTGCATATATAAGGCAAGGATCAACCCACCTGTGACCAGAATTAGACTGTGCCCAGGGCCTAGGTGTCAGTTTACTTCCCGTTGATTCATTTAGCAGTTCCTGCCATGGCATAATAATAATAATAATAATAATTATTATTATTATTATTATTTTATTATTATTAGTACTAGTATAGCAATTAGTTATCAGCATAATTGCTGTGGTAATACTTATATAACGTAATAATAAAATCACTATGTTCATTTTCTTGACAAAATTTACTATTAACCATTGGAGTCCATCAACAGGTTTTCATTCGTAAATTCTGAGCGGTATTAGTGAGAGCCGTTTGCCTTGCCCTGGCCTGTCTCCATGGTTGAAGACTGTAACTCATGGGGAGTAGAACTGACCCAGATGGCACATAACATTGTCATCGCTGGCCATCTGAACTGCAGACAGCAGCCTGGCATGCTGTTTGAATCTTACAATAATACTTTAATATGTTGTATTATTTCGATGGAAATTGAGTGTTGACCTGCTGACCCATAGCCTTTTAAACACACATCCACACATCTGAAGACACATTATTGCCTCTTTCAATGTTGGAATCTGTTGCCTATTTTCTTTGCCTGGGCCGCAGCTGACGTCAGCATGGCTTAGCTGGAGCTCTCCTTGGTGCTACTGCATTATTGCATATTAGTCCTGGTATTTATGCTTCAGCTGCTATGACAAGCATTCGGTGAGAGAAGCCATTTTGCAAGTACATTTTGCAGACAAGTACATTTGTAAATGAGGTGTGCTTGTAAATGCTTTTTGTCAGTGTAACACCAACAAATGAATTTACAGCATTCTGCAAAACTGTAAAAGTGCCTAGTAAAGTTTATTTTATTTCCTTTGAACAGGCTTTTCATTTTATCTATTGCCTAAAATGGGCTATATGGCCCTATTTATATCTGACTAATCTCCTGCAAACTGGTGATGCAAAAAAAGATTTTTTTAAAGAATGTTGTCCTCTTGGTACTGTGTATACTTTTATGTGCATCACACCACATCAGAAATAACTGAAACCTTAGATGACACGGACTCGCTGATAACCTAAAAATTCTTTGTTTTTATTCTAAGTTAGACGAAATAGAAATGAAGTTTAGAATGTGGATTCAGTTATATTTCTTTATACCTGTTCTGTACTCTGTTGTCAATCGTTTGTTTCTTTGACACAGCTTTACAGAAAAGCCCTGTTGCCCTGGGTAAGCAATTATGGAACTTTGACAGCTAGAGCTGTACAAAAAAACAAGTGATACCCAGTGATACTCAAACTACTCCCACTAAATGATTGTTTAAATTGCTGCCTTTAAATGGGTGGCCAGCTGTGTGACAGTTGTGCTAGCTGACACAATCTTGTTCTTATCGGGTCAACTTTGTATCAGGTCTGCTGGAGATCACCAGATAACTTTGCAAAGAAAAGGAGCAACTAACAGCCAAATGGAATTTAGTAGCACCGAGAGCTGAAAACAGCTCTTTAATTTACTTGGAACTGCAGTTGTTGATTGGAGTCATTTTTGGTTGCTACTGAGTCGCTACACGAGTCCACAGTCATCTCATGCTAATGAGAAACCTGTCATCCTCAGATCCCAGTTTGCCATGAACTTCCTCGACCCATCCTTTATCCCACTGACTAGTGTCCTCACCGAGGAGCTGCAGGAGAAGAAAGGCTCCACGTGGAAATTCAACAGGACGGCATTCATCCTGCAGAGGTAAGGCATTGTGGCATTTGCAAGAAACTCACACTGAGCCTGAAGTGTGAGTTATATATCAAAGGGCCATGTACTAAGTGGCTGGATGTGGGTGACTCACTTGCATTGTTTTCAAAATCACCTGGCAAATATTTCTCAAATCAGACCTTAAAATGTCAGTTTATTAACAGTCTATTTTCTGTAATATGTAATAAGTGACAGTTTCAGTGCAGTTGCCAGGGGTAAACACAAGCAGAACTTGGACTATGTGAACATGGATGCATATTGGAAGGTTGTATTGCTTAGCAACATTTTTCCCCTTTGTTCTCTTTTCAGAAAAGAGATCTTTCAGTACATTGATGTGCCAAATAACTTCTCCCTGCTGAAAAATGACGTCCGTGTGGGCCAGCTGATGCACTATGACTATTCCAGCCACAAGTATGTCTTCTCCATTAGCAGTAACTTCAAGTCATTGCTTCCTGAGTCCTCTCCCATCCAGAACAAGCACTACAACGTGTGTGCAGTGGTGGGCAACAGCGGCATTCTCACTGGGAGCGCCTGCGGGCCCCAAATTGACAAATCTGACTTTGTCTTCCGCTGCAACTTTGCCCCCACCGAGGTCTTCCACAAGGACGTGGGCCATAAGACGAATCTGACCACTTTCAACCCCAGTATCCTCGAGAAGTATTACAACAACCTGCTCACCATCCAGGACCGTAACAACTTCTTCCTGAGCCTGAAGAAGCTGGATAGTGCCATCCTCTGGATCCCCGCCTTCTTCTTTCACACCTCTGCCACCGTCACCCGAACCCTGGTCGACTTCTTTGTAGAACACAAGGGCCAGCTGAAGGTGCAGCTTGCTTGGCCGGGAAACATCATGCAGTACGTAAACAGGTGAGAGTGAGCAGCTGCATTTGATGTGTTTATTTAATGAAAACATCAACCATCGCGCAGCACGCTGCTGAATAACAGGGAACGGCATTACGTGGTCTGTTACCATATCAGAGAAAAACCATCCTCAGTTGGTATGGGAATTGGTGGAGATCTGAATCATGCTGAGTGTTAATCCATAACAGACAGTAGCAGTTTGCTGCAATCTGTATGGAGCCAGGTGTCTTCCAGTAGAGTCCCAGAGACATTTACATTATGACAGACCACTATCTTTCTTGTTTACTGCAGGTAGAAGTTGTCAGGTTGATAGTTTACTTCCCAGCATACAGTATATGCAGTACCTGTGTACTGTCCTGCAGCGGTGAGCCTGGAAGATGGCTAGACTGGTTTCAGTTTCCTGTATAACCTTCACCTACTGCTGAGAGAGAAAAGAAAAGCCTTTCCCCCCCTCATTAGCTAGTTATCTCTGAAGATCACACGGACTTTGAGATGTCAGCCTTTGCCAGCCACAAGTAGAAGCAGCAATCAGTCTTTTGTGTGCATGAGTGCTTAATGCATTATTTAGGTTCGGATGGCTTTTCATCTTGGGCTTTTGATCGTCTCCAAGCTTGTCCTCAGCCCCACTGCTCATCCAGGGTAAATATTTGAAACCAAAGCAACTTTTCTCCAGGGCACTGAATAAATGCTGAATGTCAATGAACAACATTTTGAAGTTGTAGGCAAAAGAGCTCTATAAGCAGAGGAATCAAGCATGAAAACAATGACGTGTCTGTGCAATTTGTGTACAGATTGAGGTGCTGTCGCAACTTGTTCGTATAGTGTTTAGTATTCGTATAGCGTAGCGACTAGGTAAATGTACAGGCCAAAGGTTCAGTGTAGCAGGCAGAGGAATTACAGGTACAGAGAAGTTCTGCCAAAGTATTCTTTGATTTGCCGTTACAGAAAATTAGAACCTCAGCAACGTTAAATGCAATATGCTACATCCTCCATCCCACGTATGACATGTTATCCTGAAGCTGCATGCTGGATTTTATAGCCAGTGCTCAAAGGGCCACTGTAAGCAATGGTGCTCTCTGTGGCACTTGTGTGGTTCCTAGTGTCACATGGCTGCTCTTCCAACAGGTACTGGAAGACCAAGCAGCTGTCACCGAAGAGGCTGAGCACGGGCATCCTGGTGTACACGCTGGCCGCGGCCATGTGTGAGGAGGTTCACCTGTATGGTTTCTGGCCCTTCGGCTGGGACCCCAGCACGGGCCGGGAGTTGCCCTACCACTATTACGATCGCAAAGGCACGAAGTTCACCACCAAGTGGCAGGAGTCCCATCAGCTGCCCGCTGAATTCAAGCAGCTTTACAAGATGCACTCCGAAGGGCTTACCAAGCTCAGCCTATCGCACTGCACCTAGCCAGCCTAAGTGAATGTGCTCTGGGCTAAACACGGTATACTGCAAGGCCCACACATTTAGCACGAAAAGTGGTCTGATTCCATGCCATGACACCTTTTTGTTTTCACAAAAATTACAGGCTATCAAACAGGGTTTAACCACAGAGGATATACCTCGCATAACAACCACATATGTATTCGCATAAACTGACCTTTGTCCTGATAGTATTAGACGTGTACTGCCAGTCCATCTCATACAGATGCAGAGTTTGACCCTGTATTTAATGAACACGGCCAAGTGCCCATATGGGTGTGGAATTTGACCACATCTACACTAAACATGCTCAGAAGGCTCTTAGACGTCTGCATATCATATTTGTGTCCGCTGGAATTGCCTATATGTGTGTGTTGTCGTAGATATCCATGGACATCTGTGTTTGCTGATCATGGCTGTTCTTAATGAACTTAGGGTTTTAGATATCGGTCATTTGTTTGCCGAGCATGCCAATCCCATACAGACGTAGGGTCGATGATATGGAAAATTTGTTTACTTAACATGCCCATATGGGTTTTTGGACACAGACGACAGCCATGTGTTTACTGAGCATACCAATAGGCCCTTAAGGTCATGGAGATGACACTGGATACGTTGTGTCCACTGCACCGTGTACTTTACTGAAGAACTTATCTGTGTAAATCTGTGTTTAGATTTACTGATAAATAGATAATACTGCCCAAAGGGTAAATCTAATAGAAGTTAATATTTTTGTACTGCCTTTGCAGACATTAATTCATTCATTATTCAGGCCAGAATTTGAACAACCTCTTTCATTCATTATGCACCATTATGTTGTGAACAGATCAACAATATTTATCAGCATCAGGCTGAAATGTATCCATGCAAGATAAGAAGTATGTCAAGATGCTGAGAAATGTTTATGTAGGTAGACTTATTATTACTGTATTCATTAAGCCATGAATTGGACTCAGACAGGTCAATGAGATGACTTCTGATCCAAATCACAGTGGTCTAAAACTCAATTACATGGAGCTTGTAGTGATTACTTGAAAGCTAAACTGCAGGGTCTTGACTGTGGATTTCAACACCAGATCATACAGAGTTGCATGATGACTTCATCTTGTTTTCCTTGAAACTAACTTATCAATGGTGGTTCTACATGTTCAGTCAACCTCAGGGGGCTCCTCTCAGTTCAGGTTTAGGTCATCTGACCTTGGACATCAAAAAAAGGCACGTTAACATGTTGCCGTGCTTAACCTGAGGAATAGTGTAATCTTGTTGCTGTGTCTACAGCACATTTTGAATCTTTTACATTTAGTAATATTTGGCTTTATGTAAATAAAAAACTTACAAAATTACTCCAAAGATTACTCTGACACGTGGCATTGAATTGAATTTGTAATTGTTCCATATATTTAGGTAGAACAAAGGAATGATAAAACCATTTTAACTACTACTCGGATTTTACTGTCTAAATAATTAGCGGATCTTGTCACTGCCAAGAACTACTGTCAGTTATTACTGTAGTTTAACGATATAGTCCTACCTAGTCTGGGTGGAGGCCTGCTGTGATCTTAAAAACAATCCTGTGGTATAGCATAGGTTATTGTGGACATAAAATAACTGGTGCAGTGTTGTAGTGCCCACCCATCATATATTTGCAATGTGATATGTACCTAGATGCTTCAGGACCGGTCCCAATAACAATAGCCTACCACGACGGCCAAAGCACAGGCAACAATAAGATGTTCGGGAGATGAAGACCTCAGCAGTGTGGCCCTGAGACTCTTCTTTTAAGGGTGTAGTAGTCGAGTCAGTATGGAATCTTCCTTTGCTTTGTTGGAGGTTCACTTTAGGGCAGTGTTTCCCAGTCCAGTCTTCAGGGACCCACAGACAGTCCCTGGTAGGAGCAAAAATGTGGCTTGTCTGGTATGGAGCTCAGAGGAAGGAAAAACATGGACCAACTGGGTCCCTGGGGACTGAATTGGGAAGCACTGGTTTACGGGCTTGGTAATAGGTGTTAGTGCCTTGTGGGTGGGTTTCAAGGGCAGAAAATGTGACGGTTTTATCATTTCTACCATTCTTATCAGATTGACTATCTTAGCCGTGAATATCATGATGGGACCAACCTTATCTCTCACACGATTTATTTATCTCGTAATATATTTCAAATCAGCTTTGTCATATGGAAACTAATAAACATAGGTTTAGAAGGAGAACAGCATGAAATTACCAACATTTCCTTGCATGCCTTCTATAGACTGTAATATATATATATATATATATATATATATATATATATATAATTTATACATCAGCTTTAATGCACTGCAAACAGCATGTTCATTCCATTACATAGTGCGTTTGTTTACCAGGTCTATGTGATACAAATACAACAGTTTATGAAACTAGGTCCTTTATCTATTTTACCTGTGTCAGCAAGTAAACTCATAGCAAAGCAGCTTGAACCAGAGGCCCTGTGTTTGTACCCTTGAGAAATGTATTTTACCAGCTTTGCTTCAGTGAAATATCATCCTGTGTTTGAATGGCCCTTAGGTACTCACCTTGTGTCAGATCATTTAGCTTGTTAAAGTTAGTATTGGGTCGTTAGATGCTGAGCTTAAATCAGTGCTGGTTTCCTGTCCACTCACACACTGTATGTTTGACTGCTTAATATCTGATAATGTGCCCAAGTGTAAATAAATCATCATGTGTTCCCAGAATCCTTTGCAAATTAGTGTGACAGAAGCTGAGAGAGTGAGTGGCTAGGCGATGCATAAGAGTGCAGGCACGACGTCTCCTTGAGTTAGTGTTCCTCGGCGTAACAGGCATAAAAATGCTGTGGGTTGTGCACACGGGCTGAATTGCATGGCCATGCATATTACCCTTATGTGCAGGGATGATGTCAGCCATTATTGCTCCTCTGCATTTGCTTCTGCTACTCTGTATTTCAATGTTGGCACTGTTATAACCATCACTATGTCTACCAGAAGTATTCTGCAGCCAACACAGTTTCTGTACTAGTTAAATAATTATACTACAAACTAAGAATTTTGAAGAAAATGTTTTTTTTTTTCCGCCTACATAATTGACCACCGAATGAACATTATCGTGCCACTGGTGTTGTTAATCACTGTATATCCATTGGTAGGTTGGTTTATGTACATATTTACCAGCTTCAGCGTTACTGTTTCTCTCTGGATGTCTCTTTCACAATAATAGCCAATGAGCTTTTGATACTTAGATACAAAGTACCAAAGAGCAAAGGGTTGAATCTTCTGTGGACGTTGGGGATAACGCACCAGACTGTGGCCTCTGTACTCGTGTGAAAGGCCACAGTTAGATTAGATTTCACAACTGTTCAAGTCAGCAGTGTTTATATTTAGGCCATTGGCTTCATCCACAGGGACCCATTTCATTAAAAAGTCCCCGTGGTTCAGCCATAATAACTTTCTCCCATTCCAAGGGTATTGCTGGCTTTTACTCATAAGGATCCAGTGTACAGTCACTAGGTATCAGCCCCGGTGTGTTCTGTTTACAGCATCACTTCAACTTTGGTCAGATCAAATCAACTGGATGGTTCACACAGGGCTCTGCAGTGGAGAAAACGTACTGCCTAGGGCCATGACAGGGCAATAACTGTTCATGTATGTGATACACGTGAAAATGGTATGGATCGTTGCGCTAGCTATGTCACCTTGCACAATACAAGGTTAACATTTTGTTGTCCAGCTGATTGAAATATTACAGACTGAGAGTTTAATTATGTGCTTTGCTTTCGTTCCTTCAGTTCATGTAATTGTTGAAAATACATTTAACATACAGCACTATTACTCGGAAGTCTGCCCATATGAGGTTAAATGCTCCACCCCTGCAGCTGTGTGTTGTTTGTATGCTAGATTTGTCTAAGAAAGTTGTGTTGTGATTAAATAAGGTGTAGTGCATATATTATGAAAGAGTGGCTGAATTGGCTTCTGGGTTGAGGGCAAAGTGCTTTCCCAGAGTTTGTAAGGCTTCCAGCACTTACACAGCCACGGGGCAGCTATGTTGAACCTAAAGCGTCATCAATGGGGTGTCTCTCCTTCTAGCAGAACTCGGAACTTGGAAATGAGTTTAATTTCAAATCTTCAAACAGTGCAGTACAGAAATGTCCATGTTAATGTTATACAGATTCCCCCCCTAACTGTTGTGAAAGTGTTGCTTCACTCACTTTTAACATTTGAACAACATCCAAGTGAGAGAAGAGGTCTGTTTATTCCAATGGCTGTTTATATATTTTTAGTTTTCTCTGATGATACTTTACAGATCATATACATATATAGCAGGTGCTTGACAATTTAATGTAACTTTAATGGTGAATCTTGTAACACTGACATGGATAAAAAGAAAAAAAAACACAAATGAATACTGACCTGACTCGTGTGTTATTTGAGAAAATGTATTCTGTATTTATTCCCCCCCCCCCCCCAAAAAAGTGATAGAGGATTTATTATTTAATTTATAAAGCGTGTGACAGAGTGTATATAACAGTTTGTTGGTGAATCGTAGATAACACATGAAGTGACATTACCTGATGGTAATGGGGTAATCTCACTGCTTTCTCTGCCTTTTTTTCTGCAAACGCAAAATTCCTGACCTCCAGATATGAGCCAGCTATAGTTCTCAGCTTTTTTACTGGTCTACATGTCTGTCCAGACATCATCGACTCCACCAGACCAGCTGCGCTAATTTTATTTTTTTTAAATCAGTGTAATTACTTACCAGTGAAAAAACTTGTTGGATCTACAGATTTCTTTTAACCGAAAAAAAATAAATTTGTAACTTGACAAATCCTTTTGGGATGTTTACAGAAGAAGCTCTGATGTTGATATTGCGGATATGAACGAGCACTGGCTGATTTTCTGGAAGCTGTCCACCAGTCTTGAATGTAATGCACCTGCAGTTTTGGTCAACATACTGGAAAAGCCCTAGTATGGGCTGCTGACTCAAATAAAGCTATTTTCTGCCTGATTTGTCTTGGATCTTTCATTGATGGTTGATCATGTCAGGTAGCCTGGCAAAGCTTGCTGGTAAATGAGTTCACCTCTCTCCAAGTAAACCAGCAGGAGAAGCACTTTGCACATGACTATTAACCCTGTTAAGTCATGCAGTATAAAAGGTATACTTATTCGAAAGGGACTTTGAGTGGGGACCCAACATTTTACCTCATTTTGTGGAATTCAGAGTGGAATTACTCCAGGTATCAAATTTCACGGTATTCTACTTTGTTTTAATTGCTTGTTGTAATTGCTTTTTATTGCCTCTGCTAGTCATTCCACATTTTTACTTTACTGTATCATGTGCTTCTTTCACTGTACAGTTGCTTCCCGCCATTTTAACCTTACTCGCAACTCTAACTCTGCTGCAGTTTAACAGTGGGAGAGAATTTCTGCCCTGTACTGTTCACCAGTTTATGTTTACTCCATTCTGGCTCCACCTTTATCAGTCAAACATATGAAATTAACCTGGGGGTGGCATGTTGACATGTTAACATGCATTCAGTGCATCAACAGCAGACAATGAAGTGATTAAGTGTCATTGCTGACACACCACAACACACACTGCACAACCACAAAATGTGTCCTCTGCATTTAACCCATATGTGACATTGTGACATAGTGGGCAGTTAATTCAGAGCCCGGGTAGTAGTGCTTAGGGGTGGTACCTTGCGGGTCGGGGAATCAAACCAGCAACATTTTGTACATATACAAAAGTTCTGAATATCTCCTTACTATGTACTACTATTATCTGAAAGTATTGTGTTTTACGAGTTTTACAATGCTGACAAATCTCTTCTCTTCTTATGACATACGCCCACTGATAAACCCATTGACCACATTAAACTACATAATCCCAAAAAGAGTATTCAACAGGCAAAAGCTGCAGTACAAAGGCACAACGCACACATACACACTGCATGAAGGTATTCATCTTATATTTTATTAGAACTAAAGACACAAATACTATATGGAATTATAAGAAGCAACACGTTTTGCATTAATGAATTTGTGTGCACATGTCAATAACCAAATGAGTGAAGGTAAAAAGAGCACACCGGCTGTTTTTTGCCAGTGCCAACGTAGCGTTAAGCAGTGGCCTGCATGACCTCTGACCTCAGCTACAAAGCTTCACCAAGTCATTCTGTCTCTGCATACGCATACACTCAGTGGTCACTTTACTGGGTATACCTGGCTGGTTTCTGAGATTGTCCCAAGGTGCAGAAATGCAATTGACTGGATGCGTTTCTTGCAGTTCACCACAACAAACTCCCAGGAGAGGGCGGCTGTTTCTGAGGTGCTGTAACCACCTGGAATGACACCACCAATTACACCACAGTCAAAATCACCTAGATCAGATGTATTAGCCACTCTAATGCTAGTCAAAAAATGGATGAACTTCTCAACCCTGTCTGAACACAGTATTTATTTAGCAAGCAGACATGTATGCATGTTTTTGTGTTTGTGTTAAATGCTGCTTAAAATCTAGCATCAGAAATACTATATTCACAAATGTCACCATAGCAGAAACCTTATAGACCTACATATCACAATTGCATATGAGGTAGCAGTAGGTATTAGATAACTGCAGTAGGTCTAAAGTTTATGTTTGTTTTTCACCTAAATAAATGGTAATCCTTTGTATATGTATATTTCAAAAGGAGAAACAAATGAAAAATTAATTACAAAAAATGGGTTGGTTCTACAGGCGCAAACCTAAAAGGTATGACCTTAGTTCCTTGTCAATCTTAGATTTCCTTCGCCATTCGAAAATCAGTACTGCGCAAGTGCAGGATGACATGCACGCTCCTTCGAAAAACACACATAGTACGATAATTTAGTCGTTTTTCAGTTTATACGCAAACAGTAATAACGGGACTAACTATGAGGATTTAACTTCAGATGTTAACTGAAATAAACACTGTCTTTATATATCAATAATTAATGTACTTATCGTCTTCATTTCTGCTCTATTTCTGTGGAATATGAACCTTGTAATTTAATGCAAAAACCCACATCAGGATGTGACTTTAAAAATAAATAATAGAAACGATATATTTATACATAAAGAAAGGAAATTATCATATATTCCAGTTCTTCCCCGTTACTTCCAAACATCTTCTATTTCCGTACGTTTATACAGCCGAGTGTCTCGGATAGCTTACAGTACTTCAAGTTAATACTTGGCTTTTCCAAGTGCATAGAGTACAACTGAAGTGGACTTCAAATCACGTTTTGTGTTCTGTTCTGTCCTGTTGCCGTTACACAATGCCAGCCAGATTATTTCCCCCTATAACTTTGTTATTGTCAAAATTTCCTTTTAATACTACTAATACGGAGACATCAAATTAGCCATCACAACTAAAAGATTTTAAAATATGCTGTAATGAAAAAAACAACTGCAAAATAGTCAAGCAGAGTAGGCAGAGGTTTATTATTGTGGATTCGCAAACCTTTGACAGTCTTCTGCTGATGAGGCATATTACCACTTGTCAATAATTAAATCAAATGATATGATCAAAGAATGGCATGCCCGAGGGCATTAAATAATCACTGCGTATTGATGAGAGTTTATCTTTCTATGCTCTCGCACTTGCTAATGTAGTTCACACTGCCTGTAAATTCATACTGGTTGCAAAACTCAGTTTTTCCGTCGGGACGCACGTGTGTGTGTATATCCTAGTACACAGCACTGGCGATCGTATTAGGCGTGTTTTACAATTCTACAAAAAAAAAAATACATAAATAAAATAAAATGAAACGCAGTTAATGACACCATGATTGAATTAGCCTGTCAGCTGAAAACCGATTACACTCCGCGAGGTTTTGGCCACTTTCAGGTAACAACGTGTTTAACCTGTTTAACCTGTATTGTGGACTTTATTTGGAAAGCGATTGAAGAAATTAACTATCACGTAACAATTCATTTTCATCTGAGGAGTGGAAAACTCCTTGCTTTTTGTTAAGTTTTTATCTTTTGAATTTTAAATGGGAAGGATTTCTGGCACAGTTCACGTTAATAATGGCGCAAGTCAAAGTAAGAAACATTAAGAAGTACAGGCACAGGACCAAGCAAAGGGAGCAGGGTGTGTGTGCTTCCCCAAATGTACCAAGCAGGGTGGGTGTGCTTCCCCAAATGTACCAAGCAGGGTGTGTGTGCTTCCCAAATGTACCAAGCAGGGTGTGTGTGCTTCCCCAAATGTACCAAGCAGGGTGTGTGTGCTTCCCAAATGTACCTATCATGCGTCGATGGTTATTATCAAAATTATTATTATTATTATAATTATTATTAACAACCCATGTTATTGTTGTTCTTTTGTTGTCGTGGTGCTTACACCCTATTATATATATATATTTTACCCTAAAAAAACACTAAAACGTGATCGAAACATTAAATGCTTAGAACTACAAAACAAACAACATTTTTTAGTCAGGCAAATAACAACAACAACAACAACAATAGTAATAATAATAAACTACAATTATAGCACTAATGAAAAATACCCACAAATCTATATATGCAACAAATTAGAAGATTATTAAATTTAAATTAAAAGTACACATACATTCCACTGACAAAGTACACTGGACTCTTGCGTATTACATATGTATATATAACAATGTGTAATATATATTACGAGGTATACTCTTAATTGGAAAACATAAGTGTTGCACTCTTAGTTTCTATTTCACTTAAATATAACTTCTCTACTTTCCACAGACAGTTGTATCTACAGACAGACAGTTTCAACGAAACAAACCACTAGGTCATTCCAAGTCACTATATTGCAAAAAATAAATGTCATCCAAAATGTTTCAGTTTACAGCCCCTGGATTACTCCCTGCTTATGCTATCTATGAAACTTGAAACAGTAGAATTACGTCTGTCAAATATGAAGAGCGATTAAACCGCACAGACTAATGCAGACGCTGTCTCTACGGAATGCTACCATACAAAAAAAAATCTTTCTTTTCCATAAGAAGCGACAGGCATATAATGTCTATAAGTGACATACACTTACCGCAAAATACAGGGTAAACAAGCCATGGAGGCATTTGCACAGGGGCAGATGCAGCAGATTAAACCCCAACCTGATTGCCAGTAACGGTATAGATTAGCATGGGGTCCGCTGCACAAAGATTCTGATCAATACCGCTGCACTTACATAGCAGATGGCACGGGAAAAGATCAAAATGAAAAAAGGAAAGAGAAAACAACCGTTTCAATCGACCCACTATGATTTGGGCCAACCTAGACTTAAATAAACACAGCATGGAAAAAGCCTGCAAAAAGCACTGTACAATTTACTAGCATGCAAAGTGATGCAACCGGGTTTGATTAGATCATTTCTTTGTTAGGCTGCTCGTTTTCTTGCTCTTGTGGGTGTTTTTGGACATAGTCTGGCGTAACCTACAGTTATACATTTATAACACCAAGACTTCCTGAATTCCTGAATAATACGACTAACAGTTTAGATATTTTGCGAATTCCGGCAAATCACTAATCCGATCATTTGCCCTGACACTTGTTAAAGACAACTTGAGTCATTTAAACTACAAACGCGATGCCAAAGGTCGTTTTAAAATCTACTAGACCAATGCCACAATTTGTATATCGATATATTTATTCTTTTATTTTAAAAAGATTTAAAGACAATTGATGATCAAACAATTCCTGAGTTATTTATATCAAGCTGTGCTCCAACAACGCAGACTTCCGTAACGCTAGGTGGCAAAACCGCACTAAGTTAACTTATTAGCAGTAAAAACTATTAATATATTAGATTAGCAGCCCTTTTTTAAACAATTAACAATGTTTTAAGATATAGCCAGGCATTAATATTATAAACTGCGCCGAAGTTCAAGAATTCAAGGCAAGTGGAAGGAAACTTCCAGATTTGCTAGTTTCTTTTCCCCCCCCTGTGACAGCTGAAAGTGCTTAAAGGAGGCCCCGTCCAGGAGAGACCCCCTGCACCTCCACTGACAGTTGATCAAAAGGAAAATAGGTCACGGTTCTTCAAACTTCTGTCTCCCCACCCTTAATTACAGTCTCCTTAAACAAAGGCGACATCTGCCCAAGTCTCAGCAACTACCCTGCGCGGTGACAGGGCGACAGGGCGACAGGCTTCCAAAGCACCGGGCAGCTTTATATGTAACTGGGGCGAATGATGCGCAAATATCACATTTAACCGGCTAAGTTTGCCGGCGACGCTTAACGGGGCATATTTCAACCTAAGTTAAACACACACCGGCGAGTGCAAGTTATTTTCATATTTTATCAGTTTTTTTGGATACACTGGGTTGATTTTAGCTTGCCACTTATCTTACATTAAACCATAACGCAACTTCCATGTACAATTAATATTAACTAGTTACTAAAACATGGAGGGTGTCCTGAAAATTAGCAAAACCTAAAAGTGCACATTTTGAACTGGACACCGAGATACAGGCTGTATATTTCATAACTATATTGGTTAATTACAATATATTTACCATTACAATATCAATATACTTATAGGTACGCGTGTATATTATACTATTAAAATGCCTTGCTATGTAGCCTAATTGCAATACATGCAATTAAATAAAATTGCAAAATTATATCAACCAAGTATGTAAGAAAGTTTACACTTCTCGAGTAAAATTTATGCCGGAATAATAACCTGGAAGCTGCCAAGCCCTGAAAATAAATCAAAACGCTTTGATTTCAAATTCCAGATGCATGCGCTCAAAATGAACAACAAAAAAAAATCACAACCGAACATGAAGAATGTCTTGGGGCCGCATCATTGGATAGAGCGCTCGCGGGGCGGGACTCTGGTGACAATGCTAGGGCCGTGAATTGCTCAGGAAAACGTCAGGCATGGAGATCCCCCTCCTTCCTGACGAGGGAAGGGTGATGGCCCAGCCAGCTCGGCCTGGACAGCTCCAGCTGCCTAAACAGAATACGTAGGAGGAGGAGAGAGCTCGGACATGGGGGGAATCAGCACTGGCCCGTCTGATCGAGATCGGTAATTTTTTTTTTTTTTTTTTTGGAATAACCGGGAGGCCTTAGGAAACAATCAAATCCGTCTCTGGCACAAAATCTGCAAATACGTATATATATAAAAAAAAACATCGATGAACTGAATGAAGACCGCATACAACGCCTATAGATGTCTGGCCAAGGACCTGGATGCCTACGCCATGGAGCCAGAAATGACAATGGACAGCATTGGCAGTCTGCACGGTGGGCTAAGCCATGACCAGGATCTGATGAGCAATCAGAGTCCGCATCACGATCGGAGCACCGGGGCTTTGCGATTGCATCAGGATCTAGCAGCAGCCTCTTCCCGAGCTGCGATGGTGTCGAGCATGGCTTCTATTTTGGATGGGGCAGGGGAGTACCGTCCGGATCTGTCGCTGCCGCTGCACCACGCGATGAGCATGCCGTGCGAGACGTCCCCGCCTGGGATGGGCATGAGCAGCACCTACACAACCCTAACTCCACTCCAACCTCTGCCCCCGATTTCGACCGTTTCGGAGAAATTCCACCATCCGCACCATCATCATCATCATCACCACCACCACCACCAGCGCCTCTCCGGGAATGTGAGCGGGAGCTTCACTCTGATGCGGGAAGAGAGAGGTTTACCAGCAATGAACAGCCTCTACAGCCCCTACCATAAGGACATGACAGGGATGGGTCAGAGTCTGTCCCCCTTGCCCACCAGTCCTCTCGGCAGCGGCCTTGGCTCCGTCCACAACACCCAGCCAAGTCTTCAAAACTATAGCACGCACGGGCACGACAAAATCCTAAGCTCCAGCTTCGATGCCCACACTGCCATGCTGGCCAGAGGGGATCAGCACCTCTCCCGGAGCCTCGGTGGCCCCACGGCGGGGATGATGCCGAATTTGAACGGCATGCACCACGGGGGGAATCAGGGCCATACCCAATCCCACGGGCCCCTGTTGGCCTCCGGCCGGGACCGACCACCCTCCTCCTCCGGAACGCAGGGTACCAACTCGGGGCAGCTGGAAGAAATAAACACCAAAGAGGTGGCGCAGAGGATCACGGCGGAGTTGAAGCGCTACAGCATTCCGCAAGCCATTTTTGCTCAGCGCATCCTCTGTCGTTCACAGGGCACCCTGTCCGATCTCTTGCGGAATCCAAAGCCGTGGAGCAAACTTAAATCGGGAAGGGAAACCTTCCGGCGCATGTGGAAGTGGCTGCAAGAGCCTGAGTTTCAGAGGATGTCGGCTTTGCGGCTGGCAGGTAAGACGCCCGAGCGCCTCTGCGTGCCGCGACTGTCGCTACCTGTCCGGGATTATTTCGGGGAACTCCCCCCCCCCCCTCCCCCCAGAAACCAAATTATATGAAATTAATACACTGTGCTAATTACACTGTAGTGTTTTGAGTAACATCGTCGATAATGAATACTTCTGGAAAAAAATGTAAGCAAGTTTGACATTTCAGTTCAGTTCTGTGCCGATAGTTTCATTAATAGTCTAATATTATGACGAATTACCGGTTCTAATTATATGCACTGTGTAATTCCAAGGATTGCTTTACTAGTCTGTATACATTGTACACGCATATATGGGTGTGCAGGCATAAAAATTAGACATTAGTCATTGAAATATGTTAAAGAGTGCAGAGTATATATAAGGTTTAATGTGATTTCGGCCTATATACATTTATGTATTTATGATGACGAACACGGACACTGTAGTGTCTACATGCAAAAAAATGCTAGACAGTGTTAGGTGAGTAATTGCTAATATTCGGTAGTAGTTTCACTGCACGCATGCTCGCTGGATCCGCTACGTGCTGGCCGGTCGGCGGCGTTCGTGTCTGTCCAGCGGCGGTGATTGTCGTCGCCTCGGCGGTCCAGCAGTGGCTTCAGATCACTTATTCAGCACTGCACATTTAAAACACAATGTGCTGAGCGCAGTTTATCCCATTGAATAAATAGTTTTTAATGAGTTACTGAGAAGTAAAAGTGGATAGAAACATAGCTGAGAGTACCAGCAGGAACGCGGCTGCCCCCTCTAGTGAATATAAAGAGTTGCCAAACTGTTATTTGGTTATTACCTGAAAAGGGGAACGTGTACTTTTATATGTAACAGTGGACATTTTTATATTTGGTGATCTGAATGTTATATTTATTTTTTGGAGTTAATTATCAGCAAAATAGAACACTGTTAAGCCTAAACGAAAATTAAGCAGCAAAAATGCAAACTGGGTTACCGGTAGGTCTGTCACATTAACATTATGAGTCAAGTTATGCGTCAATGGTTTGGTATGGTTTGTATTTAATGGCATTAATAGAAAATCATGTTTCGCAAATCTACTGTCTATGCGAGGCGCGGGAGTTAAATAATTTCGGTGATTAAAAAGTGTGTCTTATACATCCATGATCTTTTTAACGGATTGTGTGGGAGTTTTTAACATGCACTGTAAATATGTCTACATGTGCCGGAGGAATGTTATCGGTAAGGCATAAAAATCGATTCATCTCGTTTGGTCAGAATAGCTTGCACACAGCATAGTATGACTCTGTCTCCATGATGGATGAATGGCAAGTCGCCACTGGTAGCAGGTTCTATTTAAAATGATCACTTTTGAAATACATATGATACAGTGCCTGGCTACAACTGTGTAGTATTCCCACTGTCTGCTTAACAATAATAAATGTTTGTAATAGATATCTTGACATGACCCGTATTTAAATATATGGCATTTTCTTTTTGTTTTTATTGCTTTTATAACATCTATGCATGCATTTGGTTTACATGCTTAGCCTAAAATATATAGATTTTAAGCAACACCTTTGAAACAATACATAGGCCTACTGAGGGTTCGTTTCAAGTAGGATCTGCTGGCTCATACAGATTTGAAATGACGGCCTGTGCTTTGGACTAGAGTTGGAGAGAAGCTATAATGTGATGGAGGAGACTGGGGCTTTGGAGCCGGGAGCAGAAGCTGGGGCGACGAGATGAATTATTGATAGAAATCTCTGCATGGCCTGCAGGCTGAGGCCGCAGGGCCCAGAAGCACCAGCACCTTGTTTCCAGTTAAACAGGCAAGATGTGCTGAACTGTACACGCCTTTGTTCCTGCTCGGCCGATTTCAGCCAGTCAAACGCACCGATTACATTAAAAATCTCAGAAAAAGCATCGTCTGACAGCATATTTGCCCCGGCCACGATAAATAAGAAACGCTTCGGCAAAAGGTTAAAAAAAGCACTAATTATAATCAGCCCCGACTCAGTTCAATGCACTTCGTGCCCAAATGCAATTTTCTCATGTCCGATACCGTTTGTTTGATACGTGAGTGAAGATCTGGGCTGGGCTGCAGACGTAGCTTCAATTACTTTCCCGGAAGTAACGTTTTAAACCTGGTACAATGGTTAAAATTTGGACGGCAATTCATTAACAAGTAGCCTACTGTAAAGGCAGGCAACTGTATGGCAGGGCGAGCGTCACCTATATTAGTGTCAAACACATCCACTTTGTTTCACAATATTATTTACATTCTATAAGTTCATACTTCATAATACCTGATAATATCCACTTATTTGAAAATATGTGCAGCAATGTTTATAAATGTCTCTTCTGAGCAGTGCTGGTTTTAAAACTTAGGGGTAACATGTTTGTAAACCCTGAAAGTAACGTTTGGATTGTCCAGTTCCATCTTATCTGAAATAATTCACAAAGTAATAGAGGCGAGACGGGAACAGTCCTGTAAATCGTACTCCTGCACATATCATTGTGCATCGGTCAGCTGCACAGTATAAATGATATCATAAACACATAATAATTGTAACAGCAGGTTGCCATAGCAATGGTCAGTGTAGTTTTCCCACACCCTCTATTGTGAATTCAAACGTCTCATTGCAGTTTGCATGATCTTCCTATGTGTCTGTGACTGTGTTCATGTGTGTGTGTGTGTGATTGTGATCCTCTACATGTCCTATTACAAGGGCTTTCGGCTAAATGCAGCCCGCACTGAATGGGAGATTATCAGTCAGAGAAAGAACTCACTTTATCCGCAGTACTGTTTGTACGAACATACCGGAATTGTTTGTGGTCCAAGGCCAAACATGAAGTGCATAATAATATAACAGACTTGTTAGAGAATTATCTTTGCAGTTGTAACCTTGAATTATTATACAGCGATGTGATATTAAAAGGCTTTTTATTAGTAGTTCTTGTACAGGAATATTGGTTCCTTATGGGGACATCCGAGGAGATTTCATTCCTGTCAGTGTTGAACTCTGATCATAGTCTTTCATGCTGGAGCAGAGGCCCAGAAGGGGATCTGAAATCCCCAATCGGAAGAGAACTCTCGTTAATTTCTATTTCAGTCTCCCAATCGTGTGGTTAAGTCCCTTTCCAAAACAAATGTGTGTATATCGATGGGGATCGATACGGATCATCTCCTGAAGATTAAAAGCGCATTAATGCTGGCAACGATAACATAAACGTGTGGACCCAGTCGGCATTGATCTGGAACCTGATCCAGGCTCCTTCCAGTAAAGCTGACGGCGGCGATTCCTTCCCAGCACCAGCCCACAATCGGCCTCCCGTTAGCGTCAGGCTTACAGTACCGTGTGTCTGAGATGATTGTCACGCATGGAATACATGCAGTCATATCTCTGCAGCGCTAAAACGCTGGCCGCCTGTCGATCCGGTGCCAGCAGGACTATGGTCTATAACGCCTTCGCCTGGTCATTTAAATGGCTAGAATGGTTTAATAATCTGTAGAAATAACTGGATCACAGCTTTAACGGTTCGGATGGATGCTGAAATAAATGTATCCATGCCGATGAAGCATTGATATAAAGTCTGTCCGGGTGCTACTGTGCCCCCCCCCCTCCCCTCCCCACGGTGCAGACCTCCCTGTCAGCAAACAAAAAAGGGCGAAATGTCGAGCCTGATGTTCCATCGGACTGTTTGCTCCGAGCCACATCTTACGGTGATGCCAACCGGCTTTATGCAGTGTACCTGCTGCACAGCTTCGCCGTGGCACATTGGGCGATTTGGGGCTATAGAGCCGGACGCCGGGGAGACGCGTCGCAGGATCCGTGCTGCGCGATCCGGCGGCGTATCTGCAGAAATGTCTGGGAGAGGGCGCTTGTTTTTGGGTCTGGTGCAGATTAAACTCGCCTTTTTTTACGAGTTATTATTCAGCACTTTGTCTCATGCATGCGTCTTCTTCGGTGCCCGGCTTCCTCGGCGCCGTAACGCCCATACCGTCTAATTGCAAGACGGGAGCTACACTCATGCATCTGTGCCTCTCCAAACATGTCTTTTTGTACAATGTATAACGATCAGACTCGTGCTTTCCTTTATTTCTGTGGTCCTTGCTGCTTATTCCCAGTTTCCCGGCACATTCCCCCTTCTCCTGGGGCTTGCTGTGGGAGCCGGGCTTTGTCTCCCGCTGGAGTTAAAATGAAGGTCATATTTGATGAGGGGCTGCTGTACTTTTGACCAAAGCGCCCACCTCTTACGGTGACTGGAGGGAAAAGAAAACAGCGCGGTTTCGTAACTGATACCAAAGTGCACAAAGACAGGGGAGCATCGCGGTGTTTATCAGCAAAGTAGAGGGGAGGAGGACACTTATGCTAATGCCAAGAATTATGTAGCAAATTATGCATATGCGAACTTCCCATTGAGCGAAATGTCGGCAACTGTGGTGTTTGTTTTTCTTTCACCTAAAATGGATGATAAACACATGATAAATATGTAGTGCTGGGAAAAATGAATGATATTAGGAGAGCATATAAAATGATTAGTACAGCTATTTGCATATTATTATTTGTGAAAGATGGGAGTGATTATTGGTATCTAAGAATATACATTTTTTTTTATCAAAAAAGTAAAAGGTTAAAAAAAATCATTAAAAACAGAAGAAGAAACAATAAACGCAAAGCCCGCTAGTGAAAACTTCTCCCGCGCTTCCTCACTTAGTTTTTCGTGCCTCTACGTGGATCGGAACAGTGCGGCGCCAGTGTGATTGTAATGGTCACTACTCTTTTTTTTTATTGTATAATACTTATATCTGTAGCTGCCTGCTCATTTTACAGTATACAATTCTTATACACTTAGTTATATTATAGTTATATTCAGTTATATGTTATGTTAATTTTTTAAAAACATAATTGAATATTTAACACTTTGTATTTAGTTTTTTTGGTGTGACAATGAAGAATATATTTCAATACCACAACACCTGAGTAGTCTATGCTCTGATTTGTTTTTAACAGAAAAAAATGTGTTTCACGGTATCTTACTCAAATGTGAGTTGTGTTGTTGTTTGAGTTAAATATTAGGCAAGACACAAGATGAGATCTTTACACAATTACATAATCATTTCTACAAGTTAAGATAATATTAGAGCATTAAACATGTTAATGTCACTGTAATACAAGCTCTTTGTAAGACAGCTCCTTCTAATATGCATTGAATTAAAATGTTTTGGGTTTACAAATGACATGTTCATTTTTGGAAATAAAAAAAATGATTCTGCAGAAATGTTCATATTTCCTTTATTTTCTTTTGTATTTTATTCCAAAAGCGAAACTGGCGCTCTGCTAATCAAAAGCATGCATTAGAAACATGCCTCTCGGATCACAGACACAGTCACATTGCCCATGTCACCAGACACTGGGAGATTTTCATCTCTCTGATTTGAAGGAAGCTGGATCTGAATCTCACTCTCCGCATCGTTTATGTACCCAGCAAGCGTTTTTATCCCAAACACTTTGCTGTTTATTATCCATTTTCACATTTGGATGTTTGTGCTGGAGCAATTCAGGTTAAGTATGTACTGCACTCAAAGGTACAACAGCAGCATCCTTCATGGGACTTAAACTGCCAGAACTTAGCTTCTTTAATTGCCTTCTAAGTCATGCTACATCCTGTCTGACTTACACATGCCCACACTGACTCTCACTCGCATGCACACGCACATCTCCGGTCGCACATGTGTCTCAGAGCGCGGGCGCGGTGTGTCGTCCAAGCAGACGCGCGCTTGGGGCTGCTTTCGTACCATCTCTCCGGAGTGCCGTTTGTGTGACTGGCTCCTCGTTCCTCAGACCTCTCTGTTAATAACCAATTTTGCCTGTTTTCACCAGGAGAATTCTGTAAGCAAGACGAGACATCAGAGCGACTTATGTATTCTGGTAAAACACTTTACTTTTCTTACCAACATTACAGCTAATTTCATTGTCACCTGCACTGCATTGTCACCTGAATATCTGACTCTGTCCTCGTGGGACTGGTAATTTGCTTTTATTTGTCAGCTTTGCGCTCACCGGCACCTAGCTAATTTCATAGCGGCGCAATGACAACATTTGTTGACATTTTCCAGGCATGAGCTCAAAGCCATAAATAATAAGTGCGCAGTATGATTAATGCTCATAAACTCCATCACATTTCCGCCTTATTGCTGTTATCAAATGGAACCCTTAGATGTAATTGCGCTAAATGAACCAAATTGCTTATTTAAATTCCCGGCACAAGTATCTGCCAATTTGTTGTACGCCTTGATGTGTTAGTTCTAGTTTAGTGGCAGATTATTAGTTTTTTTTGCACTTCAGCCTGGTAAATAAAGGTTGGGCAAACAGCTTTGAACCTTTCTACCTCTTACATTTTTATCCTCCCCATTTTCTAGGACAGCATGTAAAATGGCAGAGGGGTGTTCAGAGCATTGTGCTGTCGTGCAGAGACGACCAGCAAGTGAAATAAATGACACATGTCAAAATGCGGATCCTCAAAGGATCCTGAGGTTCAGATGTACTTTTACACTTACAACAGGACAGCAGAGTGTCTTAGCCTCTAGTAAATCAAATTTGAAACATATATTTTAAAGCTTATATCTCAAACCATTCATTATTTTCATCACTGTGGGCAAAATGTGCTGTTGTACCTTTGAATGTTACGACATCAGGCTTTATGAAGAGTGAGGGTGAATGGTTTGGCAGCTTAAGAGCCCTTTCAAGCATGATTGATTTATAATGATTTGGCTCCCTGCTGCAGTGTAAGAAAGACTCCTACAGTGTGTCTGATTAGTCGACATGCTCATTTGCATTTTCTTACTGAAGTATGTCCCATCAAACGACGTCTCAAACAATACTGCCCTCCAGTGGTGAATCAGCATACAACCTATGGACTTTTTGTACTGTAAATCTAACAAAACAAATGCTTTGAATGTAATAAACTAGTCGGTTTTAGCATAATCATACAGACGAACAGCAGTGTTATTGATTAAAATAATCTTGTTTATGTACAGGGTCACGGTGAATCTAGAGTCTTATCCGATAAAGCACAGAACATTAGGCAGGGATCCCCCTAGACAAGATGTCCCTCAATCATAGAGCACAGATTCACTATTTGCATAATTTCAGATACACGAGTTTCCCAAGTCATATGTCTTTGGGCTGCAGGTGGAAATTTACACAACACAGAGAGAATGTGAACCTTACACATATGGAAACGGGGATGGAGTCCAAACCCTGGAATAGTGACACTGCTAGAACAGAAGTACTTTAGCTGTATTTTTTCTGTTATCTGACAGTGTTATCAAGACATTCTGTCTCGGTGCCTTTTGGCCTATGGCCATGGGTATCATAACAAGCAAGGATCAGTAGGGCATGCAAGGACAGAAGTGTGTTTCAGCATAGCAAGCTGAGAATAATCGCATGGCCTGAAGCCTATAGTACCATCTTCATCGTCGTCTTCATCTTATACATTGGACAAGGGATGGGGACATATCTGTAAATTTGAAAGTTTATGGAGTTGGTGTTGGTTGTTTTAAGTTATGCATATTTCATATAGGTGAATTTTCTCAATATATATTAAAATAAGGCATTTAAAATGTGTTGCATTTTAGCTCAAATATAACTTCTTACAAAAGTAATATATAATTTCTGGGAATTTCATTCCAGTTCCCATTGGCTTAATCTTAGTTAACAATTCCTGCCCTGAGCTAATCAGAAATGTAAACACCTAAGTAAATCATGTTTGCTTTACTGCTCACACATCTAACATCCATAGAGGCATAGAGCGGAGCAAAGGGTCAATTTAAGTTTTTCTTTGGCAAATGAATTTGGGTTAAGAACATAGCATTTCTACTATGCAGTCATTAATCGTTGGTGTTAGTTAGAGTTAATGCTGTTTATAATATCATTGCAATAAACAGTAGAGTTAAACATATCTAAAATATAAGAGCAATAATTTAATTAGTCCTCTACAGAATACTAGAATCATAAGTTAATAATAATAATAACTGATGCTTTATTGATCACAGTGGGGAAATTCTCTTCTCACCTCCCCCAACCTTGTCCTCCATGAGAGCAAGCCTGGCCTTGAAGGCCATAATACTATACTATATACTATGTAGAAGGAGCAATGTCTAGGATGCCTGGGCAGTTGATTGTTCTCAGTCATTAATCTTATTTTTCACATTTAAAAAGTGTACTTTGTCATCAAGGTCCTGTCAGCAGCAAGCGGGATCTTTTAAATTGCTAAAATTCTCTGCTGCATTTTCACTTCTTGTCCATCCCTCTCTCCCCCCCCCCCCCCCCCCCCCCCCCCTCCCCCCCCCCCCCCCCCCCCCCCCCCCCCCCCCCCCCGCCCCCCACCCCCCCCCCCCCCTCCCGCACCACCCC
>JAODKM010000039.1:10327842-10355616 GCA_026780845.1 Petrocephalus sullivani
CACAAACAACACCCCCCCCCCCCCCCACCAGGGGGGCCCCCTCCCCCCCCGTCTTTTTTTTTCAACACCCCCCCCCCCCCCCCCCCCCCCCCCAGCTGTCTCAGCAAAGCCCCATGCCGAAACTCTTTCGATCACAAGTATAGCTCCTTTCATAAATTTAGTCAGATATGCGGTACCACAACATTCAAGTTCTAGCCAATAAGCAGCCCTTTTTGAATGAGGTGGGGAGAAAGCCAAAGGCACTGGAGACTCTTTATGGACAGCAAGACTTTACTATTTATTGATCATTTGAAACCAAAGAGACTTTCTTTTTTCGTTGTTCGGCACCTAATTCCTCTGCAGCTTTTCCAAAGAAGGAGATAGTAACCACGACGACCACGATTAAGGTGTTAAGTGCGAAGACCGGTTATTAGCGAAGGATGTTTGCGTGTGTGTGTGCGTGTGTGTGTGTGTGTGTGTGTCTGGGTGGTGGTGGGAGGGGAGGGGAGGGGAGGGTTCATTTTCTAAGGCGCAGACAGGGACCAAAATGGGTACCACACGTAGGGGAGCATCTCCGTGACGACAGCTGCTTCCCAAGACAGAGAGTGATGTTTCTCAAAATGGAAGATTGTCTTTTACGTGTGCCTATGCAGAAACACTCAACAAGAACCTCATCAGCTACAGCACCAAAGACTCATGCATATTCCTGCGAAAGCCCTGATCCCCACTTAATGGTTACTCTTTTTTTATAGTTTAGCCCCATTTACCGTCATTTTAAAATAGTTCTTTTAAGAAGCGCAACCAAAAATGAATCAAAGCAACAGCATCAAAACCAAAGAATGTCTGCATATATATGAATATTTGATTCTCCGTTTTCTCTTGCATTACATGTACGCTGTATATTTTTGTTTAACCAGTGTTTGGAAGCGTATTGAGCTATGATTCTTTCAGACATGGGAATGCCTGGATTCAGTGAGATGCGGTGTCACAGACGCCATGAACAATGTGTGTTGTTTAGCGTAACCACGGGAACAGAAACTAGACCAAAGATTCTTGTCCGGGATGAGCCCCTTTAAATTGTCACGGGCTCACTGTCATTCTGGCTTACTGCCTGGAGAAGTGGCTTTAAAACAGAACAAAGCAGTATTGAAACGTTGGTGTGCAATGCTGCGTGACGCCAAAGACAGAGGCCACCTCAAACGCCAGGCTCCTACATTTTAGCCATTGCGGTTTTAGGACTGCATTCGGGCTGCGGTTGCAAACTCCACACCACCTCACCTGCTTATGATCTCGGGACTAGGGACTAACACTGTGCGACCTTCACTGAATCCCTGCTCATGCTTGTAAAGCAGAACAAATGTTTTGATGGCAGGTGGTCGCTAGGTAAATACAAGACCAATTCTAAGCCACTGATCAGCATATTATTTCACTCGTTAATGGCCTGGATGATATATCGAAAGTGTCTTCCTGGAGGTGGTTCATGCCTAGGTTAAGAGTGCATGAAAGGAGCTATGGTCTGTCAGTGATCTTACAAATGTGTCTACAGACAGTGGTCTATGTGTGGATGACGTGAAGAACATGTTTGGTAATATGTGTGTGGACGTCTACAGGCAGTGGTCTTCGGAGAACGTGTCTTCGGAGTCTGTGATGGGTGATCTTCAGAATGGATCTAAAGAAGTGTGATCTATGTGTGAATGGGGCTGGGAAGATGCTGGTAATAACCACACTCATAGGTAGACTCTTGTTATTAAAGAGTGCACACTGGACCCTGTGTGGGAGACAGATTACGCTCCCAGGTAGCACGCGTTACATCCCGATCATGTGTCAAACATGGGTCACGTGGCACCCAGAGCTGTGGGATGAGAGCTGCTTTCATACGCTTGCCTCACTGTATGCAAAGGGAAAATCAGTCAACTTCAGTGCTAAAATTCTAGAAATTTAAAAATGTGCATTTCTATTGCTTTCCACGATGTTTGACGATTTACTTTTTAATTTGAATTTAGCCTTGATTTAATATGCCAAATGTTGTTGAGTTTACATGGTTTGTTTTCTTTGTTTTAATTGTACTTATTTATTTATGACCAAGCTGCGTTCTATTTAATTTTATTTAATTAGTTGTAATTTTTGGGTGAATATTTATGGGTATTTATTGTTGCACATTAAAGATATAGTGCTTCTGTCCTCTTAATTTATGAAAATTTTGCTTTAAAAAGCAGAACTTACTGTACTTTTTTGAAGAGTGACTTCAAAACCAAAGCTTAAATATGATCACCATATAAATGACTTATAGCCAAAGCTTCTACTTTCTACTGTGATTTTAAATATATAATTTAAATAATGTGGTTCATTTAAAAAAAGATTTGTTTTGCTTTCGATGTGGGGAATGGAGACTTCACCTCGATTTCTTGGGCTGATAAACAAAAATTGTTGTTGAATGTTGATGAAGAACTTGGCTGTGGAACCTCTCCAGTCCGAGATGAGCAGTTAACGTCACTGTTAGGTCTGTGCCCTGCTTCAGACCCAATTGTCACGATTCACCAAAGAAAAACTCAGAACAATAAGTAGCTACTAGAGGTTGTACATCAAGATGGAAAGAGGATTCCTTTAAATTAGCTACTTCCATGACTGGCTCTGTATGTACAGATAAGAGTCTTTTTTGCTTTCAGTGAGAACCTTGGACCCTACCTCACTGACTCTTCATGTTAATCATGTTGATGAAACCAAAGATACCAAAGATGTTGTTTTCCTCGAATGGTCTGCACTTGGCTCTTGATTTGTTTTCTGCTTCTTTCCTTTCCACTGTCTAAGCACAAGTATTCCCTTCTCCTGAGCGTACGTGTGTAAAGGAAAAGGGTGTCAGCTTGTGTATTTTATACTAAGATTTTGTAATATATTTTATAGCTCTGTGCGTTCCTACTTCCAATTTGACGGTCGATATTATAGAAGACCCCTCCCTTCCAAACTCAAACTAAATATGACAGGTGCATTGTCGAGGGTGTGTGTTGAAGTAATCTCACCAAAGATATTACCTAGATATTACCTTTAGGGCAAGCATTCCATACACTGCAGTCTTCTCAATGCAGTTACGCAAAGAATGTCTATTTCCTGGAGCTGCCTGATTATCTGTGACCTTAGATGTAACTGTGTTGGAAACAGGTGCCCGTGAGGCAGGCCAGGAATGAGATCTTTCTTGTCAGTGCGCAGTTACTAAAATGAACCAAAGAACATCTGCCCTCCCCCCCATCTACACAAACGAGTCGGGGTCACGGGGTCAGTAGTGTACTACAGTAGTAGGGGTCAGTAGTACCACAGTGATGAAGGTGATGGCTGTAATATGGCCCGGGCCCCAGTAGGAACACTCAGAACTTTGACTCCACATTGATACAAGATGTTGTAGTGGCAAAGTGTGAGATACCCATGGGGTGAGTGCCTTGCTTGAACCAAAGCGATGTTTTTTTTCTTATTTGTTCTTAATGTTTTTTCCAGGGTTTTTTTTTTCTTTCTTAACTCCTCTGAATACCTCAGTTTCTGGCCGGTGGGGGGTGCGGGCTGGGCCGTGGCCTGCCGAAAAGGGCAAACAGACACGGATCCAAAGCCAGCTTCCCTCTGAGTGGTTGCAGAGCTTTCATTCAAAAAAATATTGGCGCAGGCCATGGTGTCATCGCAGGGCCATGCATTTCTTACAGGAGTCTCTCAGATATACCTCACAGGTAATAGAGTTTAGGTAATGTTATAATAGGATATGTAAGACATTTTTTTGGTAACTGTGACTTTATGAAACAAACTTAAAGCTTTATACATTCTCAGTTGTGCTTTTTGTAATAGTTGACAAGGTTTTTTCATGGTTTTTGACCATTTTCTGTGTTCTGTTCCTTCTGTGTGTGTCTTTGGGAGGGTGTTTTTTTTTAGTTATTTATTGTTTTTTTTTTCTTTGGACTGGGAGAAATCAGTGAACAAGCCTTCCCTCCCAAGATTAATTTCTGTGTCAATCCTTTTCTTCCCTGTTCTGTGTTAAAATGAAGTATTCTAAGACAGTGCTATAGGCCGAATGTTGTGCATGACTATATTTAGCAATGTAATGCATTGTGATTATTAAGACTTTTTGTTTCCAAATATCTCGTTCCATTTCTTTATTGATGTCATTTTGGCATGTTAGCCTGATAAAGGGTGTGTCTATGCTGTGTGTACAAGATCTTGCACAGTTAAATTAGATTACACAGAACAATTCAAGCTTCCCAAGAGACAAGGTAAAATGGTTTGTCTGAAAAGAGAGAATTAGTAACCTGAAATGCGCAAGAACAGCATTAGAAATGAAAATAAATTAAACCATCGAAAGCTTTTACAAACTGGAAAGGTTACACAGGGAGGCTATGTCCAACAATTCATACAGAGTATTAGCAGTAATATAATGTATGTCTCAATAGATGGTGTATTTAAGTGTGACTGAAAGGTCAGCTCAATTTATAACTAAATACTAGATTAACATTAGCGGCCTTTAACTAGTACCATGATTAACATTAATTTTTCCATCCCATCTACTGAAAGGTACAGAAGAACACTGCTGTTCTATTGAAAGTAAAAGGCAGTATTTTGACAATAATGTGTTCGTATTTGCCCATCGACATTTTGATTTAAAAACTGTAAGATGGAAAAATAGACACAGCAGGCTGACTACTGTCAAACTTCACCATAGGCTTCAGTAACAATCACTATGACTGCTGATGTCTTACAAACCGTGCTGCCACCGCTGCAGTGTACAGGGCCTTCATGCCACTTACCCGACACCCTCATGTCACTCTCCTGCCACCGACCAGCCGCTCGGCCGACACACTCACCCGCCTCACGCCTGACACGTTCTCAGCTGACGCATTTGGCACGTCTCCCTTGTCTGACAGGGCCTCTGTGGTACGACCTTCACGCACTGTTTATAACCACCACTGGAACCTAAGGCTCTTCTCTACATAGACGTTAGAATTCTGAGTTTGTCCCCCCTTATTCCGTTGTGTTTCATTTCCCATTATAATCAACCGATAGTGTATATTCTGAAATTCCGTACAAATAAACAGCTTTAAACAATTTCAGATTTGACTCTGCTGGGTCTTTTGTTGTCTCTTTCAGGGGAATTAAAATGTCAGTAAGGATGGTTCTGGGGAGAATTATGCATCTCTCAGCCAAGAAGTATAAAAACTTTCTGAGGGGTGTTGTTTGAGGGTAAGAAAGACAGGAATCTATTTGATCCTGTTAATCCACACTTTTTATTTGTTTCGGCCGTTATGTTTTTAGGTTTAGCGTCTCTGTGGCTTCAGGCAAAATTTCACAAGCCTTATCTTCAATGTTGTCGAGACACACACTATGTCACCTTTAAATGGCTTGCCGTCACCCGAATCAGACCTGTTCTAATTCTTTTGTTCTCAGTTGCTAAGGCAACGACTGCCTTCCAGTGTCAGGCTTGTGCCATTTGGCTTCTCGTTTTCTAGGCAGGTCAGGGAGCAGGCAGACAGCATGTAGCACTGGGACACCATCTCCCTGGCTACCCTTTCATATATCAGCCACAAATAAGGCCACACAAATGCTGCTTTGGTCTTCTGTGGTAAAAGAAATGTCAGTTTTGATGCTACTAGCAACGACTATAAAGTGGAATGTTACTTAACTCACACTCCTAGAACAAATTCTGGACATCTAGACTGATCCTTGCAGTCATGAAGAACTACATTTTGATGTCGCATAACACAAATACAAATAAACGGGAATTAAGTGAAATAACTTTTCTTTTAATCCAAGCACAGAGCTGAGACATTGTCAGGACCTGGAATAATCACTGCCATCAGGTCAACAGAATCCGAGATGGAAAACCAAAAGTTCCATCCCGCCAAAGAACCGTCCCAAAGATTCTCATTTCAAAAGCATGAGAGAAGAGAAACACAAGGACAGTGCATATATACAATTAGGGGCAAACAGGCATAGTTACACGATAACAAGGGCAAACAGGCATAGTTATCAGAATTCCTGGACATCAAGAGAAATTAATGTTGTGTTTGTGTGTGTAGGAGGGAACTGGACCCAGTGACACCCCTATAGTACCATGTTGAGACTATGCTACTCACACCGCCAGCTAATTTACGGAAAGTGTAAGAAACGGAAGGACGAGGTGCCAGTTTATGCTACAAGGAAAGACTTGAGTGCCAGATACTCCCCATGTGCTGCTCAGAGGCATCATACCTGCAGCTACCACTTGGACATGCTGGACAGAACAGGAAAAGTACCAAAAAGAGGGGAAAAATGCACAAAAAAAGACTGATTGATCATTATTTATTGGTATGGCAGCTGTGTTAACAAATGGAGCCCTGTTTCAGAGGTATTTTTGTAAGCAATAGAACAGCTTTTGGTAGAACTGAGGGTTGGAGGAGTCAGAGGGCAGCCAAGATCAAACATCCAGGTTAGGGGTGACTAATTCATATTATATATAAATTACCAATTCCACCCCACTCCCCCCACCACCAGAACTCTGAATCTCATAATTTAACATACACTTAAATAAATCTGACTTTACAGTACAGAAACAATTCTGGGGAATTTTGCAGCTAGACAGTCTTACAGGCTTCAGAAGGCATTTCCATGCACAGCAGCAGGCATAGTGGTTAGCGATGCCGACGTCTTCCAGCTGCTTGCTGGAGTTAGGGGACCAGCTGTAGTACTTATAATGAAAGTGAAAGGAGGTGAAGGAGCGTATTTAAATGATCAAGCCTCAGGAGGCACACTCCCCCCCATCGACACACACGCGCGCACACACACACACACACACACACACACACACACAGGGAAAAATGCCTTACAGAATGCAAATCTCTCAAATTTAAGTCACATTTTGCATTCAAGATCGGAAAAAAAAACAGAACAGCAGAATCACAGAGAACCATTGACGCATTCTGCAATGGCAAAGTACTATTATGAGGTACCATCTTTAAACACCATGGTTATGGTAAAGACAGTAATAAAACACCTGTAACAGCTAAGAACACACACAATTATGAAGTGTTCTCCATAACCTAAACAAACCCTTTCCCCTCACACTCTGAAAACTAAACAGTGCTGGGGGTCTTTTTTGGTCATGCCTCATCATCTACCTAGAGGTGGTCACTGACCCTGAGGTTTGTTCCCTTAAGTGTGTGTGAAGCGTGGGGGGTGCTTCTTTAAATCGTTGCAAAGCTGGAACTCAGAAGCATCTCACTTGATGCAACAACAAAAAGAATTACATCATTACTCATCGATATCGAAAGCAAGAAATTTACGATCAACATCAAATTGCAGGAAAACTATTTGGGGCATGGTTGAATGGCGGGCTGGTATCAGAGGAATCCTCTGAATGCATTTTTTTTGCTGCAAAAAGAAAACATTCCTTCAATCTTCTTGACAGTCCTTAAACACAGGAGATTGTGCACTTTATGCAATCCAGCAGATACACCAACAGTTATCAAGCACTGATTAACCGTGATATGGAGGAAGATTTTTAACCAGATGAAGGTACAAAAGTAACAACAGGTGTCTGTGCTGTGAGATGAACTAGGGCATTTGAATCTGAGTTGGGACATGTGGCCGGGGCTTAGGGGGCGGGGCTTTGGGGGGGCGTGGCTCCTAGACGCTCAGGGACGGCAGCGCTGGATGAAGCGAGGGTATAAGCACACATCCCGGATGTGGTGACGGTTCAGCAGCCAGGTGAGGAACCTCTCCAGCCCCAGGCCGTAGCCTCCATGCGGACACGTCCCATACTTCCGCTGGCAAGGACACAAACAGATGGACACGCTGCTATAATCCTGTAGTACTGGAGTCTTCACGAGGATCGGAAATTGTTAAGAACCCGTCTTTGGGCTGGAAAGGTCCATCAGAAGCACAGCAGTAATCTGGCACTTTAGAGTGCTTTGATGTACCTGTATTAATCATGAGTGCCAAGTAACAGGATGTGGTAAAAGCTTCACAAAAGGTATTTAGCATGAATATACAGATACCTTCGAAAAATTCCCTACCAGATGCAGGTTACTTTGTACAAAACAGATATAAATTTCCAGTACTCAGTGATTCTTAAGGATACATACTGCAGCTTTTTCCAAGTAAAAGCAAGGGGTGCTCAGGTTTAAGCCTCAGCCATGTCTCTCACACTTACCTGATCTGTGTACCAGTAGTAGGGTGTTGAGTCGATGCCTTCCCTCTTATAACCTTCCAGCAGCTCATCTGCATCCCAGATACGCATTGAACCCCCAACAATCTCACCGACATTGGGCATTAGAACATCCACCTGGAAAGGAAAGATGCGCTAGTATTCCTCGCCCCCAATCCCAAGGACACCTGGATACACACACACGTACACATACGTACATATACGCACTCACCGCACCCTCCCCCCATCCCTGCGCCGTTTTATACCCTCGGCGTGGACAGGCGGGTCTGTGACCAGCACCTTCATGGCTGCTGGACCGGATGGCTGTCTATGCTGGGCTACCTCCACCTTCCCTTTTCCCTCCCCTGTTGCAAGTCACGACGTTTTATGTTGTAATGTGTAGTGATTATGTGCTTATGTTGCTGAGGTGTTTTTTCTGTTCCTACATTGTACTCCCTACTGGAGTACAGTCTGGGGGCTGTTTTTTTATTCTCCTCCTCTTTCCCCATGTAATTCTGTTCTCTGTTCTTCCTACATCCCCCGTCTTCCCGACCTGTCCACCCCCTATAAAGTGATGTTTGTGTATATGTATGGTCTCGTTGATGGTCAGTTTTTTTCGCTGGTACTTTTGACTAGTAACAAGGTATTTTGCAACAGCAATAAAGGGTTTCATCATCATCAAACCAGCATTCTGGTGTCAGGAAGGAGCTCAGATCCACCTCTGTGGGGTCTTAACCAGCATTCCAGGTAACCCTGCATGGTGCCTGTTCAAAAATAATCCATTTCCCCCTCCAAAATGTGATTCAACTGGGTGTAATGCAGAAGATGTATTGTAGCAGGATCTCAAGTAGGCCCATTTTGATTACATTTCACAGCTGAAGAACTGGATATTTATTAAGTTACAGACTTTGTGGATACAGTGGGCACTCATTGGCAACCCTGCAACTCATCGGCAAAGGGCGGGTCACCACTCACCGACTCGGTGAGGCGCCTGTCTTCTGGACAGCGTTGCATGTAGAAGGACTTGATCTCAGCAGGGAACCGGCACAGGAGAATGGGCTCGTTAATGGTGTCCGTCATCTTCCGCTCGGGGGCCTCGGGAATGTCCTGTGGAAGACGCGCACTATAAGCCATTTTCCCCCGGATCGAGCGCACAGCACTGGACGGCGGTATCAGATTTTATTCCTTCATCTGCATTTTGACTGGACCCCTTTTGTCAGCCCAATCTAATCTGTAATGAACCATACAAATAACACACCCTAGTCAGCTAACACTTCACCTTGGCCATACAGGAGTCGTCCCTTAGGTACCGAGTGAAATCGACAGGTGCATAACTAGTTTTGAGCCCTGGCACAACATAAGGCGAGATATTGGCCATTATACCACCAAAAGCCTCCTACCTCCCCAAATTCGTAGTAGGTGCCATCATCCTTCCTGACATCATGTTCCTTCAACCAGGTGATGGCGGCTGTGTAGTCCATCCTCTTGAAGGGCCTCTTGGGTGGTTTGAAGTCCTGTGTTCATAGGAAAAAAAGTGGCTTTATATCAATCCCGCCTACTGGCCAACTCTGGCTGCCGTATATCTGCACAGAGACCCTGTTCCAAGGGGTGAAAGGTCAGACAGAGGTCAGAAGGCACCGACTTACAGGGTTGATCTCATAAATGATGGGCCCCATAGGCGACTTCAGCACTCTGTCCACCACATCACAGACCAGGTCCTCCAGGCGGTCCAAGAGATCGTTGAATGTCAGGAACGGGCACTCAGCCTCTATGTGGGTGTATCTATGGAGACCATAAGGAATGACTGCAAGCCACCCATTGCGGATGGATCGTAATTTCACCTCTAGGTGCTGCATCATTTTAGCAGAATGCAGTATCTGCCCTGATTAGGCTACAAAAGCAAGGCGTACAACAAAACACACTAACGGAAGCAACAAATATTTGATCATTGTAATGAATCTGAACGTTTATTAAAAAGGGAGAATTAGAGACCTTCCCGTTCTCAGCTGGCAATCGTGACGGAGAGCGACAGTAACACTTAGCAGCAGGCATGTTCAAACCGAGGAGAGAAAAGGAAAAAGTAGAAGGCAGAGGGAAGGGAAGGAAATCAAGCTGGCTGATAATGAGCGAAACAGTCCGAGGCCTGGCACGTCAGGGACGGACGAGTGCCGTTTGCAATGTGCCAAAATAAACCGGCACTGCGTGACACGCACGAGACAGCAGCCGACACGGAAAGACCCGGCTGCCATGGACTGCGAGCTAACATACGTTAGCTTGCCGCATTAAAAGTTGGCAATCGCTATATTCCTCATAATTACAGTAGCTAATTTTCCCCCATTATTGTTCTTGAAAATACTGCTAATGATTTAACTGACCCTAATTTTTTTTTGTAATGAAATCACTCAGGTTGGGTGTCCTGTCCTGTACCACGGTAAACCAATTGGTAATTGTCATTAGACACTTATTCCTACAATAATGTATTTTAGTAAATTTAATAAAAAATTAAGCAGATATTTCTATAGAATATGAAATTCTGACTGAAAAATCAAGCACCAAATATTCACTAGTTGGAGTACTACTTCAGTCATTTTCGATATAAATCTGTCAGAAAATGAAATCAGAAACAGTGGGTAACACACTTTATATATATATATATATGATGTAAAACTGAATGACACCACGTTCAGTGTGATTCCGATGCAAACAATGTGAATGTGACTAAAGATGGAGGGGTTCTGGGTGCCTGGCAGTCCAGGGGCACCTTTGCTGGCGGCCCACTCACTCGGCCAGGTGACGGCGGGTGCGGGACTGCTCTGCCCGGTATGACTGGGCGATGCAGAAACAGTCTCCCAAGGCAGGGATGCACGTTTCCAGGTACAGCTGGGATGACTGGGTGAGGTACGCCTGCTCACCAAAGTAGTTCAGCCCAAAGAGGGTGGAGCCACCTTCCACCTGCGTCTGTACCAGAGTGGGCGGAGTCACCTAGGACATAAATACAGGCTCAGTCTAGGGGGAGGTTCGAGACCATTCACTCTAACCACACCTGCTCTAATGCTGCTTTTAAAGATGCTACACCAAACTAAACCCAGCACGAAGATTTTGCATTGTCTCCACACCCATGCTCATTGAATTACTACTGACATACACACAAATGCCCTCCCTCGCACATTAATGTCAATTCAATTAAATTCAAAAAACTTTATTTGTCTCTAAGGGGCAAACCACCAAGTTCTCGGTTCTGTATGTTTGTTAACATTGTTGAATGCATTATCATCACACTGCACTGAGATAAAATTCATCCTTCAAATAATCACCCAGCAAGCATCACCCTGGCCATCCCAACATCCCCGCGTCCCAGAGCATCATGCCACCCCGGGACCTCACCTCATGGTAGCCACGACTGAAGAAGTGGTCCCGGAAGCACTGGGTGACAGTGGAGCGAGCCCGCAGAATCTTGGACATATTCTCTCCACGGATCATCATGTGCCGATTGTTCAGCTGCACGTCCACGTCAGACTCCTCGTTCAGCAGGTTGTCGGCGCCCCCTGGTGGAGACAGGCCCACCAGCTCCCAGAAGTCACAGATCAGCTCATGTCCCCCGGGAGCCTGCCGGTTGGAGAGGGATCGAATCAAAGGCTGGAGCACAAAGCAATCCTGTCTCCTCAAGCTATAACACCGAGCAAACGAACACAGGAGGTGAAAGGTCACCCTTCCACCAAGGGAAATGAGGTAAGTCACAGAATATAAGTAAAAAAGGTAATTGGACGGGAGACAAGGGCTTTCCCTGCCCTCATGACACAGAAGATGTCGCCATATTAACACACATCTCCATATGGATCAAATGAGAAAGAAGACAGAAAACATCCCTTTAATTGACATGCAACATAATTCCAGAATTATTTCTCAAAATCTCTAAAAAATGAATCCATTAATTTTCTATATCTACGCAGGGTCGTGGGGGTCCAGAGTCTACTCCAGAAGCCACGGGTGCAAGGCACTCAAAACAGACTCTTGATATAAGCTCTTGATATATTGTCAATACTGATATACTGCTTAAACCAATAACATGGGACATTCACGGCTTGACTGAAATTCCATCACGTACAACAACTGTCATCCTGTAGTTTTTTTTTTAGAATAAGAATCCCGTGTAAGACTTCATCTTTTTCTGACTTCAACTGCAGACGAATCTGGGCATCAGCGCCCTCTACAGAACTATGTTAGCAGTACTGCTTGGCACTGAGAACAGAAACATCAGCTGCACCTGCATTTTAGGGGAAGTATTTAAAAAATGTACATTATTTGCATTCCAGAAATGTTACAGATTAGAAATTACTACATAGCAGAACTGTGATCTGCTCATGATCAAGTCTTACCTCCTTCCCCTCTGGGACGGGCATCACCTGGCCGTACAGGCCCACGGTGCTCTCCGTGGACAGGACCAGGGCATTGTAGCACTGACACTGGTGGAAAAAGAGGCAAGAGTCAACTGCAGTTCTGATGGATGCCACTGATGCTCGGTGCTATGACAAGACCAGCTTCTCTGATATACAGCAGCAGGACTGAGCAGCAACTCCTTTACAATGGCAGGCATTTAGGCCTCACCCAGAACCAGGAATTTTGCTGAATGAGTAAGCTGTGCCTGCAAGGCCCATGCTCTGTGAGGAGGGCTGGACACAGCTCCCTGAGCGAGATCATGCTAATGGCTAACTGATGGCTAGCAGAAGACAAACGTGTGCAAAAAGGAGAGAGGGAAGTACCAGCTTATCTGTGAGAACGCACTGCAAGAAACCAGTCCCATCCCTTAGCACGATAAACATCAGGTTCTTTCCTGCGGGAAGCCACAAACCAAACTACAATCAGGTATCAACGATATGATCAGTACTGCAGACATGACAAGCAGGTGACGGCAGTGCAGAACCAGCCTCTCAAGTAAAGCAGGAGGACAATGGCATTGTGGAAATCAAAGCCTTATGGGTAAACTGGACTGTTTAAGGCCGCAAATCTTAGAGTAAGGAGAGTGCATACACTCACGGCAAAACTAACACTAAGAAATAAAAACAAATAAAAAGAGTGGGACAAGGTCCTCCAACGGTCTATATTTTCAGCTTCTTTCGTGAAGGTGGACACAGTCAGTACAAAGGAAACCATAATTAACACAGTCATTTGACTTTCATCTTGTTCATTATTAAATACAGTGAAAACGGATGACCTCTTGTTTTAATTGTACTGTATGTTATTAGCAGAGACCCTGGTCCCAGTAGGGAATTGGGAGGGAGCGAAAACACGGACCGTCCAGGTGTCCCGGACGACCTCGGGTGAGAAACCCTGCTCCAAGCTACACGTTGTGTAAAAACACCACTTGATGCCACAGGAGAGAGACCCTTACCTTGTCTGCGCAGACGGTGCACCCAGCCAAATACCTTCACTCTCTGCTCCCTGTACTCTCCCAACTGGTGGATTTTTGCCTAAAATTAGAGTAGTTTGACGTCACGCATCAAAGGACCACTTGACACAGACTGATGATAGAAATCATACATTTGACTCAAACAACACTATAGAATAGGCAAGATGCATTTGAGTAGAAACAACATAACATTACAAGCTACTCAAGCAGTGGGTTTCCAACTAGGACTCACTATTTTGGGCTCTGGAAGACTGGAGTCATTGACAATGACGATCTTTTTGGCTTCCTCCAGATTTTTCTCCCTTCGATCGGCGTCTTCCGCCTGTCGGTGAAGTGAAAGGTCATGGAAGGGGAATGGGTCGAGGCAGAGGGGGGTTCAAACAAATACCATCTCGTACTCTGTGCTTTGCAGAAATCGGATAGGATTTTATGCTTGTGCTAACCGCAACATCACAATATCGACAAGCCAACCGCAAGGTGTGGCAAGCAACCGCCAGAACCGCAATTTTTGCAAATTTTAGGTGTCCAAGCACACACTGCTGGAACCCCGTTGTATCTGCTAGAATTTTTCATCACCTCCTTATTCCTTTGCAATAAAATGATACAGGGAACAGAGACTGTAATGTGTAGAAACACCAAATTTTTGGAGTGGTACAGAATTCCCCCCCACTACTCAGGGAAGCAAAACCATACCCATCGTCCAGATGATGGCGCTATTGTGCAATGTTTTACGTTTTGGACTATATTTCTGGAACTGCGAGTCATAATTCCCCCCCCCCCACAGATACTCCCTGGTTTATGCCAAAGAATACTGCGAAAGGGACTGTAAAGCTCCGTCCATCTCGATTTTTCGCTGTTCTACAGCTTTCAATGCGTAAAGCAGAGTCTTAGGAATCCATGGCTTTCGAGAGGTAAACTTTGTATACACGATTCACAGCTTTAGATTGATTTTTGAATAAAAGATTATGACAACTATTGATCATTAGACCCTTACTCTGACCAGTGGGCCCTTTGTTATTCATGTAAACGAACCAGAAGAGCATATTACAACTGGTGTCCATGTCGAAATATTGGAAATATATTTACTTCAATGGAATTTCGATCAGAAAATGACTTAAGAATGATAGAAACTTTTATATTTTTATAATTTAATAGCAAATGTTTTATGATTTTTTTTTTTACATTTACGAGCAACTTCCAGAACCGCTGAAGAGCCCTAGAATGCACTTATTTAAAAAGCAACATTACACATTATAGCCTAATAACACCCTAACAATAAAGCTTATCTCCATTAAAACCAAAGTCAATACAAAGTACGTGAACTTGAGAATATAATGGTTTCCGGCCATTTCAATGTCGGAGACGATATCGGAACGCAAACGACAGACTGTATTTACTGTAGGGCGGTAGGTGGAACGCGAGTGAGAGGGATGCAGCTCCTCTTCATTCCATTAGCATTTGGTCACGGAAATGTTTTGACATCCGTTTTGTGCTCGTATGAATATTGTTTTCAGCAGATGTGTATGCTGCATTTTGTAGCTGCTGATGTGAACATTAGAATACGCAAGGGTCAGTGTAATGAAGTCGTCCCGTTTTGGGTCTGCAGAAAAGCCCAGGTAGGGTACAGAGGAAAGCAGGGACGTGTCATGTCACTTAACAGGTACGAAGACAGAGCATATGAAGGAGAGAGTGACGGAGCGGAAAACAAAGACGTACCTCCTTCTTGAGCTTGCTGTCATTTTTCACCTGTTCCTTGTTCCACTGCTTTTTCAAATTCTTCTTCTGTGTCTTTGAGATAACCGCCCAGCGCTGGCAAAATCAAATGGAGCAGAACTGAAAGAACTCCAGAAAAATGAACCCTGTACCAGTTTTTTTTTTTACTTCACCCTCTCACCATCGAGAATTACCTCTCCTTCTTTCTGAGAGTCGACATAGATGGTTGGAAACGGCTCCTTCCCGACAAACACTAATGCCTAGATGAGGAGGAAGCAGATGAAGTCAGCATCTGAGATTTGAACCTCTGTGGATTAGCTACATTAGCAGCGTCCCAGAAGAATGTACCTTCAAAGCGGTTTTAAAAGGCTTTTCCATCGTCCCATCGCCATCTTCATCACTGCCCTCTCTAGCAGAAACATAGATCTCCCCTATAAGGCCAAAGAAACGTCTCAACAGACAATAATGGCCGGCAGAAATGCACACATCTAGCTGCACACATATAACTACAACTGCGATGTAAGTCATATCAAATTGTCTTTTTGCCCGTGCCCTCTTGCTCTCTGTATGAGACACAGACACATATAAAGGTGATATGAAGGTTTGGGGGTGATGTGACAGCACCGGGCCAGCAAGTCCCAGGAGAAATCGATGTAATGAGCCTCACACCAGTGATCTTTCATTCATGGGCACAGGGTCCTATCACTCAAATATTCTCAAAATTTGGTCAAAGATAAATAGCTATGTATTTAAGGAAAATTATCTTGATCACACTCTAAATTCACAAATTGTCAATTCTTTGTTGATTCCTTTTCGGCAACTAAGACACCCTCCTACTGTCCAGCAAGTCCATGCATCTACAGTGCAGCCTACCGTGTACTTGGACGTGCACTAACCCCTCTCGCTGAGGCTGCACTTTCACTTTCTCTTACTAATGTCAGCCCCCCTGCAGATTCAAAATCCTGTACTTGACATTTCTACGCATCATCCCCGTTAAATACAGCATCGTAAAACGCTTCATCATGTAAGAAATTAATTATAGTGAGCCAAGATGAAATACTCAGAAAATTCAGCAATACGAGCAAAAGGTCATTGATTCTAGGGGAAAAAATGTATTTCTGCCTAGCATTCAACATTTTTATTGCTGAATTTTTATCACTTTCTGCCATCAGATATTGAACAGCCGCATGGTAGGAAAGCTAACTAGTTAGCCGTTATCGTCAGTTAATTACATGAGCAGCAAGCGAAATTAGGAATTGCTACAACCGGCTAAATCGCGTGGCTGCCGTGACTTGTCCCCAGCAGCAGGTCCCTACAGTGGATCTGATCACGGGTTTAGATCCTTGCGCGTACCATCGCTGTAACTAAATAAATGACCGGCTACAGAAAACACGAGAAGATGATGCAACACGGGCCGCTTCTAACGTGGCTTTTCGCACATACCGACTGAGATATCTTCGGTGTCTTTGATGACCTGTTCGGACATATTCTGTACTTTACAGCCGTTAGAAGCAACTTCAGTAAGGTATACTAATCGGCGATCCTTTCCCAAGGAACTATACTAATTTCTACGAATGCCTCCGGCCACCTGACTGTATGGTTGACGCGCAATGATGAAATCGGACGAAATCGGAGGAAGTCGGAAACACTTCCGCCATCTACAGCTCCGCCCACGGCTCTCATTGGCGGGCGGGCACGTGCTGCGCATGCGTTACATTTGAAGAAACCAACATGGCTCTACAGTGCACCCAAAACTCGTATTACAAGGCTAACTAAATATACATTGTTTACGGTATACGTGGTCATTTTAGTTTTTTCCATACACTCATGCTTTTTATTTTTTGTTGCTTGTTTATATACACAGGAAACAGGTGTTTTCTGCCTATAACAAAAAGTTTAATGTTAGCTATCCGTTTTTATGAACAGTAATCACTTTTTTACTCATACATTTCTCCGAATCAATGGGGAATTACTTGTTTTGTGAAAGCTGTTGGGTAAATATCCCTACCAACACCCGCAAACCACCAACTCTAAAAAATACTATTAAAACTTAACATTGCAATATAATTGTCATAAATTACCCCCACTTATTGGATACCATTGTTGCCTATCCATAAAAACAAAATATGCTTGCTGTGTCGTTTCATACTTTGGAGTTTGAACAGACAGACGCGGGCTTATTAAACTATATTAACAAGAAGCGCTTTAAAGGGTGATTTCAGTAACTGAGGACTTGGGACATCCAGGATTTTTTCCGGAAGTTTTTTTTTCGGAAGTGTGAACTGAATTCAGTTTGTATGGAAACTTAAAGTCAGACGTTTCCAACAAAACCTGAATGTTTGCTGGGTCGTCCCGACCCATCCGACATCCTCCTCATGTGCCAGTTCCAACCAGTGATATCTTTGCTTGATAGCTCTGCTTTCCTAAATAATTTGTACAGTCACACTGATGACGCTTATCTTTCTAATGGCCTTAGTAGCCGTAACTCTCTCCATGTTTAGTACAGAGGGAAAATCATGTTAAAAAAGTCATAACCTGCATATTTTTTTTTATTATCACTTTCCCCACTAGATGCCACCAGAACCCCCTATCCAGCTTACAACTGCTTCCAGTACCAATCACGAGTGGGTGTGGGTGGCTGGAGATTGTCCCAGGCAGCCGAGGGTACAAAGCAACACCCCGGGTAGGATTCCTGTCCATCACGGGGCACAAACCATCATACAGAAATGCCAGTTTACTGTTAGTTTACTGACAGCAGGTGAAAGTTTTTTTTTTTTTTACTTTGAGATTGAAGATTCAAGATTCAAGATATTTGTCACATGTAGTTATAGCTGCTACAACATACAGTGAAATGCTTTTTCTGGCAAAAAGTACCCCCGTCTGTGCTATACATACAAAAGAAAATAAATAAGGTGTGTATAAATATATATAATACACATAATACACATATTTAACCTTAATAAATAGTGACAGTTAGCATCCTTCACATTTTCTTGTCATGCAGCCAATTTGCAGATGTACTATGATATGCACTTTATGGATTCACAGTGCATAGGTAAGTCTGTGCAAGTATGAACAGTACAGGAAAGAATCCTTATGACACTCGTGTATTTAGCAGAAGATTTATCTAATTCAAAGAAGTGTAACACTCACTTTTCATCTCACTTATCGTGACCATTCAGCCGAGAGCCTGTGGGTCTGCATGCTTTCACTGAACTTGTTATACGCACAAAGTATATAGTAATGCTCAGTGGAGGGTTTATTTTGAATCTTTCTGAAATTTCAGTACTAACAGATAGATTTAATGACTCATTTCACAGCACTTAGGGACAGAACCCTTTCACTGAGCGCTATAGATATCATGGACATGGAAACTACCTTTCATAATAAAAGAAGCATCAGTGCGACATTATTCCTTTTTGCCAGAAGCAGAGCCTTGCATTACTCTGCTATTATAATTACTTCTCATGTTATTTTGTCTAAATTATCCTCCTGTTGCCAAATTCTTCCTTTTTGATAACTTATCTTTTGGTTCTTAGTTTTAAAGTCTGATTTATGTACAGTATTCATGAAATAGCACAAGGCAGGACACATGCTGGATGGGATGCCAGGGTACACATGCACCCACAATGACTTCTACAAGACAAAAAGTCTGACCCAGAATAATAGTTGATCCTCATGGGGAAATTCCCTTCTCACCTCCCTCTCCATGAGAGAAAGCTTGACTGTGTAGGGCAGCCACCTCGTGTAGCACCCAGGGAGCTGGGGGTTAAGGGCCTTGCTCACGAGCCTACAGATGTGTTGAGGCTGGGCTTGAACTGACCACCTTCCAATTACAGGAACAAGGGCTTAACCCACAGAGCCACACTCTGAAGTTCATTTCTGTAGAAGTGGATTTTCATCCTGGCCATGTAACCAAATATCACCTAATAAACCATACCTTTTAAAAATACGCAATCTTAAAGTTAATCATAGGAAAGACCAATCTCATGTAACCGTGGAATAGATAAATGGTGGGGAGACGGATGGATGGATAGATGGATGGATGGGAGCTGGTATAACAGCTTAGAAGCTGGTATAACAATTTAGAGTGAAGTATAAGGTGTAAGAGGCTTTAATGAAAAGAATAAATTGAGCTTTAAACATCATTAATTCACGGTCCAAGGTGTCTTATTGCTATGTGTAATTGTGTAGATAGCACAATGACGTTCTTACTGACATGCTTCCTGCAGATCATAGTGCCAGATAAATGCAAGACAAAGAACTCCAAATAAAATGCAAAACACAGAACAATAAATGCTTCAGCCAACAATAAATGATAATAAATAACAAATAGCACAATATCACACCATCATATACGAAAAACTCGAATCATGCACAATTAGCACAGACAAAACAAACATTTCCTGTACAAGAGATGCTTTGGAGGTAAAATCTGCGTCATAAAGTGACATATTCGGTGTGTAATTAGCATTTGTTGAGGAGCCTAATTGCAAGTGTTGCGGTTAGAGTGCTTGTACATCATCCTGTACCATCTGCCAAAAAGGAGGAGGCAGAAGGGAGAAAGGGCACTTTGCAGAGTGACTGGCGTCTTTTATGGTATGTTCTGACCTTTCCGTGGCAGCATGTGGCGTGTGTCTCAGTCTGCTGTGAGGTATGTGCCGGTGGTGCTCTAAGTGCCGTTAGGCTCTCTTTGCAGTGCTTTGCAGTGCTTTGCAGTGCTTTGCAGTCCTGTGTCGAGCATCTGTGACACCAGAATGTTATGCGACGGGTGAGAATGGAACTCCGTAGCGCATCTGTAAAAAATAATAAATAAGCGACAACAAAACAAGGGCGGTTAGCACATCTGGCGACATTCGGAGCTCCCTCAGATGTGTTTGAGGTATGGTGTGTCCAACCAAGGCAGTCAGTGCTAGTGACTCCCAGGAAAGTGAAGCTCTCGAGCCCATCCAGAGCAAGCCCAGCTGTGTGGATGGGGGTGCGAGGAGGTGTCAGCTTTCTGAAGCCAGTGATCAGCTCCTGAGTCGCACTAATGTTTGGGGAGAGTTTGTTCTCCTGGCATCGCTCTGTCGGTAGCCTAGTCTCCTCCCTGTGGGCTGTCTCATTGCCATTGGTGATTAAGCCTAGGATGGTGGTGTCATCAGAGAGCTTGACATTGGTGTCAGAGCTGTTTCTGGCCTCGCTGTCAAGAGTAGAGGGTAAGCATAGCAGATTCTCAGCACCCTGCCCTGTGGGATGCCCATGTTGAGGGTTCTGGTAGAAGAGGTGTTTCTGCACATCCATAAAATTATAGGAAACCTTGGGCAATATTGCCTGAGGGCTTGCTATTAAGTAGTTCCATTTCTGTTTCCGGTGCCTAAGCTGTGGGGTTGCGTATTGTTTTAAATCGATGAAAAACACTACCTATTGTCCATTAGAGGGAGCCAAATCAAGAACATATCTCTAGCCAGGACGCTTCTAATGGTACAGCAAATCTCTATGTATCCGATTGCAGTCATTAAACTCTGTGGAACGTACTAAAGACTCTTTTTGTTTATGTTCTTAGCTTATCAATGGAATAGGGAAAACACTGCCTTTAATCTTTAAATGTTTTTATTACTATTGGGTGTCTTTGCTCAATAGCAAAATGATGGGCAGTGCTGCGGCTGGATTTTACTAAGACTCGTTTAAGGGATAAGCATCAGAGGCTGCTGTCCAAGATAGGCCAATGCAACAGTTGAATGCGCTGTCATGCTGGTTCAGTGAAGGCAAGCTCATTACAGCACAGCAAGTCCAGCGGCAGCCAAGGAGAGCGTATGCTTTACCGGAGCTGCTTCATGGCATGAGAAGTTATCCCAGTTTTTTTTTTTTTGGTTGTTTTTAATTTTGTTTGTTACTTGTTTTAATCTCCATGGCAACAGAAGTTTAGCGATTTCTAAAATGTAATTACGGCATTGGTATGAAAATGTTTACCGCTTTGGCTTGACTTGTTGCTGTAGGAGCTTGCCCTGATTCCTGTTAGCAAGCTGAGCCAAGTGAGCAATGAGATTCTGAGAATTAATCCTTGACTTTAGCTGATAGGCCTTTGCTTATAGACAATCTTTTGCATCTCTTGTGGAAGGTCTCTACCCAGCAACGGCATAGGAGAGAATTTGATATTGGGGGAGACGCAATTTAACCATTTAAATACAAAGATATATTTATTGGGGGATAATGAAACCAAATTAAATTGTGGGGGGGCATGCCACCCCACCTTGACCCCCACCAGTTCCTATGCCCTGCCACCTAGGACATGTACAATAATTTTCAACATATTCAAGCTATCTGTATTTTACATCTAAACATTATTGTGTGATAAGCTAGGAAATAAGTGAAGATGGTGCCTAGCTGATTTTCTCCATCCATAATCCTTTTTCTGAGAATGTGCACGGAATATGTCTGGGGTTGTTACATACATGCAGTTCATGACCTCTTATTCTATTCCCTATTTTTTTAAACATGTATTGCGGTTATTTATTATGGGTAGAATCGTTGTTTTCTGCCTTTTCTTCTGTGCATATGGATTGATTGTATTGTGGGTAAACAAAAATATACATCAGACAGCCATGTGCACACATAACTGTGGAGACAGAATTTTATGGAAGGAATATTGCCCAACGGAACTGATGTCATCAAGGTTATTAACTGCATTCAGATGTGCCCTAATGTTTGGGAGGGATGTTAAGTTGCATTACGCATTACCGAGGCATCTTTGAAGAAAGCTGCCCAGATGTAAGAATAACGTTCTGCCAACGTCACAGCGGATTGGTTGAGTTTTGACAGCGTGAGGAGAGAAGCACACACTTGTTCGAGAAGCAGTCTCTTTGAGTTGGTTGTAAATAAACAACCACAGAGCTTACAACCCGGGTTTTCATAGAGATTGAATGTAAAAGACAAAAGAACGCGCTCAACTGAACATTCCGATGAGGTCATCATGCTGCCTGCAGTCGCCATGGAAACACGTGGGCCCTTTATGTAAACGTGACTGTTGTGGAGCTGTGGTCTTGGGCTGGAATGGAAGCACTCCTGTTGATTTCCCTCCATCGTCCAAAGACACAGTTCACATGAATCGGCGACCTTCAATTACCTTGAGTTTGTCAATACGTGTGTACGTAAGAGTATGTGTACTGCCATGGACTAGTGCACTTCCCCAGCAATATTGTGAAACAGTAACCCTAGTTACGTAATTGGTTATTGAAACATAGATGTGCTGTTTCGATCAATATTTCATGACAGACAAATCAAGCCTAATTTATTAATAGACTCTTTGGAAAGAAAAAAAAACAGCATGATCAGTGAGCCTCAGGAGTAGGCTTAAAAACTATTGTAAACCAATGACCCTCAATACTGATCTAAGCAGGTCTGGGTGAATGTCTCTTTACAAAGCTGAGTACTCAGTGAGTAGACTCAATTGATTGCTTTAAGGGAACTAATTTGTTCAGACAAAGACTTAAGTGCTCAGGTAAACTGGAAAGCATATATAGTCCCACAAGGACTGGAGTTGAGAGTTACTTAAAACTATTGAAAAAATAAATGAAGAAATATGCATCCACCTGAGCCGACTCGATTAAAAGCATTGAAGTATAGTGTGGACCACATCTCTTTTAATTTCAGGCTTTTACTTGCTCATTGGGAATATTAAAAGCCAGCTTGCATGGCTTAAAGCTTACAGTGGGACGAAGATAGTGGATTAACAAAAGGGATATTGGTGGATAATTGGAGGACAACTCGTAAGAGACCCCTTTCGCAAAGTGTTTTCTCAATCCCTCAATAAACCCCTCCCTCAAGGGCCATTTGTCTGTCCCCTTGTCTTCTGAGTCCCCTATGCTCACCACTCATGTTTTGTTTTTTGAATGCTTGTTTTTTGAATGTTTTTTGCAATCAAGAACAAAAGAGGGAATAAAAATGATATCCATTGCAGAACAACTAAAAGTGATTCTTTGACCCCTTGTGTGAAAGTTACCAAGCAGCTCCATCAGTGCCGGAATTATAGTCAGTGCAGTCAGAGTAGCTGCACTGGGGCCCAGAGAAACAGGGGCCCCCACAGAGGGTCAATGGGCCAGAACAGGTACATGCAGCTGTTATTTAGCATCAGCTAGTCAAATATTCATCTTAGTTTATAGTATAAATTTGACCTTATACTATGTGCTTTACCTTTACATAATAATACAGTACATAATAATCATATGGTAATAATAAAAGTAACTACACACTGTACTGTCAGTACCTCGAGCTGAACATTTTCACAAACAACACAAAGTAGCGTGCATGTTCATTATTACAAACCATTATATTTAAGTCCAATTTTTAATATAACAGGGTTTATGTAGGTCTGTTTGTAAGTACAACTTGTTTGTAAGTCGGATGTTCTTGAATACCATTTGTATATATCTTTACCTGGCTGCCAAATTTGTCTCACTCAGTGTCCAGTTTCTCATTTTTTATGGCAAAAGGGTCAGTGATTTTGTATGTGTGCTTGGACATAAAGTCCAAAAATGAGTTGTGCCAACCCCATTAAAAAAAAATCTTGCCCCAGAGCCCATTATAAGAAGCTTATGCCACTGAACTAATTAATTACAAATAATAATTACAGATAAAAGAGTGATCAAGGATAGGTATATACAAAAGATGCATATACTTACACACTTTTGAAAAGTACAACATAAATTGGGTAAATATGATTGCTCATTGCAGGGTGTTGGAATGCAATGTGCAAGGCGGCAGATGGGCCTGGCCTCACACAGACCCCTGGTGCTGATGTGTTGATTAGGAGCTGGCGAACTCAAGCAGTGGAGAAAAGCCATTAAACAGGGAGCAGGACTGCAGTGGTAAACATTGCTACGAAATAATACATGTAAGGGAAAGATGTAGCTTCAGCACTGGCTAAATTTAGCAATAGAAGGTGTGAGTTGGGCAGTGGGCATACAAAGCCCCAGGTAGCATGATGGGTTAGGACATCACAGGGTCAAGCACTGGAAGCGATTGTTCCTCTGATCTTCTGCGCTTTAGTAGGGGAAATGAATAAATAATACGTGCATGGACAGATATGAAAAGCATATTGAATTGATGTTTTGATTTTTATTTTTTTTTCTTTTAACAGAAGTTTCTATACATAATACATTTTGTATTACTTCTTCACTCCTTAAATAGCTGTATTTAGACAGATATGACAATTTTGTGTTATTATAGATTTACTGGAATGAAATGATACAATAAGAATCATCCAGAATGGCTGAATTGAGTGAGATTTAGACCGTTTATTCAGTTTTTACTCTTATAAACCATGGTCCATGGAGTATGTATGGATGTTGAGCACAGTGCTGGAGATACATCACAAAGCACTTATAGAGGGGCTTCTCCGACCTGGAGTATGTATGGATGTTGAGCACAGTGCTGGAGATACATCCCAAAGCACTTATAGAGGGGCTGCTCCGACCTGGAGTATGTATGGATGTTGAGCACAGTGCTGGAGATACATCCCAAAGCACTTATAGAGGGGCTGCTCCGACCTGGAGTATGTATGGATGTTGAGCACAGTGCTGGAGATACATATCTGTTAGACTTTCTCAGCTGTCATCCTAATTGCAGGTTAACTTGATGATCGACTTTGAGTGAGATGTATTTAGATGTGTAGTACAAAACCATTAAAACGGGACTCATCTAATTCCCACAAAATTACTACATTACCTCACTCGCCTAGCAGAAAAATGTGTTTGGCGCCCAGAATTTCACTGACAATTTATGTATGTTGTGCCATCCAAATGCAAACAAATAACAGAATGATGTAAGATCAATCACATCTATACCTTGTATTCAGTTTGCATTAAGCCTCACTTTCAGGGTTATACTGCATGTTTGGGGAATAGGCTGAGTGTGGGGGAGGGGCGAGTGTTGGCTGCAGATGTATAGGGAAACAGGCTCAGTTTGTGGAGAGAAATTCTAAATAATTATAGTAAAATGCATATACAGAATATTTATGGACATGATGTGAATGGATTGATTTTTAATGGTGAATTTATGGAATACTACATGCATTTCTTGTCAATGCTTGGTCTGACTTAATCAAGGCTGTTTCAGTTTTTAATGTTTTGCTTTTACATACCTGCCAGTACAAACTGCCAGTGTCGAACACAGAATATAAGGCTCAGTGCGTTTTGGCTAGATGGCATGTTTTGTGTTTGCTGGCTGTCCTTCTCAGTGTTTGCACACCGTATTCATTCTGAAGGTAATTGTGCAATAATGTCCTCTGACTATACTTCTGCATGATAGTTTAGGCATATGCTTGTGACCAGCTAGCCCAGAGAGAGCATAGCCTTGGGTCTAGGCTCTCCAGTGGTACAACCTCTACCTTGCACACATTGCTGTTATCTTCCCATGATCTGTTCTTAGAGGCAGAGATGATTATGATTCCAAATTTGGTTCATCAGATAGTGTGGATTAATACATACTGCGACCTCATTAGCCCCCATATGACAAACAAACTGGAAAATATATGTATTAGAATGGGCCAATATGTTATTTACTTACTCCTCCCTAAACAACTATGAAAGATGCAATTGTGCATTATGCTGATAAATGCAAATTGTTCTGCTAATGTATCTGAGACTTGCATTCATCAGCTACGCCCTGTAAGCCACTTCTCCCTAACCATCTCCTTAACCATCTCCTTAACCATGATGCCACACGAAACCCAAAACCATTATTGACTTAATGCCTCCCTCATTAGGATGGCAAAACCACTAAGTGAAATAATATGTAGTTTACTGTCCAGTGAGCTAAATCTTCTTAGAGTGGGCTTATGAGTTTGGCCATTTCAGTCACAAATGTGTCTTGACAGCACCAATGCATCCAATCTCAGTCAACCATAGCACATTAGCATACACTGACAGCACAAACATGTCCAATCTCAGTCAACCGTTGCACATTAGAATGTTCTTTAAATGTCACAAAAGATATTCAAAACCTTGGCACAGATTCTTAAAATGATAATGATGTCTCACACGAAACCCGTAGAACAATAATAGCTGGAGGTTTTGCCCTTACTATATTCACAACCCAATTCTTAAGGTATTTTCCTTTGCTAGAGTAATATTTATTTTTAAGCATTACATTTTCTTTATGTCATCATAAGGCAGAAATGTATCATTCTTTGGGCATTGAAGGAAATAATAAGTGTACCAAAACTGGTGTAAACTTAAAATCTCCCAATGGTTTTAGCCCAGTTTCAGATTGTCCTAACGATGATTAAAAAAAATAGAAACACATATGGATGTGTAATTCCAATTTACTCTGGCCATAAGGACTGGATCCTCGGTTCCTATCCTGATATGACATTTGGCATCGGAGAAGTCAATAAGTTTTGTAAGCTGTGACAACAGTCTGATTTTTTTTTTTAATCAATGGGCTAGAGTTTCTGGAAGGAAATGGATCAATAGTAACTGGTCATAAATTGTCCTTTCATTCAGCCATCTATGAGATGCCCGATTATGACAGGGAAATTTAGGAACACCAATCGGCACAGTGGAAGGAAACTGGATTAGCTGGTGCAAGCTAGATACATACACTGCGGCGGTGAGACTCAAACCCCAAATTTTGGACCTACAAAGCAACAGCACTACCCAGAGAGTGACTGCACCACCATGAAACCAGCAAAAAGAGAAGCATAAAATAAATAAATGCATGCTGGATTTGTACCCATTCATTAATCCAGTCTCTTATGTATGTTATACTATCCATTAACTGTGACGGGCAGAAAGTAGAAAGGATAAAATAACTGGCAAGGAATAGTTTTATTGGTGTTGACTCGTTTCAAGATGTCATGTCAGAATGCTGTCCAACAGTGTGTGTGTGCATATCCTTAAATAAAGTCATTGACGGCAGTATCGTGACACGTTGTCGTCTTTGCCCTGACATACATTCCCAAACACAGAAATCACCACGTACAACCCTGTAGGAGATGTTATGAGGGTGCTCCTGCCTCGCTTACACATCCAGTCCTTTGACCGTATTTTCAGCTTTAAGAGCGACACCAAATGCTTTATGTAATATGTCTTTGTGCTGCTTTAGAAACAAAAGCTCATCAGAGACAGACACAGAAGAACGTGAAATCTAACCAGTGTGTAAATCTGCTTGTACCCTGACCAGAATAGCAGTTCCAGTTTGGTATTTTCAGTCTGTGCAGCCCAGTGTTTCTCAACCCGGTCTTCCGGGACCCCCAAATGGTCCATGTTTTTGCTCCCTCCCAGCTCCCTGCCAGAGAGTCCACATTTTTGTTCCTTCCTAGCTCCCTACCAAGAGCCGGGAGTGCTTCTGAACCAGGTCCTTAGAGACTCCCAGACAGTCCACATTTTTGCACCAGGAGCTGGGAGGGACACGGACTGTCTGGGGGTCCCGAGGACTGGGTTGAGGAGCACTGGCGTAGCCCAAACCTACAGAGAGTCCATCTTACGACAGGGATATTGAGAGAGTTTAATGAGGCTCTTGCTCTGCAGATCTCGCACCGCCC
>JAODKM010000039.1:10355716-10373816 GCA_026780845.1 Petrocephalus sullivani
CCACCTCCTGCGACTGAGTCATGCTGAAGGGGCTTGGCCTACTCCTCTACTGAGCAACGTGGAGGTGGGCTGATGCAGGAGTTAGTCATCCCCAACCACCTTGCACACACGCAGGGAGAAACAGAGAAAAACAGGCTTAAAGGGGAAATAGCCTGGGAAAAAACCCAGAGGCAGAAAGTGTGTCGTTCTGATTAAACGCCACTCTTCAGTTTCATTTGGTGTTGTCAAGGAAAATACCCAAAGTGGACTGATCAATAGTCATTTGAGTGGTGAGATTTAATGGCAGCTGGGCTTCCCCAGGCCATCACTGAACACATTAATGTTTATATATAAACAATATCATGACATTTGTGTGTACCTGCAGTATTTATTTACAATATAATGTAAACAACTAGCGTTGTTTGTTAATGTTTTTATATCACGGTTTTCACAATATAGTGTTGTGGCCGTATTAGCTATACAGAGGATAATTTAAATGTGCATACATTATACACACGCATGTGCAGATACACACAGACCTGTGCGCTTCTGTATCCTGTTCCCTGTCCTGCCTTTCTGCTGCTTATTGGCTTAGAAAACCAACAGGAAAAGCAGTGCTGTCTTCTGTACCCTTCCAGGCAGACACAAACGCAGGGACAGCTGTTAATTATATATACCCATCCTCTCCTTCACAGGAGTGCTGTTTACCACAAAAACTCGTCTCCTTCAACTCATTCAACTCCTTCTACCCATTTTCTGATTCGCAGGATCAGTTTTCGACCTGCTGTTCGATCCCCCTTCTTCATGTTTCACTATGGCACCTGTGCCTTTCTCTGCACAAACGTGATTTACTACAGAACAGGTCTTGTCAGATAACCACCTTCTCCTGCGCTCCCTTTTATTTTGCTCTGCTGCTTCGCCTTTCCCCATACACTTTTTACCGCTTGCGAGATTGAAAATGGATGGACTGTCGAGGCGGTTTAGCAAAGGAGATATTGTTGCACCGGGAATGCAGGTGACAAAGTGTTCCTTTTACTGGGACCTACTCATGATTTTATTGTTCATTTCAATCCAACAGTGAACATTTATCATTGTACATCATTTGAAACCAAAACAAACAATGAAACTAAACCGTACAAAGAAAGACACTCTTCAGTTAAAAGTCAATGTTTTCTGTTGACTTAAAAAGAAATTAAATATGGGTAAACCTGAATCTGTTCAAAGTGTGTAGTACTTACTAATACATTATTATTTCAGCATACACTTTTACAATATAACTGTGCAATTCTGCCCATTAATAAAGCTGGATATTCTTTTCTAAAACCATTCAATTTCAGTACCTGTCTCAAGGTACTTTGGCCATAAAACCTTTGGTCACAAATTCAGTTTCCTAATCAATACTGCAAACAGCTGTTTTTTTGTTTTTAAAACAGAACCTCTCTTGCTTCATTTGTTCAACTTCGCCATGAATGTATCCAGCGTAAACTGCACGATGTTATGTAAAAGGTGTTCAACACAAACATCTGAAACTTTTGGTTGGCACCATCTTAGCTCACACAAAGAGGACTGGCGTGATTCGACATGCCCCGGTATGCAAGCGTAACCCACACAGGAGCCAGCCGGCCACGTTATAACATGTCACCTCAGCTAATCAAACACGTCATAAAGAACTTATCAAAACAGGACTGATTATTTAGCGAGTACACACTTAAAGCAACCCCATTCAACTGTTCAGTTTCCCAGAACAAATACGAAAACATACACGGAGCAAGCCCCCCCCCACCCACCCATTAAAGTAGCATCAAAAGTCTCTTTTTACGCGAACAACTTTTCATTTTTTACACTGACAGGATGACAAATACTACTTGACAGAGATAGTGGTTACCAAGCATAGTTATAAAAACCCCCAGTATTACATCATTATCTGTTATGCTATCAGCAGATATAAAATGCAATGTGTAAGGTGGGGGGGGGGGGGGGTAACCAGTCTTAAGTATCAGTCCCAGAACTTCCCAAATTAGGGATAGTTAGGGTGGGGAGTAAAGCCAGCTGCGGCACTAGGTTTGATGACCGCTGCCCTGCACATGGGACTCAGAACAAACAAAATAAAAAGTCTTCATATTTCCCCTGGAACTGTCGTTCACACTAAAGCCACCAATCTGAAAGGTGCTGGGGAGGTTCTGTACCAGTATGGCACCACCTCTCCCCTGTCACTGCAGGAGCACATCCCAACACAAAGGCTTCCTTTGGTCCCTCTGCATCCAGCGGAGCATTGGATCATACCAAATAAACTAAGCAGGATTGTTTCACAAGACTACTGGCCACATTCACGTATTTAACATACCACGACAAAATAAGTCAGTGACAGCTGGCTTTGTTCTAAAGGGAAACGGTATGGCTCAAAGTTCATACTTAAAAAAACTTCTCTTAAACCTCTACACTCACCTTTTCCCTTCTTGTCATATAATCTATCCACAAATTGTGGGCTCTGCTCTGAAATGGCATCAAACAAAGTCATTTTTCTCTTTGGAAATGTCTCTTTGAAAACCGAAACAAAGAAAAACAAGACTCGATAGCCAGAAAGTGTAATATCCAGCCAGCTAGCTCGTAAGTTCGCTAGCTAAGGAAATGCCGTGATCGCAGCAGTGAAGAACACGTAAACAAGCACTCTGATATTTCAGGTGGACCGCCAATGCAAATAACCGCGACATTATTTCCCAGCGGCAAGGGAAGTCATAGGTCTTCGAAAGCTGTAGCCATAGAGGACAGCCCTTTAAATAGAACCGTAATAAATAAATCTCGTCTGCAATTGCCACAGTTAAACTACCGGGTCAGGTAGCTTCATCTTTCATATCGCTCTCTCTCAAACGAGAACTGTGAAATGCAAAATACACGTTTCATGTAAAAAAATAGAATTGTTAGATAACATTTAAACCGTATTCAAGTTTCAAAAAAATAAATATATTCTTCCAGACCGTGGAACGTTACTGTGTTTCGTCGGCAGGCCTCTCTGCCAGTCCGTATTCTGCCGTCCAGTTACACTGGCTGTCAGCATCACGATCGTCAACACCTTGCATTTTCACCATGACTATGTGCACAAGATACTCGTCACACAACCCGACCTTTAGCATTTGGTATCACTGCGCTCAAAGCAGCTTTCCTTTGTGTGTCCTCAGCTGCAAAAGAATACATGTATAAGCTCATATTAGCAATCTGTAATAACACCATGTGTGTTTAAATAGTATTCCTCTAAGTAACTGTCCCAAAATATTTGTAGTATTACAACCATTAAGCATTATACTGTACATGGTCCATGAGGACCTGATCCTTATAGAGCATACTGTACAAATATTAAAATTCTGTATAAGTGCAATTTCATCAGTCCCAGCAAGACCAAATATTTTTTGACAGATGACAAACATAAAACATTTCTGCAGAAATACAGGTTTAGTTTCTCCTAATATAGAGCAGAACAAATTACATGTTCCTGATTGAAAGCCCTTTGCCTAATTCTTTCAGTCATGGAAGCTGACAAATTTATCCCAGATCAGCAGAGTCGAGATGTAACCCAGTGACAATGGCACAATGCTGGTTTTTTTTTTTCAAATCTCTCACTCTCACACACAAACACACACATTTGTACGTATACGCACACCTTCTGGATGTTTCGGAAAGCCAGTTACTGCCAATTGGTCTAGACGACACAAAGTGAAACAAACAGTGCCACCTAAAATGACATCTTGACACTGTTCTGACTGTATACAGCAAGCTTATGACATAGCATTTCAGAGTTAAATGAGCCTTTTCAAATGACTGCCATTTTACAGTATTTGCTTTTTTGTAAATATATATCGCCAAGACACACTAAGGGACAATACAGTACACGCACTCTTAGAGTGCCAAGATACCTTTAAAATCCACTCACACTTGACAGAAAAAAAAAACACTTCTATAAAGTAAACTAGCTTCTTGGCAGGTGAGCGCACCGCATGAACGATAAACTTCCATTAGGTCTAAACTAAGCAATGCAACGTTGACTATGAAAGACACCTTTAAAAGTCTTTAAAGGCAAAAATGAACAGCTTTCTGAGGACCTGTCGTCAAGCTATTAAGTCAAAACGTTGTTCATTTGGCAATATATCCAAGATACTCCTTGTGGCAGTGCACTCAAGTTGTGGATACTGCACTCGCAGTTAAAGTTACCAAGGAAACTTAAATCACAATACATCTATGAAATATCCGAGTAAATTTTACTTAGATAATTTAAATATGTCAGGATGTGACCAGCTTAGCTCTACCAGTTTCATTTTCCATTTTGAGTGCTTTTCCAGCCCAGTGCTATCTGGCCGTAAATATCCGTAATGAGTCTGGTAGAGGGCGGCAGGGCACCGTGTGTCCCACCCCAGCTACTCCTGGGCTTGGCGCACAATGAGGGGCGGGGCCAAATTCCAGTTCGGCTTCCCCATTCTCTCCTTCCAAGTTTTGTGCAAAGTCTCAGTCAGGAAAGGCAGCCCTGGCCCGCCCCCCACCCCCACCCCCGCAGGCTCAGCAGCCGGATGCCTCCCCGCTCTTGGCTGCCGAAGCGCTCACCGCGATCTGGCAACCGCTGGTGACATGACTGGCCACCTTCTGCTTGAGCTGCGCCACCTGCTGGCGGAGCAGGCCCGCGGTGGAGGCCAGCTCGGCGTTCTGACCCTTCAGCGAGCGCACCTTCTCCTCCAGCCGCGAGATGCGCTCCAGCTTCCGCCGCCGGCACTTGGAGGCCGCGATGCGGTTCCGCAGCCTCTTCCGCTCCGCCTTGATCTGCTCCTGCGTCTCCAGGTCGACGGGCGACAGTGCCGACGGCGAGGGCCCGGCCGAGTCGCCGGGAGGGTGGGGCACCTCGGGGACCGTCTGTGGCTCGTCGGGGCCACGGCTGTGTGTAGTGCCGGGGTAAGCCAGGGGCCCAGGAGGGTACTGTGCAGACGGTGGCATCTGGGCAGGGCTGTAACTGCTAAGGTTGGTGTATACAGGCATCTCCCCTGTAAGGCCCACACCCCGCTGGTAAGCACCCTGGACAGGGGGAGACGGAGAAATGGGGGCCCCCACCAGCTGATTCTGTTTATGCAGGTCAGCCAAAGCCTTTACAAAACCATCAGCAAAGCCTTCTTGCTCATTCGTCACCTGGTTACGGTAGAGGAAAGGGCTGGTGTTTCCCCTGCCCTGGGGGGAGTGAATAATGAGGTGCTCCAGGTCAGGGGCTGCCAGCTTCAGGAGACTCATGTCAGACGCAGGCAGCAGGGGCCCGCTGCCATCGCTGCTGATGCCCACGGTAGTGGGGCTCGCACCGCAGTCGGCCCCTGAGCCCGCTGGCTGCTCCTGCAAGAGTTTAAGGCCAGGACCACCCACGGCAGCAGGAAAACTCTGACCAGCCATGCTTCTCTTATTCATCACCTTGTGACTCTGGTGCCTCGGATATTGTGGGACTGCTTCCAGCTGGGGAAGGTCAGGGGTGTCATCATGATAGAAAGGGGTCTCCATGCTATCCGTCACTCTCGCTCGGCTCAGCCCTCATAATCTGATGAACACACTCATTACACCAAACCATTGTTTGTGGACAACGATCTTGAGTTAGGGACTTTCGAGGAAGCTCCTGGTCAGTTACCTGGGGAGAGAGAATACGAATGCACATGGGCTAAATTAGGGTGACCAGATACTCCATGTCATCCCGGACACTTTGAGCTAGGACAGGATTTGCAAACTACCATTTCAATCAAAAGGACCTGGATGTTAATGCGAAACAGCTGGCTGAGTCTTTCAACCAAGGAAACAAACCAGACAAAGCACAAGAAGAACAACTGTTTAGCCAAGCGCGAGCCTTTCAGGTTTAAAGTAGTCTGTAAAACCTGAAGTAGCTCAAAGCGTCCGGGGTGACAGGGATTATCTGGTCACCCAGGCTAAATGGTGTACTGTACAGGGGGAGCGCTGACGCGCGGCCGTGCCTGCGAAGCGGCGGGCGCGGGGGACCACGAGCGCACAGACACGCGCAGGACGCTGGCGCCGCCGGCGCGCATGCGCACACGCACACCCCCGCGCTCACGCTCAGATAGCTGGCGTTAGCCTAGCTGCCGTGCTCGCACAACTCCTAAGTGAGGAATAAACATTAAAACACTGTACATCTCCGAGTTAAGATAAGTAGCTACTCTCGAAATCATTTTAGCCCCAGAACTGTACACCGTACAATGTATAGAAGGAATATTCAGTCAACCCTCAGTTATTCCGACATACTGTTGTTAATGTACTAGTTAATATATAACCAAGTATTTAGTGGTAAACCTAATTATCTATCATTTCAGTTGATACATCTTAAGTAAATATTTACATTACTTATTTGACTGTAATTTTCTTGTATTCCTTGCAGATGATCCCACATGCACTGATACTGGTGCGTAGGAGAGCTCGCATACTGGCAGATTCACAGATTACACATTGGAATATACGAAAAATTATACGATTTCCCGAAAGATAATCATGCTTCGCAAGTCGTCGGAGCTTACATGTCTCGGACGGTTTAACGCCGCAAACGACCGCCTGCCATCCAGCGAAGGCACTCCGCGGAGCTTTGGCAAAGCCGGCGTATCCGCCTAGGTCCGCTCGGAATAACGTTGCAGAGACTGGAAACGGCGTGACAATTAATAGTCAAAAGTTCTAAGTGTTCGATTCGAAAAGGAGAGCAAAAGACGATCGCTCGGATCTCTTCCCCCGTCACAGAAGGGGCTCGGGCGCGCGTGCGGCGTCCCCCCTGCCCTGCTCGCGTCAGCCCGACTCGGGGACTTTCTGCTTATCTGATTACTAAAACACACGCCCTCTACTATTCCTCCAGTTCCTGAAACCAGCCCGTGTTGATGTCACACGTTCATTGCCTCCTACTCCACATTTTGTCGAGGTCACGGCACATAAATGTCCCCGCTTCTTGTTTATTTGCACGCCACCAGCCGCACTGTCACATCGGCGCTTCTGTCGGTGACGTACCGAGTCGGTTTAAGAGGCTGCTGCATCTGAGCAGAAAATGGATCCGCACCTAACTTTTTTTTTAATGATCACTAATATATATGTAGGAGTACTTCTATGGGAATAGGACAGAAGGATCAACTCTAGTAGCCCTGCCCTTGATCTATGTAAATCCGCAGCAAAACCTGACGGCATAGTTTCTCCTCTAACCGATGAGCGCCTGTAAGGCATCGGACATTGTCGGTAGGGTGAAACCCTGGAGGAACTGGGCGTCAGCTAAAACAATCTTGATCACAGTAATTAAGCAGTATTTACCCCGATTCGCCCTTGAGATTATCTGAAATTAATATGGGCGAGGACATTGCATCAGGTTAAGTATGTTAGGGTGCTAGTTACCACGTTAGGGGGAAAAGTACATGACTAAAATAATGTACTTGCATTCGACGCAAGAACTAGATGACGGATTCCACGAAACCGACCAAATATATTGCACAAACTAGTTTCGTAATTGGAATTGGTCAACGTTGCTTTGTGGGGAATGAAGAGCCATAATTTGTCACTTACCCAGAAATTACTTGGGCCAGCGTATTATTTAAGTTGCTGGTCCTGCAGCAGCGCACTACGTATCCTGGGTTTCGTTTTACGCGAATCGTTTATTTGTTCTTCTTGATGAATCTTCACAAATGATGATTTCCATAAATATGTTCTCATTAACAATTATGTATATTTCCCCCAATTATATATTTTCCCGTGTACCTATCACGCATTCCGGCCTTTAATAGATCCTTTAATAGAATCCAAATCGGTTTGAGGTTGTGAGCTGTTCCCAGGCAAACCGAATTAAAAATGGGTTAGCTGGAATAAAAACTAGTATGCAGGTTGTGGTCTCCTGTACCAGAAGAAATAAACCCTACATTTCTATGTTCTAAGCCAAACTTAAAGCATTAGGAAAGTTTACATGCTGGAAAACAAGCAAAGTTGACTCTTTCATAGGGTGAGGTTTATGTTATGAGGATGCAGCTACAAACATTCATGGAATAAATGACTGCATTCAGGAAGATGCTGAGCGGTTTGAACAAACGGGGCATGAGGTAATGTCTGAGTACAGAATAAATAATAAGTTGCGCTTTTTCGGTAGGTCCTGGCTCAAGCAAGTAAGGAGCCCGCATTAACCCTAGACCAACCAGGTGTGTGTGGCACCTCTAAATAATGTTTAAAATCAGCAGACCTCTGACAAACATCTGCCTGATTTACCCAGTAGAGGGGGAAATGGTTAAGGAACTTGCTCAGTGACCCCAGGCTTTGAACCTGCTTCTTCACAATTGTATTTAGGTGGCAATTTGAGTGCTTACCTTATACATGATCTCTAAACACTCCAATTCCACACAATGGACCAGTGTCTCACCTACACATTTATTTTCAAATGCTTAAGATAACAAAAGTATCTGTTAGAGCAGAATATACTTCTTGTATATTTTCTGAGTCTGTAGTCATAAGGAATAGACATGAGATGCTTAAAAAAATAACAGTTTCACCAAAAAGATGCAACAGGCTGCCTACCATTGCATAATATTTTTCTGTTTTCCAAAAAAAAAGAAAGAAAAATCCAAATGAGAGAAGTTTAAGTAACTTCAGTATAAAAGTGAAAAAGATTTTTATTCTGCTGGAACTGATCAACCATCTTCTCACAAGACCAGTTAAAATACTTTTAACAAGCAGTGGGTGTGTGCTCTAACAATACACCTCCACTGCTGAGCTGACTGTTGCTGCTTCATATACTGTACGTCAGGGGAGGGGAACCTGATCCATGGAGGGCCGGTGTGGGTGCAGGTTTTTGGGATGACCTCTCAATTAGCCAATAATAAAGCAGTGGTCCAGGGGACTCACTGTTATTGGCTGATTGAGAGCTTATTTATTTTGGTTGAGCGGTCCAGCTCCTGGAAGTACTACAATGAAGGGGTTTGATAAAGATGGCTCGATAAATAGACAGAATTGGGATAAGATAATAAACACTTTCTAGGGATATTGTTTGTAACCAAATATCTGAGTATTGGCAGCCCCTGGGTTAAGAACGTCCAACTTACAGGCAGCTTGTATTTACAAACAGACTGCCATAAAGCCTATTGTATTAAACAATTGAGTTAAGTACAAAGCGTAATAAAAACACACACACTACTTTGCGACGCTTGAGAAAACATTGTGCAGCTTCAGCGGTTTGTTAGCTTGAGGTGCATTACAGTACCATTTCCTTTAATTATTACTGTATAATTTTAATTGTTACTGTATACTCTTTTACTATCTTTCCGACAGACAAACTTAAGAAACACATTTTATTCAAGATTCACAGGTTTTTATTGTCATATGAAATTCCTGAAGTTCTTACTTGAATGCTTCTTTAGCGACCACACAATTAATTAACAGAGCAGAGAGCAGTGCGACATTAATATAACTAACGTTAAATAAACAACAGGCAATACACAGCTAACCAATAACATATGCTATGGCCAAAATGCCCATAAGTGACCGTAAGAGTGCAGGTGTACTTTAAATAGTCTATAGCATGTGTGCTGTGTGTTACAAATGTTGTACATAAGTTTGTTGAACACACTGCTAGTATATTTGACTGGCTGAAAAAAATAATAGTAACCTGGGGACTACCTGTAGTACTGGTATGTAAATGACGAGTATTTAATGAATGAATACAAATGTGGATGAGCATGTACAATAGAGAATAACCCTGATTGAGTTAGCTATAACATGCATTATTAAACAAGGAGATGCAGAGCATGAGGAACTGCCAGGACAGCATCAAATTATCGCATGGCACAGCTAGTTGGAATAATAAGAGTGATCACTTGGCCTCCACACAGCATAGGGTCGTTGTCACATCTGTCCCTGTTGGCAGCCAACTGCCTGCCAGTACATGTCTCTAGGCTCTGCTGATGTTGCAGTTTGTAGCAGGCATAGCTCTCTGCCTGAGCAGCTGAAACTATCTGTAGCTTAAACTATAACTCTAGAGTTTGCTGAATTTGCAAGTCTTATTGAACAGCTTAAATGGATTTTTAGTATGTAAAACCATGTAATGTTCTTCAGATGTTGCAGTTAGCATAGCCACTTTAAACTTGATGCCATTCTTTTTAGGCCAGAAGATTCAAGTTTGAATTGTTTTATTATTTGACCTCGTAGCTTTGATTTTAGGAACTTTAACCGGGGTTCTGTATACAAGGCAATTGATTACCAGCCCGGAACTAAGAAGTGCTTTGATGAAAACCAGGCCGACCTTGATTTACATTTGCATTTTATTTATATGATCCCATTCTTATATTTGAATGTTCTCTCACCAAGTCTTTTGTTTGATTCCACACTGCTGTCCAACAACTCTGTCGCACCACACCCTTGTGGCACACGTCCACCCCACTACCTGTTGTATCACGTTAAATGGCATGTTAGTTATAATTGCTATAATTTGTTTCAGTTCTAGTATTAAAAACAGTTGCAGGTGCAATGCTCTTAATATGCTGTCTTTATTTTGTTCCATGTGGATCTTCATGTGCTGTAGTCGCAAGTGTGGAGATTGGGCTGTCGGAGTCCTCAGTCTCTATTGCCAGTTGTTGCCATGCAAACATGTCTATACTGAAGGTTTTGTTGTGCTTTGTCCACATGACCCTGGATTGGGAAATATATTATGGAAAGGGTAGGGAGATGCATTTTTACTTTTCAGGGGGAATTCAAACCAGACTCATTACATAATGTGTGTTTCTCCCTGAACCCTCTGACCCATCATTTCTTTTTCTGAGGAAGGTTTGTTGTCCTTCCCTAGCAGACACACTCGACTACACATATGCAGTTATATTTATTTATATGGCATCTATAAATGAAATGCAGTAATATTATTGTAGATTAAAATCTATGTTCAAATATTATTTAAAGGATGGATTTTACATTTACGTTTTGTTCAAAGGACAGATTCTAAGTGATGAATTTAAATACGATGTAGCTTTAATGCTGTTTACCAGTCTAAATTAATGTTGTTGTAGTCCGGTAGCCCAAGATAAGGGCTTTTGTTGTGCTCAGGTTAATTATTCTGTAGCATAAGTAGGTCACTTGTTACATGTCCATACATGGAATGTAGGAAGGACTTTGTTTGGGAAACAATATGTTAATCAGGAGTGGTACAGAAACAGGGCAACTACTGGATGGTTATTATCGGTCTGTTTCAAATGTGTGTTTAGTAGCCTGATGGCCATATTAACAAAGGTAGAGATGATCAAGAGTTGCTGTTGGTCTTGTCAAAGATAAAAATGATCCAGAAACAGTATGGTGTCGCTGACAGCTTCCTGTAGTACTTGTCTTCCTTCAAAATAAAAAAGCCACACAAAGTCTCCCTGGGATTCCTGACATTACATATGATTCTAATTCCTGTAGATGACAGCATCCCTTATCTGAGGTATTTTTCCAAAACATCAAAATAGCTGTTGAAAAACAAAGCTGCAACTAGCCTCTAACTAGATAAAGCCACTGTAAGACATGCTTTCTTGCTGGACAGACTCGTCAGTTGCCATACCAGTGTAGTTACTAGACTATGACCAAAAGAAAACAGATTGACGTCTGTTTTTCCTTTGGCCTGATGGATTCCCTGTCTTAATATTATGGTAAAATTTCTGGTTTGAGGAATAAACCTGTTGCACTCCAAGTGCATTGCCGTGCCATTTGCCATCACTACAGTGACAGTGATAGCTGCTCGGTTGCCATCGCTGTGACGATGGTGATATCTACTTATTTGCTGTCACTGTGGTAGAGGTTATACTGGCTGTATCATCATGACCATGATTCAATGTACATGGACACTGGCCCAGATGAATCAAAGGGAAGCAGATTTATACAGTGGATGTATGTGATTTAGCGTCCATGGTTGTTTCACAAGTACGTTTTATAAAATAAGCTTATAGCTAATATTTGTATCATTTATGCACAGATGTGTATTACATTTCGACAGTTTAAGTCAACTACAGCCAAAAGATGAATCCTGGGATTTAGACAAACCTGGGGTACTTTTTTTCCAGGATTTTGAAGAAAGCCTGAACACAAAATTGACTGCTTCAATATTGGGTGCTGGATACATGAACCAGAATAATATATTCTGGAAACGGAGCAGAAGGAGATATATGTAATAAGGCTGATTCGTGTCTCATATGACCCGTGAGTACCTTAAACTATGGGGGCATAGGGCAAGAGTAAATCAGGTGTATTATGGAACATCTTGACAACGTATCTGTGTCCTTTGTGTTGGAGACTCATAGCATCAAATTAGAAATATAAATGGATACAGTGTTCATTGTTTTATTTGTCTGACATTTTTCTGTATGTACTGTGGGCATCATATGTTCAGTTACTGTAACAGTCTCCGGGCAGCCTTCATGTGGGCAATACAGAAGAGTTCCCTCTCCCCCATTGCCCCAAATATACAGAATCCCATTGGCTCTGGTTTTGGCACTCCAGCCAATAGCATTACAGATGGCTTTGACCCCCTAGTAATGCGTGTGCTGGTCGCCTGGGCAACGTATTGTCAGTCAGATGCATGGAGAGAAATAGTGAGATGCAGAAAAGGACTGCCCCGTCCTGGCTGCATTGCTTTTTTCCCTTGCTGCTGTTTTATGTTTATGTCCATTTTGCAGAACAACAATCTATAGAATAGTGTCTAAATTTGCTTTCATAAAATAACATGATCCAGGTAATGTAACCTAGTTTATAGATTTATTAACAGGAATAGTGAACATCTTGGACATGGAGAGCCATTATATTTTAAACAGTGTGCAGTAAGAGGGGTAATATGCTATAGTTTCTCATTTTAAAGTCAGATTATAGTCTGCTCATGTTATATTGTGAGGTATTGAATTTTACTATTGACTGTTGTGATGGGTCATTTTAGATTATACTTAAAAATGCAACTTGTGTCACATCACATATAATGTATTTTAGAATATGGATAGGTTATTATTACACTATATCATATTCTTCATGTAATGTCTGGCAATAATGCAGCTTGTCAGATCAAGTGTGGCTTGAGCAATATCAAGTTATGCTGTTGTGTATGACCATATTGTATGGAGTGGTCCTCATCAGGTCATACAATACAATATGAGAAAAACTCTATCTGGTGACATTGTAGGGTATGGAGCAGTGCACACTGTATATACTGTATCAGGTTATATTACACGGTGTGATATAGTCCCATGACAGGCTGTGTTACCCTTGAGGATGAGGATCGAAGTCTTGGTCTGGATTCCACAGAGCTACCCAGGTCACAATTATGGGTACAATACACTGTTTATTAATGCTTTTACTTAAGGTGAGTGCTTTGTCCTTGGTGGAAATCAAGGAGGAATTGCATCTAAGTCGAGGACCTCAGACAAATGAGACACCCACCTGCTTTCATGTTTGCATTGGACTGCAGAAAAAAAGCTTTTGTTCCTGATAATACAAACCTTACTTACAGGGTAAACAGACTATGATTGGAGCATAGGAGCATAGCTGCTCGATGAGAAACATGGTTGGTCAGAGGGGAAGACGGCTTCTCTGATATGGCTTCACTCTGGGAAAAAAAATCTGTTTGGTCTGGGAAGGTTAACTTTTACAGGTACTGAACTGCTGTTTCCCCTACGGCTTTCTTGTTGCAACTATAACCAGTGTCCTATATCAGTAGGCCTACTCATCTTCTGCAGGCTGCTATATTAGCATATTTCCCTAAGCTACGGGGGAGGGAAAAGCTCATTTAATCTCAGCCGTGTGCGAGAGCATGCATTAGCACAGGCCCAGTGAAATCTTTCTCAGCTGTGTTATTGTTATGGCTGCCGTTACCATGACAACATCAGGGCAGGGTACGGCTCCATCTCAGTGCTGCTCTTGGCGCTACCCAAAGCTATTGATTTGATGACGGAATAAACATAACTTTCCACAATTAAGCCGTCAAGCGGTCCTGCCGAGATGAAGGAGCGAAGTGTGTGCTGCTCATATGCTCCCTTTCGCAACTGTGCATTAAATACATCCAGGTCTGCAGCTGGATTTTTGTCTTAGGGCTTGAATTTGGACTTGGAGCCAAAGAGAGTGCAGTTGTGGGAGTATCTTGACACACAGCATAAACATTATCTAAAAAAGAAACTGGTAAACTGGTCCCTCTAAGAGGGAGGACATTACTTATCTTGTGGGGCATCTGTGACGATTCTTGTTTTACTACTGGTTTTAATTTACGTTATACTCGTAGTTATATACTTATTAAGGGTATGTGCAACATCTTGCGCTCCTATTAGATGCTTCAACAAAATCTTGCCTGTCTTGTATTTAGCCACCAGTATCGCAAAATCACCAGGGGTTTGGCCAGCCAGGGGATGTGAACCAGCAATCTTCTGGTCACAAGTACAGAGTCAGTAAATAGAGCCACACACCACATGGAGACCCAAAGACGAGAGACACAGAGACTGATAGGCATGTCTTTGAGGGTTTGTGTGTGTGTGTAGCGTTGGGGGAGGGCATGTTTAAGCTAAGAAAACCATTGTATACAGCATGTCTCGTAAGAATGGGAGAAGTTTAGGCCATTCAGCAGACAAGCAAGGCACTCATTATTTTTTTGCATTCCCCTTAAGTCTGTGGTTTGTCCTCCTTGACAGACTCTGCTTTGTAATCAGCAGAAGACCCCACACTTAGCGAGGCTTTTCCTGCCCATCAGAATTTTTGACCACGTCTACATTAGACTACTGATTTATGATTGCAAAGTCAACATCAGACAGGAACATTTACTCATTCTCTAGGAAAGATGTGTCTGAGTTTTATTTGTAGAATAAGCATCATATATAGTGATGCTGATATTTTCTTTGATCAGCTTACATTTTAAATAGCTAAGTATAGTATGCATTACCATGGCTTTTTGTTTTAGTTTCAGAGCTGATAAGTCCCTTGCATGCATTGCAAACCTCACTGCAGGTGTTGGCACAATATTCTAAATTTAGCCGAGAACGCTATTGGTATGACAAATAAATGTTGTCCCCAACTTGGATGAAAAGTAGGAAAGAAGTACAAGGAAAAAAACACAGGACACAGAGGAAAGGAAAATGTGATGGAACAGAATATCTGAAGTCTAAAATTCACAAACCTTCCGCCCTGTTATTTTACATTATACTGTTAGTTTCAGAATTTGATAATGTCGACTCTCTAATAGTCAAAGTATTACCTACAAAAAATACATGAAGGTTGCCTGTCCGGGCCATCTCTGGTGGTTTTTCTGTTCTACCTTTGAGCAAGGTAAATAGCCTGCTTTGCTCCAGTAATAAAAAAGTAATAAAATGTCACTAGTTAAAAATGTTTGGCTACACAAAGAAATGCAAATGCAAAGGAAATTAATGAATTAATGAATGAAACAACTAGAAAGAAACCAGGTATGAAATTATATCTAGTGGAGGTCTGGAAGTTGAGAAGTGTTCGTAAAAACAACATTAGTCACGACGCACGCCAAATACTGTCAAAGAGAGACATTACATCTATTTTTTTCTGACACCCAATTACTCTTGAAGCAGGAGCATACACCAGCTTCCTGTGCAAGAGACTGTCTTGGGGTTAGTGTCTCCCCCGTGGAGAGAATCCAGCACAATGTCACCACTCAGGATCAACCTTTACGTGGCACAAGACGACAAGAACAGTCCTCCAGATCATTACCATTATTATTTATTGCAAGTGCTACACCTAATCCAAAGCTTTTTATTCGGAGTGTCATTCTAGCAAAAAGCAAGAGTCCTTGTCATATGGTGTCAGTTGTCAATTCCTGGTGTTTGTGGAGGACGGTATGACCTCAGCAGGTGGGGCACACTGAACGTGTCTAGGCATGACGTGCATGTCATGAAGTTGGTGTGGTGTAGAAAGGTCAGAGTTTGGACCTGTAACCAAATAGGCTGTTAATAACTATAACTGCTGCTGATGATATTTTACATTGTGCGTTGAAAGGATGGCTGAAAGACTAATTTGTATTTAATTTGTTCTCAATCATCAATGTATGTGTGAATTTGATTAATGTTTCTATTCCTTGTGTTTTCCCCTGTCAGAACTTGTTAGCTGTGAACTTTTTAGTTGCAAACTGTTTTTCAATTGAAAATGATAATTGCCATAGATCGCATCCCTGATTAAAGTACAACAATGTGAAGAGTATCCTTCGACCATCAATAAAACTTTTTTGTAACAATATAACTATACCATATTACCATCAGACATGAGCAGCATTTATAACGGGGAAGCAATTAAGCAGCTGAACCTAAACGCATGCAGTGATATCCTAATGTGATTACAGTAATAGGATCTGTCATTTTACTCCAGATATTATACTGTGGCGAGAGCATGTTACTGGATTAAGAACACTGTACTATATTTAACTTTTCCTGCAAGACGCATTTATTTGGATTTCATTTGCTCAGTCCTGCAATATCATTTTGTTTACTTGTTCCCATTTCAATTTGAATAATCCTCCTTCTAACGTAGATTTAAGGCGGAAATGAAACCGCTTCTGGGGACCGCTGTGTATCTGTATAGTGACTGATTTACAGGGAGCACGTTAATGCAGCAGCTGTGCATTTCTGTAGCTAGCTGTGTTTTATCTAAATGGAAGGAAACACTTTCATGCTAAATGCAGGTAAAGTGTTTTTCTTTTCCACAAATGCACACATTTGTATTTGCAGAATGCATTTTAAAATAGGGCCATTATTGGGAACTAACCCAATAACCCTTGCCTTGCCAGTCCATTACTAAAGCAGCACACCACCTGCTGTAGAAATACAGCCCCAGTGCCGTCTCTGTATGACAGAATCTTACTAATTCCGACGTGTGCCGGCTGCATGTAGTCATCTTCTCCAGCCAAGTTTTATTTTTGGCCTTGAGCATAAAATCTGAATAAGCCTCAAATTCAAAAGGGACTCACAAATTTCAGATACATTTTGGATTAACTCTGAGATGGTAAAACCAAAGCCAATGTGACTGACAGTGGTATAATGGTAGTAAATATAAAAATGTTTACTTGCCAGCCTGGAATGAACCAAGGATATCCACTTAAATAGGCTGCATCTGTGTACTGCGTTTTGGTTTTTGTGTCCTCACCTTGATCTGTGTTTTTGGTTGCTTGGCACGCGGGACACATTTTTGAAAGGGCTTGACAATGGCTAATATTTTAATCACTTGTTTTGATTTAATTTTTCCATTTCATAATGTGGTCTTTCACTATAAAAGCTTATGTGACCTTCAGTTCACCTCTTTGCAAGAACTTAATTAGTTCAGTTATGCTAATTACTCCCACCGTCTATTTAATTACCATCAGCCAATAGAAGGGACTACAGCACTGCCCCCCCCAGCAAATTAAATTTGCATAAAATGTTTGCCTGTCTGTTTTTTTTTGGCATGGCTGGAAGTCACAGGTGATCACGATAACCTGGAAGTCTTCTGGAAATACGCAGCTGGAGAAAATAGAGAAGCCTGCGGTTTGCAAATCCCTGTGTGCTGTGCATGTCGATAATGTATAATAACGTTAATGTAACGTTAACCAGCACCTCCCACATAAGCCGGCGACACCGCTGAGATGTTTTGGATGGGGGCGGAGCAAAGTTTTCTTTCGCCTTTTATGGCCTAGTTCTTCCCACCTATGCGCCGTATCTTTCTATCACTTTGCATTAGTGTACATTTTGGTTCAAAACAGGCAGCAAGCTGGTGAAAGAGATAAACACCTGCTAACCACATAAAAGCTTGTGTCAATCCTGACAGGGATAGTACTGCTGTACCCTTAAAAATCTGAATAAAAGCAATGCGTCAACTGCAAAATGGAAAATTTTGCTTCTGGTCAAAATAACTGCCATGCAAGAATATTGATACATTCAATGTAGCACACAGATACAGAAATTCTTGCAATGGTCTCTCCTGTTGTGAAGTGGGGTTGTATATGTTTTTTAGTCTAAATCCAAAGGTTGTAAGATGAAACGACAGAAATAACTATACTTCTGCCACTTAGCCCTACTACTACTATAGAGGTAAAAATATACACTCACCTAAAGGATTATTAGGAACACCTGTTCAATTTCTCATTAATGCAATTATCTAATCAACCAAT
>JAODKM010000039.1:10373916-10397164 GCA_026780845.1 Petrocephalus sullivani
ACATTTCTAAAGAATGCTTTCAGCACCTTGTTGAATCAATGCCACGTAGAATTAAGGCAGTTCTGAAGGCGAAAGGGTGTCAAACACTGTATTAGTATGGTGTTCCTAATAATCCTTTAGGTGAGTGTATATTGCTATTCAGAACGCATATTCAGTACGTGGTGGAATCCGCTTTGGCATTCTACCATGCTTGTATACCAACTCGCTACAATTGTCACTAATTTTCCTTGGTAGATTCAAGGTGTTAGAGATCAGCTATGGGCTTTTGTCCTCTGCAGATTCGAATAGGACTCAAACCTTTAGGCCCCTGAGGGCTGTTTAGTGTCTTATTCTTAAACTGTACTAGTGTGGTTTGTGTTTCCTTATGCATGTTTTGTGGTGATTGAATATGAAACTGTTTCCATGCCCTAAAGCTTCATTAAATGTAAATACCTTGTGTGAAGAAACACGTACTTGCACACAAGCTGCTCGTGTACACGGACACGGACACCACGTACACGGACATACACAGAAACTCACACAAACACCTTACAATACTACACAGCACGCACAAATGCACACATGCATCATGCAAATTCTAAAACTGGCACTAAATTTTGCTCAGCAAATTATTACAGTAATTCTGTTAATGAAATAAACGGCTTTTAATAATTTTTGTGATTTTTTGTTTAAACTTGCCATTGAGTTGAGAAAATGGATAATGCTGATATTTGGAAGCTAAAACAGGACATTCTCTTCTATATGCATGAAAATATGTTTTAAGATACTAAGTTTTAGTATCATTTTCAGGAGGGTGAGACTCATTCCAATGGAAGTTGTGTCACCCAGCAAATGAACAAAATTAACAGAGTTTGCTTATTTAAGGAGTGCAGCTGCAAACAGTGATTGTTCTAGGCCTGCTGAAAAACCGGAACAGTAGGGAAACAAAAGTTGGTGAAGAAAACCTTGACATTTAGAAATGTGATCAGCTCCACCAGTACCTGTTGCTGAAATAGGAACGAAAAATGTTAATGTCCAAGGTCTGCCATTATTCTAACAGTTTGAGCAGTTCTACCTAAGCTGATGTGGAAGCACAGGGAACCCTTGTTTAATTTTTTTTTTTACTTCTGATACTGTACAAGACAAATGGAGAAGGGAGGCCTCAAATTAGAAGCAGTATAATCCTTTTGCTAAGAAAAAAAAAAGAATTGAAACTAGAAGCGGCAAAACCATTTTGCTAAAAAAAAAGAACCTCCAAACTATTTTTATGGCTTTCAGTGTTGCTTGGGAGCAAGGTTCCCAACCAGGAAGTTTAAGTACGTAACCACTTCCTGTTGTGGGAGGAAGCTGGCAGACAGCTTTCACTTCTTCTCCTGTAAAGAACTCTTCACAGGAAGATGCGTGCTCAAACTGCATCTTGTCTTCACTATCTGTAGATGAGCGGGCAAAGTCACGTGTCTTTAAGAGTTGTACTAATGAGACCTGCGTTCCAGAGCAGTGCGTTGTTATACCCTTGAGCTAGAGTGCTTCAGTAAAATACACATTCACACAAATGGCTAAAAATCGTGCAAGGTGTGTGGGGATAAAACACTTAATGTTAAGCAACTGAATTATGTGACTTTTTTTCTCTTCACAGGAATGTCTTTGGAATAAGTCAGTTCACATTCCAAAACCACACCTTGTAATTAAATCATGACCTTGACAGCAAGTAGATGAGGCAATATGAATATTGTGTTTACACAGCCTAGCCTAGATGGACCTTGCTACCAGAAACTCAAACCTTCCATTCAACCAAGCTACCGGGAATAATCGTCATGTACCTTTTCAGTCTCCATCAGATTGCCTCGTTATCACTTTTGGTTTGCAATGCAGATACCTTTATTCACTGGGAAATGGTGAAATTTCAGTTTTACCTATTTTTGCTGCCAACTGACTTACTAACTGGATCATGACAGTTTAGACATCATAACTTAGCCTCTTAATTAAACTTTATTGTGAAACATGCTGGTCGTAGAGCCAGTTCTTAATTCATTAAAAACAGTTTTGTAGGTTACAGTGATTTTATTTATTCAACTTTATTAGCAATAATCAACAATTAATTGTCCATGGGCTACAAACTACTTAGTAAGGTAGGCAATTGTAACAATTATTTACAATGTAATTTCAAATGGCAAAGAAAGTGTTGCAGCATTCTCGTAAGCACAGAAAAATCATTATAAAATCCCATGGAATTGATACAGAATTTACACAGGTATTGCCAGACCTGACGGCCCGGGCTTACCAGGTACTTGGGTCTCGTCGCTTCCAGAGCGCCAGCCTTTGCACTCCTGTGACGTCCGTTATAGTTTGGGTTTGTTGTGGTTGTATTTCTGTTTTGTATTTCATTCGTTTGATCTCTCTGCCAGTCCTGTCTTCTGGGGTTCCATTCCCCAGCTGCACCAGTCATATGCACTTATTCTCTAGGGACCTTATCAGGAAATAAACATACAGCTTTTGGCTTGCCAGTCTGTTGTTAATGCAGCACATCTCCTGCCATAGGAACACTTTTGCACTTGTTCCCTTCTCCTCCAGCACTCCCTGTTCAGGAACCTCCTGTCCTGTCCTGTCAGCAGTCTCTCCGGTTACTAATCTCCTGTGCTGTCCTGTCCATCAGACCCAGGGACTGCCACTCCACAGCTCTCGCAGCATGAGCGGGACGGTTTGGTGCCTGATGCTTTGCCTATTGTGTCCTTTTCTACTTTTTCAGTTTTTTTTGTGTTGATTTTATTAACTAAATGGACTCATAATTGAAATAACGGTAGGTCAGATTATGTGTTCAATTCAATAGAACAAATAAAGACTTGTGGTGAGGTGGCTGGAGCCTGTTGCAGCCCTGGACACAAAGTAAAGGGACATGGATGGATGGACTGAAATAAAAACACAGCTAAATAACTGAATGGCAGCTTCTAATAAATAATTAAGTACTAAGTTATTATTGCATGTTATATTAGATAAATGATGTATAATGATGTATACATTTTCCTCACTGTCTATTATGCTTTGCTGTAAAAGGAGGTTGTCCTTCAATTCCCTGATGAATTTAATAGGATATGAGACAGAAAAATCCAAATCTTTGGACCATTATGCTGTATTAAGGTCTTCCTATTGAATCACTGTGTCTATACTGCCCTCTGCTGCTATATAGTGGCTATGGCTGACTGTTCATTATTGTGAAATGATGAGGATAGCACATGCAGAGCAGCAGCGTACAGCGAGACACAGTCAGGGTGAAATATACAGTCAGGGTGTCAGGTACAGTAAAAACAAAGAGTCTGGATCCCAGACGTAAGAATAAACACATGGTCAGGGAATCAGGCAGAAGTGGAACAAGCAGGGATGGTAAAAATCCCAGAGTATCCAGCTTCAAAAAAAATAGACAGAGCATCGAGTGACAGTAAAAACGCTGTCAGGGTGTCAGACTGCTGTGAAGTACACCTGTCAGGGAGGTAACAGTTAGCAATGAAAACACAGTCAGGGTGTTTCAGGGTTGCAGGTGGCACATAATACAGACAAATCCCCAAAATCAGACTCTTACACAGCTATGCTCTGTGGTGGACAAGTGAAGGTATTCTTAAGAAACTGGGTTCAAGTTCTTTTGCCCTCTCGGCTCCAGGAGGCATGACCATGGTTTCTTGCTTGTTGCCTGGAACCTCAGAAGTTAAGAAGCTCAGCAAAATAAACCGTGAAAAACAAAAGAATAGTTATGGTTATTGGTTATAGGGCGACTATTTCACTTCCAGCTGAATTGTCTCGTGAGCTGATCAGTTCTTAAAGGTTTGTTCCAACTTTTGTAGCTGTCATGAATGCTGACATTTGCAGCTCCCATTTCAAGTTAACATATCCGCTATGTTGACTGTCATAGGCTTATGCTGACAGTTGTATGACACTTTTTTCATTCAAGTTATTTTAAAGGTTATAAGACTGACTCTGCACTTGCAGTTTGTCACTGACATAAAGTGCCAGAAGGGGAACACTTTGTAAAGGAGGGTTTCATGGCAACAATGAGCAGCGGCACTCACTGCATGTTTCTCCTGTGTCTGCAGTGGGTTTCCTCCAAGGTCTCCTAATTCCTCTCATGGACAAGATTATAAAGGATTGGTGAGGAAAACTATTTACGATTCACCCAAATCTCATATAACAAGGGAGGAAGCCAAAATACCCAGAGGACACCCAGAATCCTCATAAACACACTGCCAAGTCAAGATTGGAGCACACCATCCTGGAACTATGAGGCAAACTCACTAGCACATTAAACATGCATTTTTAATGTATTTTGGGTAATCTTACCTCCTGATGGTGACATGGTTATTATACTTCATTCATATTCAAATTTGCCTTAGTTTTTATTTTTCCACTTTGTTTTTCAGTTTTAGTTCAGTTTCAGTTTCTGTTAAGAATGTACAAGTAGTAGTAGTTTAGTTTCATTTTTATTTTACGAACATTTCTAGTTAGTTGAGTTTTAATTTAGTTTCAGAACTAGGTTTCGTTTTCAGTACCATGCACAATGGAAGTGAGTTACATGGTATCACCCTGCACATGAAACGACTACGGAGGAAGTGTGAAGCATTTCAGATTTTTGCCTTAACCTTAACCTTCCCTTTCAAACCCCTTGCCTGTCTCATGTAACATCATCATGTATTTCTAGCTACTAAGGACCTGGTTTATTGATGCTCCCATTCCTTGACTACAGTATACAAGCACTTGATGGGATTTTGCACTTTTGGAGAAAGTAAAATGTATCTGGGTGTCCCCCAGTAAAAAACCCCTAGGGGAGTGGTGGTTAGAGAGTGATGAATTCTTCCTAGAAATATTCAAGTAAAGCAGTCAGATAATTACTATACCAAGCATTACGAGAAGTTTAATACACCAGTTTCAAAAACACTCAAAATGCCAAAGTAAATAAGATTTCACTCAATACGGAATGTATTAAAGATTCTAACAGCAATTTGTACGGATGTCGCTATTGATTATATCAACAACCCAGTAATCTAGATATTAATTTGATGATACATCAAGACATCGTTTGGATAATATAATATAATATAATATATATGGCAATTGGCACGAGACAGGAACCTCACACATATGATCTGTGCAGCCTGAAAATTAGTGAAAAGCAAACAAGAACCGATAATGAAATATTTTGTATTCCATAGAGAGGATATTGAGCAAAACCAAGTGATTTATCAGCACTGTTTTGTGTCTGATGGCACAACTCACGGCAATGTCACCAACTTATTTGACAGACATATATATTTGACAGATAAGTTGTATTAGTTTTGTATAGTAAAGTAATGACAAAGATTTATTCTAATACAAGAAGCTAAATGGCACATATCTATAGCTAACTTCACATTATTGGGTGAGTCCATTAAACCTGAATGTCATTTTAAGATATGTTTGCTTTGCAGTACTGATAGATGACTGCATTTTTATTCACTTTTAATGTGCAGTGCTTCCTCAGAACTGGTGCTTTTGCGCTTTATTTGGGTCCTCATCCTGCAATCGTGGTCTTCCTTCCGCCATATTGAGAAGGAAAATTTTAATGGAAGCTTTTAAGTAATTGAATTCAGTGGCGTAATTGTGACAGCTCTAATCATTTGCAATGCCACCAGCCCCAGAATTAAGTATAATTATACATAAATCCAATAGCAATCTATTAAACAAAGCTGGGCAACTGGTTCAAGGTTCGATTCTTCGCCCAGGTTCCATGTGTGTGGAGTTTGCATGTTCTTCCCATGTTGTCACTGAGTTTCCTCCGGGTGCTGTGGTTTCCCCCCATGGTCCAAAAACATGCTGAGGTTAATTGAAGTTGCTAAATTGCCCATAGGTGTGCATGTGTGAGTGAATGGTGTGTAAGTGAGCCCTGCGATGGGCTGGTCCCCCATCCTGGGTTGTTCCCCACCTCATGCCCATAGATTTCGGGATAGGCTACAGACCCCCCATGACCCGGAAAGATAAGCAGTTTCAGAACATGGATGGATGGATGGATGGGAAACTGGTTTCCATTTTGCAATAACTTAATATTTTAACAAATGCCTAGAGGTGTGGATTTTCATTTATATAACCACTGCACACATGTGTCTGTGAGACAGAGAGAATGGAGGAAATGGCGTTTACTAGAGAAAACATAATCTCTCCTCTCTGGATCGCAGTTATTTGCAATTTTTTGGAATCTTAAAGAATCCTTTTTTCTTTGTGACGAACACTGCTGTTAGTCTAGCTGAAAACAGACAAACGCGGAAAAACAGTATACTAGTATACTTACAGTGTACCTCGACCAGACAAGGAATGCACCAACATGGCGGACAGCGGTCCATACTTCCTGTGAGCAGGGTGGAGTGACATGAGGTGTGACGCACAGCGTGACGTAAACCGCAACACACAACCACAGTGCAAATCGACAAATTGAAGGGGTCAAAACGAAAATGGAGCTGATTTTACCTGCATTTCTGTTTCATTTTTGTTTGTGTTACATTGTTCATTGTAGTTTTTATTTAGTTTCCATTTTTTTTTAAATTGTAATTTTTTTTTTCTTTCAATTAACGAAATAATTTTTTCACTCCTAGTTTTAGGAAGGATGAGCTTTTTCATCATTCCCTAAGCAGATGTTTTCATAGATATTTCACAAGTAAGTAAACTGTGCATGAAATGACTACCTAAACAATCATATAAAGCTAAAAATTGCATTATACTCTTATCAACCAATAATACATTGCAAATAGGACAGGAATCTGATGTTTCATAATACTGTACTTTCCTCTATGACTTTTATTCATCGTTGTAAAATGAATTATGGCAAAGAAGGAAGGCAGACAATGTCAAAATATGTGGTTTGGGCTGTTGTGGAGTAGCAGTAAATATTCTGGCATTAGAAAAATGTCTGTTATGACCGGCCACAACTAAACAGAGACAAATAGTATTCCTTATCCAGAAATGGAAGAAAGGGAAAGGGGGAATTTTGGAATATTTCGGAATTTCCGTTACAACTAAAATGAATCATGAGGTTTCCGTTCTTTCATTACACGGCAGGAGTTAAACCTCTGTTCGAGCTGTAGTATATCAGACCACTGCACTTAACCTGAGCTACTTAAGTAAATATACTGCTGGAACTAACAAAATAAACATAGCATTACATGTGCTGTTTTCTTTGTGCCTGGATGTGGAGTAGTTTTCTATGTTGTGTAATAAATAAAGTAATGAATATACATCAGTGCTTTCTTATTCTAACATTTGTGCCAGATTGCCTCTCTCAAAACATTTACAATTTAACGGACAGAGTATGTTTAATTCACGGATGATTATTGTTTTTAATGTTGCTGGACAAAAAGCTTTGCAACTAAAGCATGTTAATCACTCTTAAAATAATATCTGGATTTGATTATCCCAGAAACATTTTTCCATGTGGCCCTCATTTATTCCATAAATACATTTGATCCTTGAGGAAAACCAAGCATGCCGGCGAGTGACACCACACATGTGGTCGCAGACATAAAAACCCTCTGGTTTGCTTTTAGGCCTTTTTTTGCCAGGGAAATGACTTTGAACCCAAAGTACAGCTGAAGCCTCAAGTCTAACCTCACACAGGGTAAGAGACAGAGAGAACAACACAGCAACATCACTGTTATGGCCCTTATGTTATAATGCTAACAATTGTTTAGGGAAGGTGTCATGTTTGACCGCCATAGCTGTACACTTTGTAATTAGGTGAGCATAGTTCACATCTCAGATTTAGTCCATACTCAGTGTAGAGGATCATTTTTAACAATTGCTTTTAGAACAGCAATATAATATAACTATAGAGAGAGCATTAGTAGTGGAACATTTGTGGTTGTTTTATGGCAGTGCACTCTTCAGAGTTAAAAAATAAGTGCTTGTACTGTACTCACTTAAAGAAAATGTAACTACCCAACACCACCCAGAATGCGGTTGATCCCAAGCATGAGAAATTGCAAGTGTGGCGGGACAACAGGCGCGGGGGCAGAGCTGCGTGCTTCGCTCTCAGTCCACGAGACGCAACCGCCCTGCATTAGCAGCAACATGATGCTTTGTCTACAGATTTTATGTATTTTACAGTAGCATTGCAATTGCCACAAGAAGCAAACTCTTTTTCTATAAGCACTTTTAACTTATATACATAAAATACAGATTCTTATCAATGTTTTAAGTATTTAAACCGAGGAAAGGGATGTTGCAAAAAAAGCGTGTTGCAAAAACTTTGAATGCATGTGATATAACAGAACATCTCTGCTTCATTAAAAAAATCATATCTACAGCAAGGTAAATTTGACTATAAAACTGAATCACGTAGCATGCAATTCTTTTAGACAGGCACAAGGTTACTTGTCAGAAGATATTACATGCTACTATGTGCAGTGGACCAGGGTTGCCAGCCTTGTTTCATGCTAATATGTCCAATCATCTAGGGTTTTGAGCTCTATAAATCTTTTTTGAGAAGATGAAACAGTTATAATACAAAGTTTTATATTTTAATTTGTTCACTCAGTGGAGTTACTGTCTTGGGGCCACACAGTGGTGCAGTGGTTGGCACTGTTGCCTCACACCTCTGGGACCAGGGTTTGAGTCTCCACCATGTCTCCATGTGCGTGGAGTTTGCACGTTCTCTCTGTGTTGTCGTGGGGTTTCCCCCGAGTGCTCTGGTTTTCCCCCGACGATCCAAAATTATGCTTATCTGCTTTGTAGTCACTAAATTGCCTGTAGGTGTGACTGTGTGTACCCTGCAATGGGTTGATGTCCCATCCTGGGTTGTTTCCTACCTTGTACCTTTAGCCTCTGGGATCGATTCTGGACCCCCTGCCACCCTAAATAGGACAAGCAGTTACAGAAGATGGCAGGTTTTGCTAGCCATGTTCTGATTACTGACTGTTTACATGTCGATCACACTAAGGACACTCTTGAACTTGTGCCTGTCACTGGAATGAGCCATGAGGAAGGCGAGTCCTTAACCGAAACCTCTGAGGGTCTTGCTTGTTTATGAGCCCCTCCGCGGCATACACAGGCCATCAGCCCTGAGCCAAGTCATAACCGCAACCTTAGTGCCAAGCAACCATTGGAGGAGGAGAGCACCTCTGATTGATACCAATTCCACAAAGGGAACTGTTGCTGTGCTCAAGCGACTGAAATGTTAGTGCATTTTACATGGAATATCCAGCAGTAGAAATGGGTCACACTCTGAAGTGTAACTCATATAATTTTGATTAAAGTTATGTCAACCTTAATTACTCCTGGTGACTCCTGGTGGTTTAAACACGCTTAATAAACATAACAAAAGAGATCAGTCTTGGTCCTGTCACATTTCCAATGACCTCCACCCCAATCACATATTACAATGGGTACATGGAAGCAAATCTCAAGGAATATTTCTTCATATTAGCCACCGAATTAAAGCCTAAAATTCTGCAGTTGTGAGCTGCAGTTTACTGATAAGCCTTCCTAACCAGTGTTGCACCTCCAATCTGAATCACCATTGACTTGTGTTAAGTGAGTCCTTTTCTTTGTTCTGGAGTATGAGAGGGGGGAGCTGTGTTTCTCCTTCACACAGACTGTACAGTGCAGCTGCAGACGCCGCTGTATCTGAATGACACAATGGACACACGGCTAAATCTGCTTAGGAATGCTGCACTGTAAGCCCTGCATCACATTCCAGCAGGCGGGACCAGGTGATTCCCCCTCGTGTGTAGATGGCTGCACACCAGCTTATTCACATCTCATCACTTTTTAGGGCTGTAGTTCACATGACACCATGCGTGGGAGCGGCTGATAGCAGAGCAGCATCTCTCACTGCGGCTCAAGGTCACGCTGGTCAGTGTACGCCTGCCTGCTTTGGAGCGTTGGACGGCTATTAACCCGGAAGCAGTCCTGAAAGAATCAATGACACAGCCATGACATAACCCTTACAGTCTTTGAGGTAACCCAGAGACCTGAAATAAATTCTATAGCACAGTCGCAGTCAGTGAGATAGTCCAGACACAATCCTTTTGTAGTCAGTGAGATAACGCAAACACAGTCAATGAGATAACGCAAACACAGTCAGTGAGATAAGCTAAATGTTGCCAGTGACATAGCCTGTAGTGTAGCAAACATTTAAACCATAAGTTAAAGGATAAGATTATCTGAGTAGGAACACTATGAATGTGCAAATTGGTGCATGAATAGAGTCTTTATACTTGGTAGATCCAGTGTTGAAGAAAGATAAACAGTGGTCTTGCTTTGTTTACTACTGCAAAAGAACAACCTAGTGTGTGTGGTTACAGCCACATGCAGCATCAGTTTTTGCAACTTTCCCAGAAAACATCAGCTCCTTCTGGGAGAGATAGGCTTCAGTGGAGATTTATCTGAATTTGCCACCAGCAATACTTAGCTGCCACTGTATGCAGTGGAGGGTTTGGCTGTGTGAAGCTTTCACTCTGGCTGAAGATCTGACCGTGTCTGGAAACATTAAGGGAGACACTCTTGAAGGTTTCATGACAGCAACGGAATCCCCCTTGGAATTTGCGGCAGATAGACTTTATTTCAAAGCTTTTTTTTGCCAACAATATACCAAAATGTTACATTCACATATTACTGTTCATTAGACATAAATATCTGTCTTGTTTCACAAAACTGAAAGTGTAACATAGAGGGCACACAGTCCTGGAAAAGTTACAAGACGTATTGTAACCTCCACAATAAACAATACTTCTTGATTATCTAACACTATATAGTTAAATAAATTACATGAACATATTTTACGAAAATAAAAGGTGTCGGAACACAGGGGTGAAGTGGAAGGTTTTCAAGAATTTGGATCGTCTCCAATTTATTTGCAGCAGTCAGTTACCATCTTCTCCCACGGATCTGTACCTTTAGTGTGGCTTCAATGCTTCTGAATGACTGTGGTCTGGACTCAACCAGAGTTTAATACCATTTCATGTACTTTTTTCTAATTACATCTATAGCACGTTCATAAGTATTGGTATATATGTGTACATAAAGCTCATACTGCTGTGGGCTGTAAGCCACATTCTTCAGGAGTTTAAAGGGTAAAGTGAAGCTGAGTTTGTAACTGTGCGGGCCGATGTGTATCACACCCCTATGACAGCGTATAACATGCACAACGATGTAATCCAACACTAGGGACAGAGAGAGCTAAGAGTGCAAAGTCAATGATGGGTGAGTTTATTCTGCACTGTAAATCCAACAGGTCTTTCTACAAAATGAAGACCATCCATTGGGTAAAATCAATCTGATTGAAAGGCTGATGATCCCGCCCATTGTTGGGACCCATTTCACTGTGTGGACTAGCACAGTGCCAGCATTATTATTTGAGTGCTTATTGTCAATGACAAAGAGAGAGCAGACAGGGAGAAGATGGGGGTGGAGTTCACTGGCATACGATCTTCACTGCCTCTTCCGTAACCATGGAGATGAGGCTTGACCGTGATGTAGCCATTTATTACGTGGCCCAGTGGTGGCGTAGGCGGGTCTTCTGTAGATCTGGAACAAGAAGGGAATACTTTATCAGATAGATATCACTTGGTAGCTTTTCTTATAACAATTCATGCTAAAAACAACAACCTAGTGTATTCAAGGGGTGAGAGTGTAGCTAAATGGAAGCCTGTAGATTCCAGTACTGTGATGGGGTCGATACCATTACACCAATGAGAAAGGATACTAAACCTTAATTTTGTAAGCAAGACTGATGAGTGCAAAATTTTTTTTCCTCGTTTCGTACATTCAGTTTTCAAGTGTGTTTTCTCTGTGTCCTGCTGGGCACTCTTGCATATGTTATTTTCCAAATTCTTCTACGCAGGAAACGGATTAAGGAAGACATTATCCAACAACAATAGTACTGTTGCAGGAAAATACCAGTCATCCAGGGGTAAGACAGTGAACCAAATAAAACAGCGTGTTTTAGAGGTTGTCTTGTAATAAATCCCCTCAAAAGGGACACCCACAGGGGCGAAGGAGACAGAAAAACTATTGGGCAGGACACGTAAGCAGCCAGGAAGGAGGCTGAGCTATAATTTAAAGAAGGATGTGGTGTTTGCTGAACCCTAAGCAGGCAGGGCTGGAGGTGGGAGCGAGAGGCGTCCCGCCAAGTCCCACCTGTCCTCCAGACGGACCCATAGATCACTAAACTGCCGGCGGCTGGGTTTCCTTGGCTTGGCACGCAGCTTCTTTCTGCCTGGATGGTGGCCCTTCTCTGCCTCCAGGGGGCGCTCCTGTTCCTCGTGGAGGACCAACTCTGGGACGAGTGGAGCTTCCAGCTCCTCGTTCATGGAGGGCGGCCCATGGAAGGGGAAAGAGGGCCAGCGGGGGGGCCTGTCTCTGAAAGATTGGGCGAAAATATGAATGTGAATAAATATTTGGAATGATGGCTGAATGTTTTGCTAACTCTTTCCCAACACTTTTTGGGATGTTGGCACAAATATCATTATGGACACAGACCCCCAATCTGGGGATTTGGGGGTCAAGAATCAGAAAGGGTGGTCCAGACGTACCCTTAAGAAGTGTGGATCTGCTAAGTAGCTGAACTAATTTAAAGCCATATTAAAGAGGACTTTTCTGTGTGGTGCTGAAGGGCAGGACATGGGATCCGCGTCTCAGAGACCATAGGTCTGCTTGGAAAAAGATGAATACGATATATGCACCCCATATGCTGTTTTCACACTGTACTTTCTGTTATACAAGAGAGGCAGTGTTACAGTGGGGAAGCCCCAAGTGATGCAGGGAAGTCCCAGTTCCCTCCATCTGGCCCGGTGGGGCTTCCATTTAAAGCTAAAGCCTTGGGTAATTCACACACTGCCTGCTATGCAAATGACTCATTTACACTGCCAGCTGTGCCACAGATATATTCTTACTCTATTTCAGAACAACTGGAATGATACTGAATTTAAACGCTTGCATGTTACACAGGCATGTTCACAGAAGAACATTCCATACTCTTAACATCTATATTAATTTAAGTTTAGATTTTGAATGATATTGATGTAGACTCCTTTACAATATTATCTTTTTGTCGACTTGTATTCAGAAGCTTCTTCTGTAGTCTAAGCAGAACACTTGCTTGTGCAATAATGATTACAACTTCTTAGCAATTAAAATTTTTAGTGAGCTGGATAATAGTGACACCTTTCACACTAGAGGGCGCTCTGATACCAGAAAACTGTTCTGATTCACACAGCTTGTAGCATTAAGGGAGGCAGTACATCAGACAATTTTCCTTTTTGTAGAATCAGCAAGTGGATTACAAAACTAGCTGTGAGCACTGAGCGACTGTGTCAGAGCCAATCAGGGGCTCGGTCGTTGTGTCTTTCATGGGCAAGAGTCATGAAGCATAAAATATGCGAGCTGCTTTTGAGTAGAAGTTTCTGGTAAGCAAAGAAAATAATTAGGAATGTCTGATGTGCGGGCACCCATGTCAGCCCTGTGGAATGAGTGAGTTTCATGGTGGTCACAAAACCAACCCCCTCTCGTCAACAACTCAACTCCTGTGTTGCCTTTTATGCCAAGTTTATTTTTGTTTTTTTTTTCATCTCTAGAATCTACAGCAAACGGGCCCATTACTTAGAGAGAATTATGAGCCATTTGCTCCAATAAAGGTTCAGTTGCTTTCCTCCATCCCTGAGCTGAGATCAGAGATAGACGCTGGCAGCGAAGTTCACGTAATGAGCTGTAGACGTTTTCCATTTGGAGAAGGCAAGCTTCAGCAGAACTGAATAAAGGGCGAATTTTCACAACCATCTGAGCAGGGTTCTGCATCTGGTTTTGGTCTGGAGAGAAGAGGGGTTGCATTTGTGCAAAGGAATTACTCCTTGTGAAAACCAGTCTGAGAGGCAAAAGACAGACATAAACAAACAGCCCTGCGTGTAACTGTATGCCGTCATCGCGGTGAAAAACGGGACCAGGTACGAGTACCGAAGCTTAACGTTAAACAAACATGGCCTCAGTGATCTCGTCTCGCGTCACTTCAGCTGCAAGACCGATGTGAGCGCCAGACATGGCCTAAAACCATAAACTGCCGTCTTACTTCAAGGAAGCCCAATGTATACTTTCCATGACCTTCCAGGTTTAGAGGTCACCAGGCCTTGTAGATCATTTTGGCCGAGGTTAACAGGTTAGATCATGGCTAGGCACTTTGAACCATAAGCAGGAAGCACTATAAAATACACAATCAACCTTTGTATTTTATTTGATTTATGTTGCTTTGCAGATGTTTTTTTTGTTCCAGACTGTACATATTTTTGTGTTTCACATTTATTCAGGTTTACAGATGGACTTCTACTGAAGCAATTAATTAAATTTTTAGGATATGACGCAATTCCCCCTCCCGTAACGTGACCTTTAATTCTATTCAGACAAAATACCCGTTTATTAAGCACCATGCTCCCTTCTGCTAAGGTTTTGCATGCCAGGTACACCAATGGTGCTGCGCGTGTGTGTGTGCCCCGCGCATGTAAAGGAATGCTGGGGCAGGACATCTCAGATGCCTGCACGGTTATTCAGCAGAGTGAGGCAGACATTACCAGTCGATATTTGAGGGTGTTAATACCTGCTGGTAAACAAGTGTGACTGATTACCTGTAAATCGGCTCTCCCGCAGGTGTGTGCTCCACTTCGTAGCCTTGACTGCGCAGCACATCGATCACTGTGTTATTGCCCAGAAAGTGACCTGCAAATTAAATATGAGTCACTTGTTGCCAACCACAGGCGTTTAGTAAATTGTTTTTTTTTTTTTAATGCCTATAAGGTGTTTTATTGGGGCTGAATGCTGAGTGTGGTCTGCTGCTTTAAAGGCCCACATGAGATCGTGCCAGTCTTCATAAAAACGATAGAAAGAGTTTTGGAGGGGTGAAGGTGTGCCGTTTGAAGCCAGCACGGGATCTGCAAGGCCCCCGTGTTATTTATGGACGGGATGTGGTCCTTGGGCAGCGTTTAGAAACTTAATTCTCTCGAGTTATTAACTGACATGCTAATAAAAAAAAACATTAAACCTATAAGAAGTATGAACTTCATGTGACCGCTTGTGAAAGAATGAAGCTGGTGAATGCTTCTCAGAGCGAGACATCCAAGCTGACAATAACGCTAGCCAACCTTCTGCAGAAATAAACGGCTCACACTAATGTGTAAGATGCGTTCAGCTGTGCCCGACAAGCCAAGTACACCCCTGCCTTTTATGTGAATCCAAATGTCAACCCTCTGAAGACCTCACGCATTAGCTGGTCTACTGTCTGATGGCAGCCAGGCTGTGGACCCGAACGAGGACGGCTGGCTCTTAGCAGGTCAACAACCGGGAGTAAAAATGCACTTAAAGACTGAGATAATGGTGGTGGATTTTAGAAAGGAACCAGCAAGCCCTGGGACAGGGGTGGACTAACTGTAAACAGAGACGGCTCAAGACAGGAGATTCATCATAAGTTATTTGTCTCATTTTTCATACTTCGCATTTGATGTATGACTTCAATCCTGGAGTGAGTGGGGATTTGAACGGAAAGCAGATAACAGGGGGAAAACTGTCCAGTCAATGTAAAAATGTAAAAATGGTTTTGATAGAAGAGCCTCTTTTCTCAAGAGGAAAAAAACCCTGCTGTAAATACCCTGCAGGTTAATTGGGAAGCCAAGGAGTCACAACTAGATAAAGGCTGCAGCTGCACGGATGTTGTAAATGGAATGAAATCACAATGCCAGACAGCACAGGAATGCTGGTCTCTGAAACGCACCGCTGAAGAGTATCAGTGTCCCAATCAAAGCCCACACAGATTACCTTAAGCTCCACAATGCTTTTCTGAGCATGCATCTGCTTTCCTAGGGCTCACTGATAACCGAGAAAAGTCTGCGATGTTTATAACGCTCCGAATGTAAAGATAAGGCCTTGTTCTGGCAATGAAGTGTTAGACGAGCATTTCCTGGATTTTCCCTGATTGTTTAAGAATGACGGCAGACAGAAGGCTCACTCAGTCTCCCCAAATCTGAGGGCAAATCTGTAAATAACCTGGGTCAGCCTAAGAGCAGCCAGGTGCAAAGCTACAAAGATTATGACGGCCTGTTTCATTAACCGAGGCTTTGACTCCGGTGTGTTCTCCCTGCTTAGACCTTCCATTGACATTTTCTCTCTCCTCGGTGCAAAAAACAGGTAACCGGGTTTCATTTTTTTGGTCCTGCGTTGCTCACGAGCTATCACTGAAATGACTGTCTATCCATTTCAGCAATGTGAGGTTCTTTTTAAAGCATATCATATTTATTACTTATTTATCATACTCTTGGACTTTTTCTCCTGAGAAGATGAGCTGATTCCCTCTAGCCATAATGTGCAAAATGCATTCTTAGTAATTAGTATTCTATTTAGTATTAAACTGTTTATCACCAGATCATCAGATGTGTTTACACTTTGTGGCGATTACGCTTATTATAGAATCCATTATGACTACCAGTCATTCTAGAAGCAGTATAATTAATGACTTTAAAGTCCAAGAACAGATTATAAACAGGAACAGTGGGTGGACCACCATGGATTTGATTACAGTCCAACAGGAGACATATGCATTAAGGACAAGCATTTCTAAAATTAATTTGCTATTGTACATTTATGCATATGGGAACACGAACTCCTTTAGCAGAAATATCCAGCTGTGTAAATATTTATGTTGTATAAGCCACTTTGGATGAACATATCTGCTAAATAAACAAATAGGGTAATAAGTTTGTTAATAACATTAGAGAGGGTTCGTCCTGAGCACAGAATCTACCTTTGGCACAAGTGTGGTGCTTCATACTCTGCCAACAAAAGCAAGGAGAAACAGTGAAACTTGAAAAGCGACCAACATGTTGCTGGTGCAGGAGAGTTTTATGAGCATAAGGCATGCAAGCTCACATCAGGCCCTTAAAAGAGTGTTGCTGAAGGAAAACCAAGCCCTGTGATCTTTTGCACTGCAATAAATTTTATCGTTGTGGGAATTTCATTTGTATAGTGCTTCAAACATGCAAAGAAGAGCATATGAGGCAATTAAAATGATTCATAAACAAAGGCATATAAATAAAAATAATAAATGGAGCAGTAGGAGGGGGACTGGCAGTGAGATGCAAACAGGAACAGAAACGTGCAACGTGAGCCCGGGGACCAGCTTGCCTCATGCTGTGACTTGTGACTCAGACTCCAGGAGAATACCTGCTCTACCTGGATTCTGTAATTAAGCTGGGTTAACCTACCACTGTGGAGCTCTGGGTTCCAGACGGCACCGTGACCCCGCTCCAACCTAGTACAGATATTATGACATATAGCTTGCAATTTAAGTCTTTTAGCGGAAAGCTGCACTTTTGTATATATGTCAGATTTAATTTATGAGGGGATTCCAGTGGAGACAGTACATCTGACAACACGGAAATACGCTTACACACGAGGGGGGCGCGGTGGTTAGCAATGCTAGCGAAGCAAATCTACGGGGTTGGGGGTTTGAATCCCAGCTCCACTCGGTGGCCTTCTGGTTTCCTCCCAGAGATCATAGGTGGTCTATTCAGGGGGCTTCAGTAGTTTTTCTAAAATCATTTAGTGATTCGTCCTGGATTTTCATAGACATTTCATTCCCTTGGCTTTGCAAGCTTGGCCCCTGCCAGAGACGTGCATCCCTTCCATGCTATACCCCAGCCTTGTGCTGTGCCGTGTGCTACGTGCACTCGCACCTGTGACCTATGACCCTGACCAAGATAAGTGGTTAGAAGACAGGCAGATGGACTTACACATTAACCCTAACTCCACAAACATTAACCCTGCCGACTGCCTGCACTCTCACTGACCTCCCTGACTTCAGTCACACTCTGCAGCTGGGATACCCTAAATTAACAGCAGCCCAAATGAAGCAAAGCCTCTTTCTGTGCTTTGCACGTCTCGCTGGTAGATATACTCAAACAAAATGCAAGACTTTTGGCATTCTTAGTTTTTTGATTGCAGTCACAGATTCTTATAGAATTGAGGTTATACTTGTATCCCCACAAAGTAAAAAGTTACAGGTTTTTTTCACATGGTGGGGACCCCTCACTGCAATAATTACAAACCGAAACACACACACACACACGCAGACACACACATGCCTGTGAGCTCTCAGGCTTCTTCTGCAGAAATGTAACAGTTTCCCCTCACACATTGTTTCACTGACAGTAGCAATCGTTTGTGAGGTTTTTGGATTTATACCTGTCTGTTTTGCATTTTTTTCTCAGTCTGTGCAAAATTACTGTGGTCTGGATTAAAAGTATACTATATATACTATTCCCAAAATAATATTTTTTCAGACTCCTCATTTTGAAAAAAAGGAAAAAAAAAGCCAGCTCCCTAGGTGAAAAACTGTGTGACAATATGAGGCCTGGATCCTGGGGACCTGACTGTCAGCTGATGCTGCAGTGTCACATGGAACAGAGGGAGCATGGGTGGCATACAAGTGACCCAGGCTACAACCACCAATCAAAAAAAAGAAAACCTCTCAAAGCACGCCAGTAAAACTCCTATTCAATAAAGTGCTGTTGTTTTTAGCTCCCAAAATGTATGATTTCTGTAATTAGGAAACATAAATTCACAGGGAAGGTATGAAACTCTTTGAATTTTGGTTTCCATAGAAACTGTTCTGCTGACGCTGACATCACCTGTGGCATCAGTCTGCCACAAGCTGAGTCATGCGAATCTCATAAAGAAAAAAAAAACGTCAACTGGTTAAATTTAGAGAGACACATATGGAAAAAATGTTGAACGAATTAAATGAATAAACACCTGCATATGCAACAAGCTATTCCAGTTGGGATGACTAGGGGGATTCTTACTGGAGCCATAAACTGCACAGCCAAGCCCAGTAAGGCCTCCCAAAAAATCACAAGACAGCAGTTTGCTCTAATCCAAAACCATAGTCAAGAACACATATAAAGAAGTTCATAATTTAACAGTCCTGTGGACTGGTGTGTGTCACTAAATGATAAACTGGTGTACCATCTGACACATCATATTTGTACGGCTCCACCCACTAACAGAGCTCCACCCTCTCCCAAAGCCTGCATGACAAATAGCTCCACCCACTAACAGAGCTCCACCCTCTCCCAAAGCCTGCATGACAAATGGCTCCACCCACTGACAGAGCTCCACCCTCTCCCAAAGCCTGCATGACAAATGGCTCCACCCACTCCCTCAGCAGGCATGATCAATGGCTCCAAGAGACACAATCGCCAGGATGATAGCTTGTGGACCACTTACTGCTTTGGTTCAGCTACTCCAGTCTGGCAGGGAGTCTAATTTGTGAGGCTCCCCTCTAACAGTTGGATAAACTGTTGGATTTTCTGCTCGCTGCATTTTCTGTATGAAACATATGGTTTTGTCCAAATAGCATTTATTTACCGTCAGATTTTGACAGATTGAATGATAACGTAAAATAATTCAAATCTCCTGTTGAGTGGCCTGTGACAGACTAGCATTGTGCTTAGGGTGCATGTCCTATGCTTCCTCAGAAGAGTTCAGATCACTGAAGGATGCTGGGAAAATTACATCACACAAATTGCAATATTACTGAATTCTAAATCTGGCTTGATTAGGCAGGTCGAGGCTCTTTTTCATCTCATTCAGCTTTTGTTTTGGCCCGGTGATGTGAACGCACACAAGCATGTAAAAGCCTCTAAAGAGCTCCGTGCAGTCTAATTGTGCAGTTTTCCCTTAGCCGTTCCACATTTTCTGTCGTTTACAAATTTGCATTCAGCAAGTCTTCCCCCATGCAACCATAACGCCCCCCCCCATCACCACCCATTTGTGAAGGATGAAAAGGTCTTCAAATCTTTGATCTACAAAGAAAAACCTTTATAACAAAGCATGACAAAACTGCCCAAGAATTAAAGATGTGATGAAACCCAGCTAGATATCAGCTGCCCTTCCCAACAACATTGGGCAGAAATGGGCAGATTCTTCAAGCCTCTGCACTGAGTATGCCCAGTAGCTGTCAGTTAAAATCCATACCTGGACCCCAGTGCATTATGGGAAATCCACAGGTTCACTATAGTGCCATGAGATCATCCCCCTGGACAGATGGCCAGCCACTCTCCTACACAATTACTGTGGGCCTCGAGTACAGACTGAAACAGAAGTTACCCAATACCCAGGCACAATCTCTGCTAATTTCTATAATTTTTATTTTTGTTTTGTCACACAGAGCAGAAATAGTCCAGGGAGTCCTCGTTTTACGACACAGTTCCTATGACAGTGACATACCGTCAACTTTAGTATAAGTCGAAACACACCATAGCCTAAATCACTTACCTATCCTAACAAAGTTGTAAAATCATAATTTAAAACATAAAAACTATGCCCCCTTGAAATGCAAAAACGACTTCAGCATACACGGAAAAACTAATGACACGATGTATTGTTATACAGTACGTAGCACGCAGATACCGTGCCATGTGGAAATACAATGCAAAAGAGTCACTGCTTTCCATGAGTGTCGCGAACGTGACATAATGAAAAGCAAAACTGTCATTCCATTGCTTTGCATCTTATTTAACTACCATAAGGAAAACAATTAGAAGGGTTTGCATTATACGCAAATTAAACGAAGAAATCGTTCCACATCACACCGAAATGCAATGATCACCTTTGCTCTGCTGCAAATTTGCTCATTTTCATTTTCGAAAAGTACATGCTGAACACGTTCCACCACAAATGAGTGTAAAAAAAAATTTCCGCGCGCAATCAGACTAGTTTGCCTACATAGTCCGTAAGTACGATGCTAACGGTGTTAGCCGAAACAGTTTTTATGGGAGTTAGTGTGGTGAACTCGAAACGTCGTATGTCGAGACTGTCGTAACCTAAGGACCTCCTGACTCCTGGACTGTTTAAGGTGCTACAGTGTGTAAGACAGCACACATTGTCAGGGTTCCCACTCTTTTTACGAAATCATTTTCCAGGACATTTCCAGGACATTTTTCTGGTAATTCATGACAGGAGTTGGTCACAAATGGTCACACACTTTAGTGGCAGACAGTACAGGTGCAGTTAATGCCTAATATTTAATGCATTAAATGGTCATATCGCTACGTAATTTGTATGAAGAGCTGAGGAACGATCTATATCGCCTGTGGTGACATTCAGGAGTCAGGACAAATTCCGGGCCAAAAGAGGACGTACTAAGGACAATCGTGTTAGTACGAAAACTATAGAAATTATTCAAAAGCAAGTTGTTATGACAGCTTCCAGGAATACTAACAGAAAAGTAACAGTTTTGGAAATTTGAGGTTTCCACACGACATCTGCGGCATGTGGACTTATGTAAGAAACACAATATTGTCCTATACAAACATATTATAAACAATTAATACCTACTTTGATACTGTGACTGCAATATACTGACAATTTTAGTGAACATACCGTTCTGTGAGCATTTAAAATGTGTGTTTTTTTTACAACACGTTAATTAAGCGTAAGTATATGCCGAATTTATACTTTGGGCGTCATAAAATGCCTCATAAATATTTTAGCCATACTACTAATCTGCTTAACACATTGTGGGCGTAAATAAATGTCCGTATAATACCGAAAAGCTGGCGTCCGGTCAAATGCTATGCCCGTCATCTGAAGCCCTGGTGATTATTGCGTATGCACAATAAAATATCAAACTGATATCGCCCAGCCCTAGGTCAGTGTCTAGAGGGGTGGGGTTAGCTGGCAGGTGCAGGATGAAAGAAGAGGAGTCATTTTGGGAGATCAGAGTTTCAGTTTTGGGTCAACAGTGAGTTGTGTCAAACTGAAAAAGTAAAAAGTGAGAATACAGAAATTTTCCAGGACAAGAAAGGTTATTTCCAGGACATTTGCTAATTTTTATCAATTTCCAGGTCATTTCCATGACGGGAAAACTCCATTCTAAATTTCCAGGTTTTCCAGGTTTTCCAGGACACGTGGGAACCCTGATTGTTTAAGGTGGCATGGACATCAGAGTAAAACAAAGACTGTAGATCAAAAAGTAAGACCCACTTACCGGCCCCAAAGGCAAAGAAGAAGCTTTTTCCTGGGTTGTTCTCCAGCAGCGTCTGCACCCTGAGGCCCATGCGCTCATTGCGCTTGTAGATGAGCTCCTGTCGGAAGTAGCTGTCGATCTCCTGGGCTGCCATGCGCTCGGTGGGGGGCAGGGAGGCATTGTTGAAGTTGGGAACCTTGGGGTAGGGTGGGGGGTGGGTGGTGATGGTGGGAAAGAGCAGGTTCGTTTCATTATCTTCTCTAGGGTGCATCTGTAGGGAAGGGGACCTGGCTATAGGGAATTTAAGGTGGTGGTGTGCCCGGGAGAGGTATTTCAGGTACTAAGGTGTTCATGATGGGACAGCATTAAGGAAATATGGAATTCCAGGAGACAGTTTTTAAAGAAACTGTCAAGCTTCTATTGCACCTGAGCTGCCTTCAGGTTCCACTCTCGACTGCCCTCAGTTAAAAGGATTTAATAATAGCAGGTGGTTTAGATCTTCAACGGCTTGGCTCTTTAAGAGATGCATGGATTTAAAACAGAGTTCCTTGAGAATTCTGTGCAGGCTGGTTTTCATTTTAACTTCTGAGATAACTGGTCTAATTGAGCTATTTAAATTGCATGATTTAAGTCAGTATTCAGCTGTATGAGAGTGTGAATGTTTAAGCTTTCTATAGGCAGCTTGGGCTCAGAGAGGTGGAGGTTCCCTCACCTGGGATGTGTCGTGGTTGAAGATGATGGCGTTGAGATCTCCGCAATTGTAGTGCTGAATGAGATCGTCGGTGGTATAAGGCACGTGCACGACTGCTCCCTCTCGCAGTTTCTCCTGCTGCAGCAGGGTCTGGTTCAGAGCAAAGATCACCTGTGGGGAGAGGAGATGTTTTATTCACGGCCCCTCCAGTGCGTCTGTGAGCAAAAGTCGTGGCCATGCAACGTGAACTCCTTTTTTGCTGGAGAAGAATCTGAAAACCAAACCAACGTTTGGGAAGTGGGTAGGTTAGCCTATCAAAGCAACCACTGTTTGGGAAGTGGGTAGGTTAGCTTATCACAGCAACCACCATTTGGGAAATGGGTAGGTTAGCTTATCACAGCAACCACCATTTGGGAACTGGGTAGATTAGCTTATCACAGCAACCAATGTTTGGGAAGTGGGTAGGTTAGCTTATCACAGCAACCACCATTTGGGAAGTGGGTAGGTTAGCTTATCACAGCAACCAACGTTTGGGAAGTGGGTAGGTTAGCTTATCACAGCAACCA
>JAODKM010000039.1:10402694-10439755 GCA_026780845.1 Petrocephalus sullivani
TGCGGTGGTTTGTCATGTGGTGCTGAGGTATCACCCACTGCATGGCTGCTCCCAGGTCCTCAGCCCTGCGGTGGTTTGTCATGTGGTGCTGAGGTATCACCCACTGCATGGCTGCTCCCAGGTCCTCAGCCCTGCGGTGGTTTTTCATGTGGTGCTGAAGTATTACCCACTGCATGGCTGCACCCAGGTCCTCAGCCCTGCAGTGGTTTGTCATGTGGTGCTGAGGTATCACCCACTGCATGGCTGCTCCCAGGTCCTCAGCCCTGCGGTGATTTGTCATGTGGTGCTGAAGTATTACCCTCTGCATGGCTGCACCCAGGTCCTCAGCCCTGCAGTGGTTTGTCATGTGGTGCTGAGGTATCACCCACTGCCTGGCTACTCCCAAGTCCTCAGCCCTGCAGTGGTTTGTCATGTGGCGGTGTGCCCTAATACAAATCACATCTTTTTATTAAATTGATGTTTCCATTGGCATGGCACAGAGGGCAGCCACCTCCAGCCTTGAAAGTATAAATCCCTCCCCTGGCTGGTTGTGTCCATGTCTGGGTAAGCCGTCCCCTAATTAAGTAATTACCCATGAATGTGTGGTAAACGCTACTATATTATTGGTTAATTACTACAGGTAATAATTAGGCAAACAGAGAGAAAATACAACTGAAGTACTAAGTACTTTATCTACAGAGTAAATTGTCATGTTCTACTTAGTATCGTAGCAGAATATACATGGTACGTGTTTGAGCTGATGGCATGGAAAAATTGGAAAGTACATTACTCTAGAATCCTAATTTCTAGATACATAATTAAGCTTGGGTTGTTACTAACATAAACCTTAGATAAGTACAATTGAAACTTGAATTGATGAGTAATAGAGGAGTTGTTTCTAAGAACTGGTTGCCTACTTTCTTAGGAAGTACGCAAATATATCTGAGTTATTACCAACCTAAACTGGTCACAACTACAAAGTACTTAGCTGAGTGAAATGGTAATGTTTCTTAGCATTTCTGCTGTCGTTCCCCTGTATTTACCTACTTACTGCCTGTGATACTTAACGAATAATAAACTATAATTTACCATATATTTACCAAGTAATTAATTGGTAATTATGGGATTGTAAAAGGAAGGGTTACCCACTTCTGCATGGAGAGCATGTTCTCCCCATGTTTGTTGGGGTTTCCACCTACATTTTCCAGTCACAGTGGTGTGACTGTGTTCCCAGGGATGGAACATACCATCCAGGATGCTGCTTGCTTTCTGGGACACGAGCCAGGATCACAGTGACCCTATGCTGGATTAATGGCTATGGAAAACGGAGGGCTTTACACAAAAAGACGACTGGGATTAAGCTGACAGACCTGCCCTTCGTTTGCAGAATCAGGTGGGTCAGTAGCTGAGGTGTAGAGCAGGCAGGGGAAGGGGACGGGTGGGGGGGAGGATTCCAACAGGGTTTCAGTCTCTGCTGTGGCTCCAAGGATATGGAATTTGCATGCTCTCCCAATTTCATCGTGGGGTTTCCTCTAGGTTCTTCGATTTCGCCTTATAGCCCAAAAACATGCCAAGGAGGATTTGAGTCACCAAATTGTGTATGTGTGCGTGTATGGTGTGTACGTGTGCCCTGTGGTGGGTTGGCCCCCCATCCAGGGTTATTCCCTCAGGCATAGGCTCCAGACCCCCCACGACCCTGAATAGGATGGATATTATTAATTTAGATGGATATCATTAATTTAGACTTCAACGATAATAGACTTCAAGTTTACCATGTCGGGGGAAAGTAAGTTAGAGGGCCCTGTGGAGGGCCCCTAGAGAGAATGGCCTCTGGTCAGTGCTGGCAGTGTCCTGCACTGCAGAGGGTAACTGTACAGTGTCATGACTTCCTTTATTTCTGCTGCTAATGTATATTTATCCTCTGGAGCTACAGCTGGAAATCAAGGCTGTCACAAGAAAGCCGCTCTAAAAGGTAGCATAAAATAAATTATTTTCAGGCGGCACATTATCCAGATTACATATTTAAAGTTTCTCTTTTTTCCAAAGTACACATCCACTTTTGATATGAATATGGCCCTCAGGATGCAAATAATTAACTTAAATATGCAATCAGATAATAAATGAGAGGGAAATTATCTTAATGTCTCACCAGCCACATTCACCCTTAAATTTGCAGATGAAGAATGCGGCATTGAAACACATTTCTCTCCTGCTGTCTTCATTTAGAAAGCACATAGCTCAAATAACTCACAACTTGCCATGGAAAATAAAATTGCCATTACCGACAAACCGGGGATATCATAACGGCAAAAATTATTACAGCTACTACTTCCAAGTGTCATTTGTCACTGGCATGATTTATTTTTCTAAATAAATGGAATTAAAAATACTTGAATAAGCTATAGACCGTCTAAAGTATTTTACTAAAGGCCATTGAACAGATCATACTTTCTGAAGTTTAGTATATATTAATACAGGAGTAAATGAAGCCAGGACAATGAGGAGGATTGGGCTTCCATCTCCTTCTTTGCATGACATAATTTACAGTGAAGGTTCCAACCCTTCCCTGTAGCAGACACTAACAGGCCAGAATCGTGTTCCTTGACTAACTAAAACAGTGACAAGAATGCTTTGAAGCGCGCCCTTAATAACTCTTACTCTTGGATTTTAATAAGTAGGAGAAGTGCAAAATGGACAATCAAGTATAGCAGCCCAATTCTTCATTTGTGCCTTGGCACGTATTCCTCCAGTGGGACCTGGGATCACCAGTCTGAAAGTGGGCTGTGTTTACAGCATGCACCATTTAATATTCCACACTTAGACAGCAAACAGTGCAATTAAAATCCCCCGCCTTTCAGCGGAGGTCAGCCCAAGGAAGAGGCTGCTTAGGGAGCTTTAAGTAACACCCATAATTCCACTTGGTGGTCGTGTATTTCCTTCAGATGGCCGTGCATTGACAGTGCTCATTTTCATCTGACTGTATTTTGAGGCTACACTGTGGGAAATTTTAAAACATTCTATGCCATTTTCTATGTCATTACAGTACTGTCCATGCTTCAAGTTCCAGATTGCAATGGAAAAATAAATAAATGTCACAAAGTTCATCCTTATTTGGCCCTTCACTTGGCACAATAGCAGAAGAACAGCACAAAAACGCTGGATGAAGACAGGTCACCCAGCCTACTGTTATGCAAAGTAACATACAGTAAAAGTGCTTCCTTCTGTTATTGAGGAATTAACCTCATTTGATGAGTAACTGTGTCTAATTACCAGCCTTACGAGCTGCAGATGGGCTTTTCGGTTAGAACTGAATGCAGACCGCTGAGAGTTTTTATGTGAGAGGTGTGTGGCCTTTTCCAAATGAGCCCGGCTCACCGGGATACGGTGGGAGAGGCACTCATTACAGTACAGGTGAATGGGACAAGGACACATTCGGGCGTTGGTCGCTCAGCACTAAGAAAAGCCACCGTGTCCATCAACAAGAAGGAAATTCCCGTTTCATACTGTTCCTTTGATTTCCCAGTCACACGTTGGAAAGGTCTCTCTCCTCTCCAGATCAATTACGGCTGATGAGCTCAGTCCTTCTCGGGTTACAGCCATAAATGAGGAGGTAGATGTAGATGGTGCCAGTGCAGAACACACCTCTTTGCTTCATCTGCAAATTTTACATTTCCGTTTCAATGAATTGTAATCCTGGGTAATGGCTGAATGTTAGTAAAAAAAAAAGTATAATATCTGCTCACATTTTGTTCACATATTACAATACAAAGATCAAATGAAATTGCATTGGGGATATTTTGAATATAGCTCTGAAATATACTGAAAAATTGACTATTCAAGATTGTATCATGCTCAATGCCAGGATAAATAATCATACACTATTTATTTCAAAGGAAGTGCTTATCTCTGCAAATGCTGCTCTTTTTTTATCGCATTGATCTTTGCAAATCAGAGAAAAGGCTACCCAGGACACCACCAATTCTGACACGTTTCAACTACAGCAAATCACCCTAGCTTTTATTTAACATTAGCAAGTAAAAGAACCTGGAGAAAAGCCACTTATGAGCACATTAGCACAAGCTTTTATCTCTATGGCTAAAATTTCGGTGAAAGACTCCACATGTGTGCACCAGCGGAGCAGAGAAGTTACAGACCTATGCTGGTCTGCAGCAAGATCTGCAGAACTGCTCTGGGGTGACTTCAGCTAAAAGGATGAAGATGCTTTGGGTCTAAACACCATTCTGTCTAACCCACACTCAGGTCCCCGCGGTCATTTCCAGGATTTATTCTCATCACCATGTAGCCTCAATGTACCTTCTACCTTTATGTATATGTTACATGTAAAACAGGCCGCTGAATCCAACAAAACACACCAGAATCACATGAGCTAAAAGATGTTGCTCTATATCCTCACTGCATTTTTTAATACTCCAGTCAATATCATGAAAAGTGTTTGTGTTTATTGCCATCTCAGAAAGCTTACCATCCTGTCTAAAGAAATAAACATCACGTACAACAATTCCAGAACAGCATGAGTTAAATGACCGGGTGTAAGAGATTCTGGTGCCCATTAGTTGAATGACCGATGGCTTGGCTCAAGGGTCTCCAACTCCGGTCCTGGAGAGCTACTGTCCAGTAGGTTTTCTCTCCTACCTGCCTTCTGATGACCCACAACTCCAGGTAAATACCAGGAGCAGGTGTGGCCCATCAGAAGCCAGGTGGAATAGAAAACCTACTGGACAGTAGCTCTCCAGGATCGGAGTTGGAGACCCCTGGCTTAGCTATTAACCATGAGACTGACATGTGGGCCCAAAATTCTGGGGGGGTAGAGCCTGTTCACTGCTTACACTTTGGCCAATATTTGGATATAAACTCAATCTTAATGTCAATCTTATCAAACACTATGAGTGAGACTCCCCAGGATTAATGGTGTTTCATAGAAATGCAGAAATTCAGACGCCCTTCAGCTGAGTCATTTAAGCAAGTGTCCGCCTGGATCACGGCGTACACCATCCGCTAGTGCTTTCAAATAAAGATATTTCACAATGTTTTGCGAAAGGCAACACGTCAGATATGAAATGTCTAAAAAATTCTGCCTCGTACAGTATGTGTCTCTATAAATAACAGCTTGTGATTAGACATGGCCTCAGATTTTCAAATATTTTTATCTTAAACTTCTTGTCATGTTCACCTACAGGCAAAAGTGAGTTTGCAATTAGCCGACTGCAAGATGCCAAGCAAAAGAACAGTGTGTTTAAGAAATAAGCTCAAGAAGGCGCTAGCTGCAGTTAATGGGACCGGGCTTACGGCCAAAATAAATAAATATCACGCTGTACAAGGGACCATTTTTTTACTGTACATAAATTCATGTGTCAAGCACAGCATTTGTGTGATTCGACATATATTTCAGTGATGATTTCGCTGACAAATATCTTCTGACACTGTATTGTGACATTATTAGCCAAGGCATTTCACACATAACGAATTCACCCTTTCTTAAATAAAGCTACGACTACAGTACACGCACACATACATACACGTTTGTATTGCCATCTCAATGAGGACCGTCCATTCATTTCTATGGGAAAGACCCTAATCCCAATCACCCTTAACCCCCAGCCCAGTTCTAACCTAAACCATTTTTACTTTTTTGATTGCAGTCACAGATTTTTATAAAATTAAATCTAGAGTAGTGAGGACCGAAAAAATTACCTCTCTGGTCGCATTTTTTGAGGATTTGCTATACTCGTGAGGTCCTTTGGACAGATTTTCACCAATGAATAGTTTATGATTGAATAAACTATGTAACATCATGATACACAAACCCATTAATGCCCAAACTTAAATCCACACCTACTTCTTAATGCCCACATTCACCAATATATGTATTTGCTTACCTGTCACTATCTGTACAATCTGCCAGAAAGAATTTCTGTTAAGCTGTTTCATGTTATTTTAGTGTGGCATCTACTAACTAGTAACGAAGCACAGGATGAGCTTCCCTATTGCGTATCTGGCATGTGAAATAGAAGATTTCTCACCCTGAGGGCACAAAGCCTTGCATGCAATGGATCTCATGCAGGGAGCCCACATCAGTGATTACAGACAGCCTATAACTGGCAAGGCTGTCAGTTATGATAGCCAGCCTGTGACTGGGCAGGCTGTCAGTCATGAGAAGCAGCCTGTGACTGGGCAGGCTGTCAGTCATGATAGCCAGCCTGTGACTGGGCAGGCTGTCAGTCATGAGAGGCAGCCTATGATTAGGCAGCATGTCAGTCATAAGGATCAGCCTATTATTGGGTAGGCGGTCAGTCATGAGGGTCAGCCTGTGATTGGTGAGGCTGTCAGTCACAGGAGTCAGCCTATGAGTGTTTAGTCTGTCAGTCGAGAGGGTCAGCGTATCAGTGGGAAGGCTGTCAGTGCTCAGAGTCAGCTTATCGGTGGACAAACCATCATTTAGAAGATAATGGCTTATCATGGGGCTGGCTGTCAGTCACCATGACATGCAGTACACACTCACCTGGGATAAATTGAGTCCATTCAGGGGGTGGCACTGCTCCTCCACTGTTTCCACAGCGCCCGTCCTCTTCCTGGTGCGCTCCGCTTCCTGTGCCAGGTACAGGTCGAGCACAGGGGCTCCCCGGGAGCGGACGTCTGCCTCTGTCAGCCCGTTCACCATCAGCATGACCCATACGGGCCGTTTGCGCTCCCAGTCGCCAGCCATGGCATTGAACAGGTACTCTGCGTACAGGCCCCGCCCCCGCTGGGCGGGGGTCATCCAGGAGGGCAGCATCAGCCGGACGTACTCCAGGTGCCGCTTGAGCCGTCCGTAGAGGTCGCCAGGCAGCACGTCGCGGAGGTGCCCCCCGCGGGGCAGCATCTGGCAGCGGGCTAGGTCTGCGATGGTGGAGGGGTCCGTCAGGTCCAGCTCAAAGTAAACCACGCTGCTCTCCTCGAAGGCTCGCTTGGAATTGTCCGGAATGAAGTCCCACACCCTGGTGTATGGAACATGGATGGTGCCAAAAAAGAAGGAGGGAGGGTCCCGTTTGATAGTCCAAAGGAAGGAGTTCAAATCACTCTGCTGCCCCACGGGAAAGAGAGAGATGTGTTAAATAATCAGTGTAAAATTGGTCAGTTCTCCCCATAATAATTTGCAGCTTTCCACAAACACAAGTTTATAATTCTACTTCGAAGAGGCCGCACATACTGAGACAATAGCTGTCTAGTTATGTTTCTGTTTATTTTTAATTATAAAGCCCTTTGCAGTTATGAAATGTCCAAGAGCGTACATTTCATTATGGAGGTTGGGACATAGCCCTAACAATCCTGCAGGGGCACCGGATGTTTTTTGGGCGGGCGGGGTTTGGCGCTGATTTCATTCTCAGCGATGTTGAAACCAAACCTACTCCACCGAAAATGCCCATGTTACACGACCCACAGCCCTGAGAAGCACATATAACTCACAGAGTGCATGCATTATATATAGTATCTCAGCAGGACTGCTGAGTGTTACACTGAGGTACTTTGAGGTAACATCTCAAGCTGTCATTAAGCTACGGTTATTCATCCTGCGGGCTGGAACTGCAGAAACGAGACTCCTGACATGTCTAATAAGACAAAGACTTTTGAAGGACTTCTACAGGTTAAGTTGTGTGTGTGGCGTGTGTGCCCCAACTGCCCAATTTTGCCATCTCCCTGCTAAAAGCAGCACTGACATGTTTTTATTTGTGTCAGAGTCTGGTCTTAACAGTTCTCATACAAAAAAAAAAGACAATACTCTACACAGTTAGTTGCTCCCTGCTCACAAGAACTAGAGCCCATCTGAAAACACAGTTTTGATTGCTCTCTTAGGATGTATCAGCTTAAGAACCTCAGCTTCTCTAGAAACCTATGGGGGCAACAGGTGATCTGCACTCAATCACAGGGGGTAGCTGGCGACCCCAAAAATAAACTCCAGCCAGATCGGTTTTATAGCGCTACAACAAACAGTCCTGTCACGTTAACGGGAAAGGGACTGCGGATATTAAATGTCTTCACACGAAAGCTAATATTATTATGTAACGTAATAAAACACGAGGCATACAGTTATGTGCTGAAGGAAGTGTACGTGTTAGTCGACTAAGCCGAGGTACAAATTACGGTGCGATTAATTAATTGGGTCACAGAACAACAACTTCCTGCGTTCTCTAATCAATCAGCGTCTTAGTTTTTGAACTAGTGATGTTAATTCGACGGTGTTGTTTGAAAAGCAATTGACGGACGGCTCCAATAAGTGAATTACGGACGAGTTAAATTGAAATTAACAAGATCAACACAATACGAGATGCGCTTCCTGTGTCATTTTTACCGCCGTCGGCGCTCCGCAGAAGCCGGCGCGGCAGATAACAGGTCTCGCACGTTCGGCGGCGCGCAGTTATTTCCACCACGCATCATTCTGCTCGGCAAATAAGCAAGCACAGGGGTTTGAACTGGGTGAAACTCTCTTTAATATTCCGGAAAAATATATATACGGTAGGGGCGCTAAACCACGCAACATAATTGTGGTCAATTTGTAAAACGATTATAATTTTTGAAGTATATTATTCAATGAAGAGCTGAGTTAACAGTGTCGCAGATCAGTTTAAGTAGTCGGCACTACTGAATGCTGTACATCAATGGACCTCCTGAGTCTGGAAACTGTCAGTCACTCTGCTGCCTGGTTTTCACGTTTGTCAGTGGTTCGGAGTAAATAAAGTGCATAGTTTACTTATATTGTCTAGCCAAAGACCTCCCTGATACAGTGCTTCTTCTGAGTTTAGTGTAATTCTTGTGTAGGCAACATATAATTTATTACACTATAAGAATGGTGGATTACGTCTGTTATCACTGCACTGTAATTAATTGAATGAATGCGAAGCAGAAACATCATTGCCTTTGGTCACGATTAGTGTCGCTACTTAATTTGCGTAACGGTAACAATGAGAGTCTAAATTTGAGGATTTGAATGAGTATGTCCCTGTGTACTGTAATGCGCATGATAGTGGCTTGCATTCTGTTCGGATAATTACTCGGGCAAGTTTTGATCACAGCATCAGCGCAGCTGCGGAAAGCTAAGTGGGCACATTAACGTTTTTAAGACACCGAACGCGGCTGGGTAATTATGGGCCTATTCAATATTATTAAGACGGTTCTTGAGAAATACTCACTTTTCTGCTGAGTTGACAGTTGGTTCTTTCTCGGGGTGGCCTCTGCTTCGCATTTACCAGCAGCATCAGAAACGCTTGGATGCAGGCGCCCCAAGCGACCCGCATCGTAGCTCCGCAAGTGTCCTTCCCAAGCCTTTCTCGAGATTCCGCTCAGTGTTTCGCAGGAATATGCACTTAACTCACGGAACTTGTCACTTGGGAAATCTCTTGAAGTAGATCCGCCATCCTGGTAGGATACTTATGAAATTGATCAGTTATTTTCTAATGTCTTAAAAAAAATCCCGACGATGGCGTACACTATGCCTTTAAAAGGGAACAATGTGTTTCCTCGCCGCAACATGTGATTGAAAATGCGAAAGCGCAACTCTGTTGATCATGGTAAGCATGCTTTCCGAAGCAAGTACTCGGCGAGAATTGCGAGGCAGTTGCATCTAAGTAACTTTAACAGTCTCTACTCCCGTTTCCAACTTTGTATTGTCATTGGTCCGGCTGCAGAATGGGGGTCTCCTGAAATCACATTGTGATTCCCAAATCAGCAGAGCGCGAGGAAACACGGTGGGGGTGAGCGCCCCACGTGCATCCGTACGGCGATCCCTTGACAGACTACTGCTAATTACAAATATAATTTTACAAGCGAGCTGCCAATTTTTAAAATAAATAATAATGAGACGGTTTAAATTGTGACGTCCCTTGGCAAATTACAAAGACTCCTTAATGTAACAAAAAAGTGGCAACATAAACAGCACGGTCCCTGTTGCACTCCCAGCATAAAGTGTTTCTTAACTCCCAGTTCCTTATTGCCTCCCGTGATGGGAACTTAACCAGGTTGTTAGACTCCGTTTGCTGGACAGAGTTCTTCAAGGAGAGCAGGACACCAGCCGCGTTGGTAACTGATGAAGCCTGGCTCCCTTTCCCTTTTTATGTCGCTTGCATCCCACGCTAAGGGTGGCACACGGGGCTTGGAGGAGATGTGCGCGCATCACTGTCACGGCTCGGCCGCCTGTCACCTATGCCCGAGCACGCCGCGGCCGCGCTCCCTAATCTCATTACGGCATCTCGTCCCCCCCGAGCGATCGGGGGAGGAGCTCACACCAGCGATATCGAGGAATTCTCACCGAACAAAAGAAACGCGGGGCAGTTTGTCAAGGTGATTATTTTGTTGATTTAAACTAATTGCTATTCATGCGCGAAATGATAAGGGGCCGATGGACTCTAGGAGCAAAATACTCGAAATACATGTTAGGCGTTTCAATACACTTGTCCCGAAAGCAGGTTGTGTGGGCCAGTACGGAGACCGAATCCTGCCGAATCCTGGCAGTCGTGCGTCGCCAAACCTGCGAGACAAGACTTTTTAGTTGTTATCGCGATTATGCAATTTATTATATAACTTTCTTTTGGATACCTGATTTAATTATAAGTTTGTCTTGGCGAGAACTTAATCAAAATGTGTTTAAGCGTTTAAGTTTTTTTTTTTTTATTCCAGGTTGGAGAATGCTAATGAATGAATAAATCTTTAAATCGAAAATCTAAAATGACAGTTCTTGTCATGATTATTTAATCATTCATTATTCTAGTCAAGTCCAATGTGTATTCTTACTATTCTAAGGCATTTCTAAATAGAATTGACTGAGCTGTTACAGAATGCTAATCTTGATCTAGTCTTGTCCATTACCTGTTAAGCTCATTCATAATATAACAATACCACCCTCTTTTCTCTTGGTTAGCTTTGGCTCCTTGTGTGCTTAGTAAAACCATACATTATTATTCATCTGAATCTATTTTTCAAGTTACTTCAAACACAATCCTGAAAAAAAACATCAACACAAATTTGAGACAAATGTCGGGGTATATGGGCTCGCTGTATGGAATAAGCTGTTAGCATATTGAGTATGATTAATTCCAAGCTCAGCATGCACCAAGGGTGCCTCAGAATTGGATCACGCAACCTTGTCTAGAAAAACACGTTAGGTTGCGAGCTCGCGTCCCCCACCCTGCAACCCCCCCAGGATACCTAGTGTGGCAGTTTTCACTTCAGTTACTGTCATCTCCTTTTAAAAGGTCTATTGATTGCCCTTAATTTTCAGGCTTCAATATGCATTTATCTGTGGAATGGACTGAATGACAGTCGACAATTAAAAACCACAAACAATGTGGAAAATGCACAACATCACATTAAAGGCATATTTAGGTACAAGTTGATTTTGACCACATGTTTAACATGTTTAAACCACATTTTTATTTTATAGCATCTACCAAATACTATGTGCAGGGGTGGAAAGTTCAGGTCCATTACAGTAAAACTCCAGACAAAGATTTTGTTTCATCCATCCAGTTGAACATATAGAGTCACAGAGTACTCAACAGCTTGGCTGAAACAAAGTCTTGATCTGGATTTGTACTTTCACCCTCTGAATATTTGTGTTGCTGTGTAGTTAGAATTGTTGTTAAAATATTGTAAGTGGTAGTTCTCACACAAATATTTAAATATCAACCTTAGCTAAAACCCCAGTTGAAAACATCCAAATAAATAAATGCATTAACTGTAGTGTAAAAATTTGTTTTCATTGAATATCACAACAATAAACAGATCAATGTAATGTAGTTGGTTTCAAGTCATACTAATACTGAATTTTCAGGAAATGCTGTTCTGTTTAAACAGATTAAGTGTGAAAGTGTGTGCCATATAAGACTTTTAGTGCAGCAGTAAAATTTTGCTCAATTAAGTGGGGCCCTACATAAAATTTGGTCACCACCTACTGGTTGTACTTCAGAATGCAACTTAAGGTAAGCGTGGCCTGAATCAAAGCACGATAGAAGTAGATGTAACACACATTTGTGAGGAAGGGAATGTAAAGATAAGTTTCACCAGAGTATTAGGCAGAATTTGAGTGTTTGCACTTACAAACCATGAGATATCAGCTAGCATGTGGTGGTGTTTAAGATAAAAAATCTAGTTTGGGTAATTGTACGACTATCCATGGCGGTCAGAAAGAATAAGGGCCAGGAGATAGGTGGGACACCACATGTAATCAGTTGTTTACAACTTCAATGCAGTGATATGATCCCTAGTAATCAGGTAATCACTCTCAATGTTATAGAGACAAACAAAGTTCATTAGTAAGAATGAAGGTGTATGGCCAAATAAGGATAGTATGAATGATATTGCTGAACCAACAGGTTGAAAGGCAGATATGGTTGAACAGCACACAAATGCAACTATTTGTCTGTAATCTCAGGATTGATTAACTCAGACTTAAGTGGTTATTTTTCCCTTTCTATTTCAATCATCTCCCTCCTTACAATTACAAAAAAAACAACACATGGAAAATATAAATTCATGTGGAACATTGTTTTCCAAAGCTTTTTTTTTTTAAATAGAATTTTGTGCTAATGTACATTAATCAAAGGGTTTGGAAAATTTCAGCATATTTTTAGTAGACAAAAAGCATTGTACAGTGTTTTTTTAAACCATGGTTGTTTTTAAAATGTTAACATCAAGATTTTCTTGTTGATTTAATTTCCCTTTTGGAAAGTTCAGGCCATGGAAGGAAAACAAAGCTGAATAACGGGACCTTGACAGAGAATTCGTCTGAATTGAGAGTGTAAGAAAACAAAGCCAGGAGCCGATAACAGTCTGCGCTCTGTTTGGCTCTTTCGGGAGGTTACCAGGCTCCCATGAGTGTCCAGGTCTGTGATTATTTTGTCTGGGTGCATGTAACAGAGCCTCTGTGTTAGCCTGGCTATGGCAGAGTACGTTACTCTCCTCCTGGATTTTATTTAGTAACATGAGTGGTTCTGGAAAGAAAAAAAAAAATTTGAGCTGGTGTTTTCTGGGGATGCATTCCTCCTGGTGAAAAAGTGCAACGTAATTAGGAACCATTACCTAGCATCTGCCTGTGCCGGTTCCCAGAGCTGTTTCCTGGGCTAAGTATTCATTTGCGTGATTACAATGCTTTGCTCTTGAGAACTTGCAACACAACACAACATCATTTCATGTCTACTACTACTGGATGTACAATTATTGTCATTTCTGAAGTAGTCAGTTCTATTTAAAGTAGGTTGACAATATGATAGCGAAATTTATTTCTGCAGTGGGATTGCCTCCCCCCTTGGTCCGAGAGGTCAGCTGTCAGATGTAATCTTTTTGAGGCCTCCAGTCTCTTATGATGTGTCCATTTAATATCCTTGTAGAGCTGTGCACCTAAACATTGGTCATGCTGTATTTGCTTTTCATTTTGTTTTCCCACTTTCTGGAAGCCTGCCGCCCGGCTGAAGGTATCATGATTGACTGGCGGTTTTGATTTATTGACAAGGAAACGAGCACACGGCTGCTTGCTTTCTGCTCCTTCCCCGCCTGCCCATACATACAGTCGAGTGCCTGTGCAGGTCAAGCACTTATTTTGGTTTCTACTTCAGTCTGGGATTTTGTTTAGGGAATTGAATAACATACGTGTTGTTCAAAGTATGTATTTTCTTTGGCTTAAATGGGTCAAGCTCAAACAAACCAGAAATATTCAACAAAAATAAATCAAAGTTAATGCTTATATTCTGCGAGTATCCATGTCTCCACATGGAAGCCAGAGGAAATTAAGGGGAACTTACCGATTTCAGGTTCTTTGGGCTAAAAGAGAACGATAGGGGAAACTTTAAGTGACATCACTGATATTTATCTCTTACTATTCCTACATGTATAATAAGTAAAAGCACTTTGCGGTATAATAATACACTGTATGTGCTATAATGTAATAATGTACCAGCAGATGTGTGACTGTCTTTAGATTTGAAAACTGTCATAACTCAAGAACATTAACTAGTAATTTATGTAATGAGGTGTCATTTTATTGCAACAGTATTAAGGATATCAGTCTGTGATTATTCAAATTGCTAAGAGTAAAGAAAAGTAACATAAAAAAATAGCAGCGTTGCTATATAAAATGTACCATGTAAAACCACTAGTTAGGTACGATAGCTTTTTCAATCAAATTTTCTATTTGTTGTTTTGGAGAAGAAGGTAGAATTGTTATTTATGGTAGTTCAGCAATTTTCAGTGAAAGATTCTTTGGTTCATTGGGGAAAAACTCAGAGTGTTCTCCATTTTGGTTTTCAGATGATTGGAATGTTACCCAGAAGCTTTGTCTGATTGGCACGAAATTTGGTACACAGCTGCCATGGAAAAACCTCTTTAAAAATTTTATAATGCTAGTCAAATCATACGACTGACACAAACCAATCAGATTTTGTGGATGTGGCACAAAACTGTATAGCCAGACCAAACTGTCTACTTTGCACAAATGGTATTGAATATTTCGAAAATAACATAAAAAGGCAATCAAAAATTAAAAAAACTGGACTAAAAACTAGTGTGGTTAACACTAAGTATGTCCAGAACAGTTTGATCAATTAAGTTGAATTGATTCCTCTGCAATTCAGTATCACAATCTGTTGCTGCTTTCAAAAGATCCTGCAGACTTTCTTGCCATGCATCTGATACAATCCGATATTTACTCCAGATCCGCATGTGGCTTGGATTTTATAATAGCAGTTACTTTTTGGATATGAAAGTTACTTTCATATCCAAAGATTTCATTAATAAAACTCTGTTTAAAGACAACAAGGATATAAAAAATATTATTATTCCCATATCCTGGCAAATGTATTAAATCAATTAACATCGGGATCCTTGGAAACAGCCAGGTCATGTCTGGTTTGTTATTTGTGTCCGGGACCTGTGGGACTGATGGATCCATATTACTCTCCATCATGCTAATAAGGCTGACTTACAGGATAGGGATACTCCTCACTTAACGACTTACTTGTTTAACCGCCTGACCATTCAGACTTACGACCAACTCTCCGACCAATCATTATTGTACGCTGTACGCCAACTTTGGTAGCGCAGCGTCTCGCATCCCATCTTGGATCGGCCTTTATCAGTCTCAGTTTGTCTCGTACCCTCACTCAGTCAGTATTCACTACACTAGCAATTGTGATTACCTGTGTTTGCAGTGTGCAAACCTCAGTAATGTATTTTAGAGCTGATTTCCTGTATTCTGTTTATTACAGTATATAGCACACTGTATATAGCACATTTATAAATATACTAAAATGTTCTAAATGGTGCAAGAGTGATAGTAAAACAATATCACAAGATGCTTGACACAACCTAACAGCCTAGTCCTAGGAAGGGAACTCAGTCGTTAAGTGAGGATTGTCTGTACTCATTTTTGAAGTGACTGCAAGGCCTCAAATTTTTGTCCCAATCAAAGAGCCTTATAACAATGAAACTCTTTCATCGTAGGTCTGTAGCCTGACTGGCAGGTTTAAAACCCATAAAATTGATATTGTTCTTAAAAGATAATATTATTTAAACTGGTGTATTAAGATAGGTAACTTCAAAAACAAAGGAGGGATTTAAGGGTTTATGAAAAGCAAACATTTTTAAACATAGGTTGGTTCCAGGTGTTAATTAACAAGTTAATATCCTATTATTCTTAGGGTCAAATTTGTAAATGTGGTCTGCATGCCTATTGTTTTGGCTACCATGGTTAGAAGAATAGAAGCCAGTCACTATGAGAGAGGTGACATCATTGCTGATTCCCAAGCAGCAGTCGGTTAGGCTGATATGGGTCCGGATGTCTAAGGTAAGGAAGCAATCAGTCACAGACAATTGTTGAATGATGAAACTGCAAGCTCCTCGACTGTGACGTCCATGCAATGATCCATAGTGAAAGAGACGTAAAAAGACCTGAATCAGTTAACTGCAATTATCACTATATGGCCTGAGCAGGCAATTTCATCAAGTACCATCTGTTGAGAACCTCCCAGGTAAAATCAGGCTGTAATGCATAAACCCTTTGCTATACCTAAAAATACACTTTCGTGGGGAAAGCAGTTTAATATTGCATATGCCGTGCCCCATTATTGACTTTTAGTAAAAAAAAAAAAAGGCACATGTTCGAATGAGTCATCCTTTGCCTTGTTCTGAACAACAGGAGAAATGCTTCTGTGACAACAAAAAAAGTGTTCAGATTTAAGTTCATGTTTCCCACTGGCAAAGGTTCTGACAGCTCAGTCATGGCGTCTGATGCATTTTAGGCCCAGTAAACCTTTTAATGGGCATAAAGCAACACAGAAATGCCAACAAATTGCCATCCTGAGTGCTCACATCCATGCCTATCCTGATCAGACCGAATGACAGGAGTCCCCATCTGCTCAACTCAAGCGGTCACTCCATGGCTGGGAAAGCAGAAGAACAATGCAAGTTAGCTGCCATGGTCATTCAAGTCACCAGACCTCAGCCCAGTCAAAAGCCTTTCTGGAGAGGTGCCCCAAATATTGTGTTTTCCACCACATTTGTAAAACAACAGACCATGAAATTTTCTGTGGAAGACGGCATTCCTTTTACCCCATAACACCCACAAAACCTATACTGTGGTGTATTTAAGCTATCCGGATGAGTCGCAGTGGTTTTTATTGGTTACCTGTATAATGATAACTTTTTATACAGAGAGGGTAACAATGTTTATAAACAACTGTTCTCCTTTTAATGTTCTAAAAATTCTTTTTTCCCCCTAGGAGCTATGATCACTGCGATGATAGATATGTCATGTCCTTCTGTGGGTTAGTGTTCCAAATGATGACAGGATGTTAGGGACCTTGGTGTTTTTTATTTTTTAGTCCATGTGGTTTTGCTTGGTATGACAACAGGATGTGGTGTGTTACATGGCAGAATGCAAGTCCATGGCTGTACTGGGATGTTCCCCAAAACACCTCACAACCACATGATCGGAACCATTTGTGCGAGTGGGTGGTTTAGTAATGCTGCTGGCCTTCCTGCAAATACGAAGTTTGCCTTTGCTGTGGTTGGTTAGGCCTTTCGCCATGCTGTGTACAAGTGGCTGGTTTCTCTTTTCTTTTCTTACTGAGCTGTAACTGCTTAGTGGCTTAACTCCTTTGTGGTTAGTTAGTGTCTGTATTCAGAATGAAAAAACCCCGCAAAGGTTCCTAAAGAAAAATTTGTAACAAATGCTTTAAAAAATGATTTCCTCTGGATACTCTGGTTTGCTTCCACAGTCCAAAGATATGCAGTTAGATTGATGGGCATCTTTTAGCTGCCTGTAGTATGTGCCTGTGTGGGGTGGCATGGTGACCCAGTGAGTCACAGTTACCTCCTATCGCCAGCGTTGGCCGTTTGAAACCTTGGCCTTTGTTCTGCGTGTGTATCTTGCATAAAACCCCCATAACGTGTGCTGTTTTACCTGGGCTTCCATCTAGTCCAAAGATATGTAATTAGACTACTTAGCATCACTAAACTGCTGATAGTGTGTGTGTTTGCCCTGCGATGAGCTGGCATTTGTTCCCAGATGCATCCCAGTCTTGTGCCCGGTGCTGCGACACTGACTGCGTTATGTGGAAGGTAATAATATTATCAGCTGTCTGCTTGGATTATAAGGTTAAAAAAGTGCTGTTAATATTAAAAATGTATCATAAATGCAAGATTGTTATTGATGGTATATCTGTCAAGAGAATTCAAACTATACATATAAACAGAATGGACCTACATTATTTCTTAGTGAGGTAATAATATTAAGTCATATAAAAGTTAGGCTAACAAAACATGTAATTATTCCAATATTATGTGTTAATAATATTAATCTTCTAATAACACATTTAATTGCAGCAATTTTGGTAGGAATTTGCCACCTAGTCAATTCAGGGGAGCTTTAGATGAAATTGTAAATGACATTGTAACATTGTTACATGTTAGAAATCTGTGTAACCCTGATCAGTACAAGCATTAGGAAGACTGTTGGATTGATAGACAAGTTTGAAATTAGGGGGAAAATCTCACTGCTGCAGACGTCCTATTTTTGAATTCTGGCAGCCCAGTGTGATGCTTTAATTGTGCCACATCAAAAGACATTTATCTCACCTCACTGGATGTTTAGTAATTCTGACACAAGCACCCATTTCAAAATTCACCAATAGCATTTTGCAGCCTTGAACACAATGCAAGGTAAAATGTATAGCAATCTCTCCTTTCACAGGAACTTTGATTGGCGTGTAGAATATGTGCATTCTGAAGGCAGGTGGACGCGGTAAAAGCCTGCTACTTTAACCGTCAGCTTTACATGTGACCTCTCAAGGCACTTTGGATTTCTTGGGTCCAAACTGATAGTTTGTTTTCTGTAAAAATAAAACTTTCTGTTAAACATATCAGAACTTTAAAAAAACTTGGTAAAAGTTTATATGAAGTGCATATTCATAAAGCCTAGTAATGACATATTATACCCATGCTTCTCATGCATTATGAATGCTCTATAAAGGTCTCATCTATAATGCACTATGAATACCTTTATAATGCATAATGCATGAGGATGCTTTGTACTGCATTATGAAGGTGTTTATAGTGCACTATAGATGAAACTTTCATAGAACATTCATAATGCATAATACACATGACTATAATGTGTTATGCCTTTTCATAAGTAGCTATAGTCGGGCTTAAAATACTTTATGAATGCATTATAATGTATTATGAATGTATATGTAATGCAGACTGTTTCAAAATGTTACCAAAAACATTTATTTTCTGCAGTATAAACTAGAGTTTAACTAAGTTCATCTTCTCAAAAAGCATGCTGTTTGCCTTTAACACAGTATGTGCATGTGTGATTATATAAGTGGCCTGCGCTAGAAGATTTTGGATGAATGGTGTTCTTAACAATAATCACCCAGAACTGTCGAGCTGTATATTTTCAAGGACTAAGTAAGATAATGAATCATTAGATATAACACATATAAGAAAGTTGTATTATTTTGGTTTAAGCCCGCTGCCAGTTGCATTGCAATGTATTGTGATTATCCAGGCAGTGATAAAAGATTGTATAGTGTTACATATTACATCTTTACCAGCTTATACAATTGGGTGTTCTTTTTCTTAACACTGCGAAATGCTCCTAAGTGGAACTTTATCAATAAAGAATCTATCTATAAAATAGGTTTCTCATAACACCACTCTTAAGACACTTTAACTTGTAGACCAAACTACAGGTGGAAAATGTCGAAGAACAAGTGACTCCTGTCAGAAGTAGGAAGGCTTAACATTATCAAAATCACAACTTACAAGGAAAAGGTGAGATCTGCAATGACGATATAATATCAGTACATGCAGCGTGGAAGACCGAACATACTGACCTGCCGTAAGCAATGTGACCACTGTCTCACAATGCTTGTAAGGCAGTACCCAGCTGACATTATGCACTCTAGCAAGCTTAGCCAGCAGGCTACACTTTGAAACTTAACAGGAGCATGGGGTGTAATTAGTCCTTCCTGCAAACTTGAGAGATTTTGGCAGCCCGATAATCGAGTATGTATAAAGGCAGGTGGTTACTGGTCTTAGTATTTACCAAAATGGTTGCTTTCTTATATCTAAAAATGTTTGAAACAGCCTCAAAGAGTTGAAGACCTCTCGCCTATCAATGAAGGGTTACTTTTTAGCGCAGTGTGCATATTGAATACACTAAAGCTTTTAGGACTATGCACTCTGGTTGCCTAAGGGTTACTTTATGTTGGCCGGCCAGTGGGTGGCGCTGTGGGCAAGCAATGATACCCTCAGTCTCTTTCACAACACAATACTTAAATCCTTCTTGTAGAAGGCTTTCTTGTTTGCAATTCCTTCATTTTCTAACCCATTTGTCTTTGCATTGAACCCTTTTACCATGAGTGTTTCTTCTTCTAAGTTGTGCTCCAGCCGTCCTAAATAATTGGTTTGATATTTACGGTGATATTGTTTCTCCTTATTGATTCACCTTATAGATTCATAAAGTGTTAGGGTGAACAATGGAGTTTTGATATCATCTCAGAATTCTTAATGAGTCTTTGGACTGGGACCCCATATGACTATGAATTCCCATTATATGTATAAGCAAAATGTATTGTTAGAGTTTATAATAAACGTGAGTATAGAGTTGTAATTATAATGGTATAATAATAACCTTGGACTTATTTACAGATTTAATTATAACTGCTTTTCGAAGTGCAATAGCATGCAGTTTTAATATTTTCTGCAGCAAAAACAAATCTGTCAAATGTTTCTCTTAGAGTTATGCAGACTTTTACATTTATATAGAATGGACTTTTACCTTCGCCAGCTTACTATGTGCAGCGGCACTGACTTGGTCTGAATCCCAAATGACTGTGTGCGCACCAGCAGGGATGTAGCTGAACGTGCCGGCAGCTGCAATTGCTGCATGTCATGGCGATTTTCATCATTTCTGTCATGTTCATTTGCCAAGCCCCGGTAGATTCAGTCTGTATTGGCAGCAGCCTTCTCTATAGCGACATCTCATACCCGTTACCCTGCTCTCATTTGAGCACTAACCTGCCACAATGATGTCGGTTGTCTGATTCCGAGGTGGACTGATACAGGCTTTACCTATGATCACCCTCCCCGTACTGTGATGCCTACTGTTCATGGCAGCCCAGAAACAATTGATTTATTGCAGCTGCCAAAGTTGGAATTGCCCGTGAGGCCAAAGGGACAGCTCAGGCTAATTGATTGTTCTACAGGATGCACCACAAGAGACTAGGGCCTGTGATGAGCACCGAGCATTGTGTTCGAGAGCTCTGTGCCTTCACCGCGTAGAGGGAATTCTGGAAATCTAACGTGTGGTAGGGTGGAGATACTCAGAAGCGTCATCCTACAGAGGGCTAGAAATCCTTCACCTTGGGGATAAAAAGACAGTGCTGTAGCGATAGACAGCATTCGTCGTTCATTTAAACTGCTTCTCGGAACCTCGGAAACCTTAGCCAATCTCGCACGAATCAAAAGGGGCTCAGCCTCTCTCATCTATTCCAGTTACTTGGCAAACCATTTTTTTGCATAACGCAAATAGGTGATTTTTAGCTATTTACTATATATCTCTATATCTGCAAAAAACAGTACACCTATGTTGTAGAGTATATGAGTTAAGTGTCATATTTAAGTAGTACTAAATGGATACTAATCGATATAGGTACAGGCATTCATTAAACATGGCATTACAATGCTAGACCTTCAGCTTGTTTTATCAAGCATGATTAAGCATCGCTGTTGCGTCGCTGTAGAGTGTATCTTATTGTCAAAACAGCCGTACCTACCAGACTTTTTTTGATTCCAGTGCCCTCTTGTTCACTCAAGCCATTGAAGGAAAGCTTTTATGGGCTTTGAAATCAGAGAGGTGTCATCAGTGCTTAGTGGGGAAGACAGGATAGGAAAAGGAGTATGATTTTTATTCAGGCTGATGCTACTTTTATATCTTTAAGTGTGCCTTCAGTAGCCTAGGCTTGGTGTTCCACATGACTAAAGGAGTAGTGTCACTTTTAGTTTGCATTATATACTTATCAAAGGTTCGCATTGGAATGTGGATATTCAGTGCAAGACAGTCTTAAGTTCCAAATTAATTGAATGTGATGTTCATTTGTTTTGTCTGTGTGATAATAAAAATTTTTTGTTGTTTGAACTGTTGATGTGGTTTTGGCATTTTGTTGTGGGAAATGCCTGGAAGAATTGTGAAAGAGATTTATTAGTGGGGTCCCTTTTTTAGTAGGGAGGGAACTGGACTATGTTCCTTTCATCAGTAACATTTCTGTACCATAGGAACTGCACCTTGTAGTGCTGTCACTCTGGATGGAAGGGGCTGGGCTCTGATTGGGTGTAACTGTCACGGAAAGGAAAACAAGGAACATGTGGAGCAAATCAATGCAAATAATGACAGTCAGCTTAGTCACTGTGCCCCCACTGCCTCTTCACACACACAGGCACAGACATACACACACAGACACAGGCACAGACATACACACACGGACACACACACTCACACAGACATACACACAGACACACACACACACACACACACACAGACATACACACACAGACACAGACATATACACACGGACACAGACACAAACACACACACACACACAGACACACACGCAAACACACACACACAGACATAGTCTCGGCTAAATGGGGACCTTCCATTCATTTCTATGGGAAAAAGCCTAATCTCAACATGACAACCTTATCCCCTACCCAGCCCTAACATTAATCATGAGTAACCAAACGAAATATGAGACTTTTGGCATTTTTAGTTTTTCGATTGCAGTCAATGATCTTTGTGAGGATCTGAAAAATTGTCCCCACAATGTCAAAATACCAGGTTTTTATCACATGATCCCCACAAAGTAATATAAACATAAGCACAGGCACACACACACACACAGACACACACACATAGAGACCTGGGCATTTTGAAGTAACAGTGTTGTGAAAGATATTATAACAACAAAATTGTCGAACACTGGTAATTCAATAACATCCTTGAAATGGACAGGCTCTGAAGCCTGAAGTAATTCAATACTTTGAATCATTTTTCCAAATTGGGATCCATTCAGTTTCTGCTAACATAGATTGTGTTTCCATTTAGTACTTGTACTTAGTAAATCTCTTTCCCTCTGGGGAACCTGAATCTCCCTCTCTTAAAACAGTCGTGATTTCACAAGAGCTACAGTGATCACAGGGGATGCCAGGAGTGAATCCCGCCTGATGCTATTCCTTTCCCAGGGACACTCACACGAATGTCATAAATCACCAATTTTCTCAAAACTAGATTTTTTTTGCCACGCGCAGATCCTTTCGAATGTTAAGCAAATGTCAGGGCATCCCAGTTTTCACTTTCATTTTCCGATGCAATTTATCACTACTGCAAGTTGAATGCCTTTTGAATCTGCGCGCAGTTCACTGACGTTTCCTAATAATACTGTCAGATTACCTGCATTTTACCAGCGTACAAACAGACCTGGTTTAACTGTATCATGGAAACAAACATTTGGATCAACAGAAAGTACTTTTAGTACATTGGTTAGGAAGACGTTATACATTCACAAACACTTGCTGATAAGACCTGATTGTAATTTTTTCTTGTTTTTCCCATTAAGTTAATCTTTGCTTCGGCCCATATTTGGGAGACAATTTAATGAAAGTGACTTTAGGTCATATTTGGGTCATCTGGCTTAGCAGTTTAAAAATTATAGATACTCTGTTTGCTTGTCATGTGCCTGGATTTCATGTGAAGATATTTCAAAATGTTCTACATATTAAAGCTGTATCTTCTTGCCTGCACCTTTGGCTTGCTGTACTGCTGGTTGACTTAGCACCTACTATCGGTTGACAGTTTGTTTTATCTGTTGGCTCACAGATAAAGTTCTCTGTACTGATTATACAGAACTCTTTGCAGGTGACATACGTCACTGAATCAGAATCAGAATGGAGTTTATTGCCAAGTACGTTGTCACATACAAGGAATTTGCTCTGGTGGTTGGTGCAAATAAGAGTTAAAATAGAGCTAAAAAATTCTGGCATCACTGGATCAGTTACTGCTGGGGGTGGCCCATGGTGGGACTCAAAGCTTGGGTTCCCACACCAGAGGAAGCAAAACCGACAACATCAACAGCTGGCTTAGAGCTTTCGGAGAATTGCAAATGCAAAATTTTAATTAGCATTTGTTATTAATATTAATATCAAATTAAAATTTATGTGGTGGCACTGTGGGTAACACTGTTGCTTCATACCTTCAGGGTTGGGGGTTAAAATCCCACCTTCGCTCTGTGTTTACACTTACCTGGCGTCTCATGGGTTTCCACTGGGTGGTTTTCAAATGCATTTTGGTGTCTCTGAACTGCACGTAGTGTGTGTGTGTGTGTGTGTGTGTGTGTGTGTGCACTGTGTTGGACTGGCATCCCATCCAAAGTGTACCACAGCCTTATTCATTCTGCTCTATGACTCTGACCAGGATAAATGGTTAGAGATGGATGGATGGATGAGTTAATATGTACAGTACTGTGCAAAGTGTTAGGCAGTCACAGGAAATTGTTTAAATCATCTTCATGTCTATGATTATTACATTTGTCACCTTATGATTGTTACAAGTGTGCACCTTATCCATTTTGAAATGTCTCCTAAAGTCACCCCAGTATTTGCAGCAACCATCCAGTGAGTACACCAATGTATTTTTTTGACTTGACTAGCACACCTCGTATGGCTAATCAATGCCTCAGTAACATTTTTAAATTAGTTAAAGCAAAATTTGACAAACACATGGAATGACTGAGGTACTCCTGAGGAAATGTTTGAGATCCAAAGCAGTGTTCTTCGAGAAAACCAACAAGATATCAGTAACTTTTTGTTCTGAGTAAATATACACATGCTACCCAGATAAATAGCTTTAAAGATTTCCTTTGACTGGCTGAGACTTTTGCAGAAAACTGTATGTGAATTTAAAATGTAAACGGTACATGGTCAGTTGTGGTAAAGATGTGTATAAAAAGTTGGTAACACATTACTTAAAGTACTCATTATACTGCATCACGCATACCTTCATAATGCATTATAATGCATTCATAAAGTATTATAAACCCAACTATAACACATTATAGTCATATATATTATGCATTATGAATGCCCTATGAGAGCCTCAACTATAATGCACTATAAATACCTTTATAATGCAGCACAAAACATCTTTAATTCTCTTACTGACAATTACAATGCATAATGAAGGTATTTATTGTGCATTATAGATGAGACCTTCATAGACTATTCATAAGACATGAGAAACATGGCTATAATGTGTTATGCTTTTTTATACATTTAGTCATGTTTATAATGCTTTATAATGATGAATTATATGTCCAGTTTTTAGGCTTTATGAATATGGGCTTCAAATAAAATATTACCAAAAAATGTATGTGAATATGTGTCTATACAAGAATTTTTCTGTGCTTTATTTGACCCCTCGATAATACCTCCAATGATATTTTCATGCAGTTTTTAACGTTTCACATTTGCCACCTTGGCTGGCAAGGTTATAAGGACATAACCTTGCGAGCCAATGGCTATTCCAGCTCATTTCACAGGTGCATGACCTCAGCAGGCCTTGGTGGGAGGGGCCAGCCTGAGCATCACCCGCCACCTCAGCACAATCGCAAAGATCCGGGAGAGCAGGCCAGCTCTTAGGAGCTCAGCCGCGGTTTAGCACCCCTCAGCTACTCTCACCCTGCGTCTCCTGCCCAGTCTGGGAGGAGATCACAAGAGCAGAATGGAGCACACTTTAATATTTCATAGGATGAAACAGACGTAATGAGCAGGGGAGCTCATATGCATTTATAGTGGGCAGCCCTTTCCTGACAGAGGAACAGGCTGTGAAGCTGGGGGCTTCTCTGCCTGCTTTCGGAAAACATGCACCGCTTAACATGTAAACACAGGCATGCATCACCATGCAACAACCATGTGGCAATATCCTCATGCAAAACAAATGGTTACATTACTAATTTGTCTGTGTGTGTGTGTGTTTGTGTTATTATGTGTGATGAATGGCATCTTTCATTCTGACCTCAGAAAGTCAATGATCCCTGGATTAAGGACAAAGTTCTCATTTCCACAGAGTTTAGAAACATGCGGCCATTCATTCAATACTCATTACACCATTAGTTACAATGTTCAACAATAAACAATAATTCATTTATTACTCAATAAGTCATTTTTCTTTGGGTTCAGCAGTAAAAATACATTCTTTTTTTACATATCACACCAGCGTTGTGTTCCGCATTGCGTCCAGTAGTGATCATTCATTCATTCAGCCTTGCAGCAGTGTTCATTCATCCATTCACCCATCCGTTCCATATTATACCAGTCTTTGCTGTGTTCAGCCATAAACACTCATTCATTCCTTACTCATGACATCACCAATATTTGTTATGTTCAGCAAGAAACATTTGTTCATTCCTTACTCATTACATCATTTGCCATTTGAAGTAACATCCATTACTTAGCTACTCATTACGTTACTAGATACTTTTAGATTTACATGTGTTAAGTTGAGTGACTTAGGCCAAAGCAAATGAGGAAATCGCATTTACTTTATGAGAAATGAGAGGCAATGGCACCGCCTGTATGTCACAGGTGAGAGTCAAACGACTGTCAGACTGCACCCTCTTTATTTCCGGCCTTTTGCCTTTCCCAGCAGGCCTTTGTGTTTGTGTTTGCTTGTGTTGACGCAGCTACAACCCTGACCAATGTTCCCTGTATGTCTCCCTTTATGATCCACAGCCTACACGCCACGACATGTTTGTACTTACAGTGTTTTCCTCCTTCTCTGCTTTTGTCCTCTGTTAATTCTTTTTGTTAGGCCATTGTTGCTTGCTGCTCACATCCTGTCCTAAAAATGGGACCCCCTAAATATAGCACGCTTCACGTGGCCTATCCCGCAGTCCCGATTACGTACCTAACTGTTGAATTGCAGCCATTCTGGCAGTAAATGTGACTTCTAATGCAGTCTGTCACTATCCTGAAAACAAGTGGGAATTTCTGCGGCATCTGCTGTTGTGGTGGCCCAGAGGAGTACAGATTATGACCATAAAGTAATGCTGGTTCAAATTCAGGGCGGGCCGATGCTGTCCCTGCATTGGCAGTGGCCACATAAGCATGGCTATCTCATTCCACGACTGCATTCAATATCTAACACTCCTAAGTAAATGCATCTGGTAAACAATTAATTAACATTGCAGTATAAATAGCTTCTATATCAGCCAGTTTAGGGACGCTAAGTCCTAATATGTGCCAGCACGTTCATGCCAAATGATAGTTTTCCTGGACCAAACCAGGCTACCATCTGTTTCTGAGGTCAGAGTCTGAATTGTTTAAGCATGGCTAGTTGCTGCTTGCAGCTTTATTATTCATGAAAATGCATATCACAGCACTCTGCATACATTGCAGAGTGCTGTGATTTCTACGCCATTGGTGGTGCCTTATGCTGCCGGCCCAGCCTGTGCGTTAAATTGCAAGGACTGGCCTTTAATCTTCCACATCCCACACCAGAATGCCGGTGATTACCTTGTAATCTTGTGTGTCTCATAATAGCCCCACGTATTGATAAAAAAAAACAGTATAAAGGCAGATAGATGAAAGAGAACATTACATAGCATTACATGGCAGAGCTGTGTGTCGCTGGAAGATTCTTGGAGAGTCTTTATTTGGCTTAAATTAGGAGACCTGTGTGTCTCATTTATACAAAATAGTCACGGATGCTTCTGAAATGAGCTCCATACCTCATCCCCAAGTCCCAGTGCATCTATTCCCTCTCATTTGCTGGCACCAAATAAATCTAAATATCACCCCCCCCCCACCCCAACAGCAGAGGAGCAGTTGTTGGTATTGAGTCTGGCTTCCTAACCTGGCAGCCTCTCCATTATTTCGTTCATGCAGTGATGACTTGACTATGCGAAAGATTCAGCTCCATAGATGCTATAGAGTGGATTTCTGATGACAAAACACGGAGAAGTGGAGCTATTATGCTTTGTTAATATAGTGCCAATCGCAATCCCTCCAGGGTGCACCGTGAATAATAATTATCATTAGGAATCGTCACCTTCACACAGCCATTCTGTGAACGACGTGACGTTTTCTCTCAGCCCTGAGACAAATTCACATTGAAATGTCTCCCGTCTTGCATGGACCTTGTGAGGGGCTTCTTACAGGTGGCCCACGAGAGGACTCGGAGCCCAGAAGCTCTCAATCACAAATTTTAGTAGCTGAGCTTCTGTCAAAAGCCTTAAATTAATTACTTGCTAATTCTGCCAGAAAAAGAGTGATAGCATTATTTTAAGAGTAAACCAAAAAGAGCCTGTAGTTCAAGACAAAAGTCACCTGGGTGGACAGAAATTCAGGAGGGTTCTTATTGTACCTTTAAAAATATGTACTTCAATTACTTCAGTGAAATACCCAGCTGAACAAATGCGTAAAGCGTGTATATATATATATATATATATATATATATATATATAATCTCAGTCGGTTTTGCATAACTGCATTTACCAAGGGATTAAAGAAGCATAACTACTCTCTCGTTACCGGGCCAACGGGAGCCACCTGCCAGCCTCGAGCGTCGCTCAGAGGCCACACAAGGACCACCCTCCTGATCCCCACTCAGCCAGCCCTTCTGTCTACATTTAGGACAGGTGATTCTGTCAATTATGCTTTTTCATTTGTTTCCAAACATATCATCCATCCATCCATCTTCTGACTACATATTCTGTGCAGGGTCCTTGGGGTCCAGGAGCCTCTTGCAAGAAGCACAGGGGCATAAAGCTGGGGTACATGCTGGACAGAATGCCGTTTCGGCACACGGCACACGGCACGCATGGACACGCACACGCACACACAAAGCTGGGGTACATGCTGGACAGAATGCCATTTCGGCACACGGCATGCATGCACACGCACATGCACACACAAAGCTGGGGTACACGCTGGACAGAATGCCATTTCGGCACATGGCATGCATGCACACGCACATGCACACACAAAGCTGGGGTACATGCTGGAGAGAATGCCATTTCGGCACATGGCACGCATGCACACGCACACACAAAGCTGGGGTACATGCTGGACAGAATGCCGTTTCGGCACACAGCACGCATGCACACGCACACACAAAGTTGGGGTACATGCTGGACAGAATGCCGTTTCGGCACACGGCACGCATGCACACGCACACCCACACAATCAAGCGCTTTACAAATGCACGTAATGCCTGTTTTCAAACCGGAGTCTTAATACAATCATCATTAACATTCCTTCTCTGTTCTTTTCATCTAAAGAGATATTGGTAAATCCATTGCAGGGTGACCGCTAGAATAATAAGCAGGGATGCTACCCTATAAGTCCCGTTCATCACCCACTCGCGGGTGTCCTCCGGTGATGCAGCCACTGACCCTCCAATGCATGCTTCTGGTATTTGATATTCTGGGCGTGGCGCACCTGGAATGGAACCGTAAAATCACCCTGATCATCAGTGGTTGTCTTTCAGATTCTCCTGTGATGGCTTGCTGGCCATCATTCCGTTGCCAAAGCAAGCTTGGTCCAATCTGGCTGCTTGAGAAAACACCTACCTGATTATGCCTAATTCCACGACATGAGTGAATCTCACACTAATTCCACCTAACTCTTGCATCTGAATGAATGTCTGTCTGAATTTATCTACCTTAATTGCTTGAATAAATCTCTATCTCAAGCATGCATTTTTAACAAGCTAAATGAACTGCTAAAGTCGAAAACACAGGAGTTAAGCTCGGTTGGGTGCTAAGTGAATGAGGACATTGGGTGAATGTTAATCCCTCCCATTCGATCCACCTTCTGATTTAAAAGGCCCACTGACTTACTCATGTAGGCTGAGTATTATGCTTTTCCTGTCCATATTCTTAATTTGTGCCACTGCATATCCTTGCAATGATTATACACATAGCCTCTACAGTCATTTATAGTCTAAATGTATAACTGCATTCCAAATGTCGTCACCAAAAGAAATTACATAATATGAAATACAATTAATTTGATGATAATATAATAAATGAGTAATCACTATGCTTGCAATTTGTAACTATAATTGGTTATTGCAAGAAAAAGTAAATTCATGCTTGAGCTGACTTAAAAGGTATCACTGCATAAAAGTTTAGTAAATGCACAATTGTAGTGTACAATATTTCACTCCTAAATATCAGCAGCACAACAAATAACTAATATCAGTGATGCAAATTAATATATTCAAATTCAAAATGTTATTATGTATAGTTGATCCAGAAAATTGTTTAGATATATGTACTCTGTTGTTTGATATGTCACTGCGAGCATCAAGCCAAGACAAATGCATTGTACAGTAAATGTGAACTTATATGGTCGATAAACCTCATTCATTCATTCATTCATTAAATACAAAATTATGTGGATCAACAGAATTAAATATACAGAGGATTAATTATCTATGTAGTGAATGAAAAGCAGTGAGGCTTTTATTGTGATTGGTATTATTAGTGGTATTCAGTAATGTAATCCAAAGTAATTTGCAGGCATGGCAGATCATACATTGGGTTCAGTCTTATGCCAGACATGGGCTATAGGTCACCTTGACAAATAGTATCTGTGTCATGCATTACTTATTTGTTATACTTTGCAACCAGCATTGTACAAAATGCACAGGTGACACTTGTCCAAGTTTGTGCAAATCTGGTCAAAAACGACTATGTTATGTGGCGTTAGCGATTTTAATTCCTAAGTTTGCCAAAATTGTATTAACTTGCCTTGTTTAGTTCAAGTCAGTGACAGCAAAAAGGGACCCAAAGCACCTGCTTAGTGTAGTTCTACCTAACCGTTGCTCCCCTATTCAACCAGGTTCACTAGTCTACTTAAAATACTTCAAGTAGTTCTTACTGTAATTAATCCATCTACATACTCCAAAATCCCAGCTGCGGCTCTGACCTGTGACAATTTATTATTACATAAAAGGCACCTGAGCCACAGGCCCTGACACTGAGGCTGGTGGAGACACCTTGTGAATAATGCTGACACCATGAGTAATATGGGTCAGTTTTGGGGCCGTGTCTTATTTTACTTAATAATAGCAACTATTAGAAATAGATAGATGCACTGCTCATAAAACATGTACCCACTCATTGTTTGGTTAGGGGTTAATTACTGATTTATTAAGAACATTAATTGTAAGGTGATATCTGGAATTAAGGTTTCATAAACGAGGACGTTTTCTGCGCATACATTGCCATGCACTAAAACAATGTGAGGTTACTAAGGACTGGGATTAAATGCTTGAAAGAACACAGAATTGACAGTGATATAAGACCTACAATAAAACAATAAGTAAATGTGGTTTGGGAAAGCTCACACATGAAGGTGTCCTTTAACATTATTATGATACAATCTCTGGACATCTACCAATGGGGATTACAGCTTTGCTCCAAAATCAAGGCCTTCTGAGAAGGATTAGCATGTGAGGTCTTGCTGTCCAGTGCACATCAAAGGTCAAAAGGCTGGATCCTCTTTTAATGGCTGACAGTGGAAATGGATGACTTGACAATGCAATTGTGAATATTACAAGGACATCATTTTGAGTAAGTCCTATGTATTTTTTAATATCTGGGATACTTAGCGTGTTACAGAATAAACACTGTAAATGTAAACGTTGTAAAAAAGAAAAAAAATCTTGCAGAGTGTGGACAAAATTATGCTTGTAAAGGTCAATAGTATACATTTGTCTCTGATCAACTCATAATCATATATATGTTTTTTTTGTTTTAATTCATTTAATTCACTTATGTTTTGGTTATCTGCCAATGGTTAAGTAGTGTAAATTGTAATCAACAAAAATATTAGAATGAGGAAACATTTGTTTTCCATGTGACACGAACTAGGAGATTAGTCCATGTTGTGGAATGGATTTTATTTCAGATTCCACATTTCTGGAATTATCATTACCTTGGTGACAGAGTAAAACAGAACAGTACATGCCTGTAAAGCCATGGCCGTAGGTCTGAGTCACTTTTATCCCACATCTTGGCCAAAAAGCTCACATTAGGGCTTTCTCTGCCTTAGCTGCCTTGCCATGTGACTTAGAACCTTTTCATGTTCCATGCATCACTTAACGTTACATTTACACCTTTTGACTTCTATAAGTTGGGAGAGTCACAATGGCCATCAGGGGTAAACATAAATACATTACATAAAAAGAAAATTTGCAATAACAGTGCTATAGCAACAAAAACTGCTGTTTATAGAAGACCATATCAAATGGATTTTAGAATAATATACAGTATATGTAATTCACAAAAGCACCTCTAACAAGATAAACACAACCTACAATATGACACAGAGAGTACTGTTAGTGCAATACATCCAGTTATAGGTATAAGTAGATGAGTCCTTGCAGGGTGGATGATTTCTGCAATGTGGACTGGGGAGAGCATATGGAGAGGGTCATTCCGAGCTTGGGACCGTCTCCACGGTGACGGGGTGGCTCCGAGGAGTCTGTGGCCTACCGTGGTCAATAGTGCCAGCTGTCTGCAGCGACGGGGGTGTGGCCACCCAGAGGCATCGTGGGAGCAGGGTGCCGTCGATGGATAATTACCGGTGGCTATGAGACCCAGGTGCTCACAAAAGCAGCTAGATGCTCTATAGATTAAGCAGGACAAAAGCTGAGCATGGATGAGGTCACAAGCAGACTGTGGGAGGCCCATTCCTTTTGAGACCCGAGCCCTCCCTACTCGGTGTCTGCCACATTTGAGAGCCTTTGTCTTCTGCTTAAAATCTGCCAGTCTGTGAAGACTGGCAGGGAACTACTTTTTGGCCTCTCGTCATCTAAAGATTGGCAGAGGTATAATTCTGCAGATTAGAAAATGCATCTGGCTACTGACATAACTAATGCGCAAGAAAGCAGGGACCATTCTTTGAATTGTCCATTAATTTTCCAGCCCATTTTTGGTAATTGCCTTTCAGTTAAGGTTACCCGGACGCTGACTCAGAGAGAAGTGGCCATCATTTTGTTACAGGGCCCATTGTATTGTATAATTTGTCAATTACTGGATGTTTTTACATGAGAAATGATGAACTCTGAGTCCTGGGAAGATGCTCTCTCAGGGGTGGGAGCGCTGCCCACTAAAGGCAGGGGCCATTTGTTTCCCCAACAGAATGAATGTGAATCACCTGTCGCACCTGAACACCGCTCAAGTGCAGCGATAAGCCAGACCGACTCACACTTCAGCTGTCCATTAGCTACGTAATCAGGAACAGGGTGCCCATTAGCACAACCCTCAACAAGCACATGGCTAATTATCACTGAACACAAAGGTGGGTAGTTCCAGTGGTCTATGACTTTAATATGTGCACATTTTGTCATTGGAAACGAGAAAAAGACACTACAATCAAAATTACAATTTTACCATCTATTCATCCTTCCATTCATATGCCTGTCCATCCATCCATCCATCCATCTATTGATCCAACCAGTCATCAATTATAGGGCTGTGGTGATCTGCGGTGCAATCCCAGAATACACACGGTACAAGACAGGGGAATGTACTCAATGATATATCAATTACCGACAATTTGCATTTTAATTATTATATCAGATAAAATGGTGTTTCGTATGCAGGTACCACCCCATGACCCTGCATTAAAAAAGCAGTGAGTAAATATATGAATGGATGAAAATTACTGATCATAAGTTCTCTTTCCTAATCATAGGGCTCTCTGCTGGAGATGTTTGGTTTTGCGTGATCAAATTCCTTTTTGCAGCAAAAAACACAAACTTACACAACAGTTGTTTTTATTGCAAATAAGACTTGGCAGGAATACTTCATGAACAGTTGCTAGCTTTCCTCGATTGTACAAAATGTTCAGCTTTGGCGCTACAAAAAATCATAAAAAGGCGTTTAAAGGGTAATTTCCTGTGGTCCAACCTGACTGGCTGCTGTTTGCAGCCACAGTTCACATTTTGACCGCAGAGGGCAAGCGCGCGCAGCCGTTCCCCCCGTGCTCTGGCGCGTAACTAACGGGAAGCCGGCGTAGTAGCGGGCTGCCAGTCCATTCCACTGGAGTCTTAACCACTCTTTATCCTAAACCTCTTTAGATCAATGAATTCACATGCAACTCTCTGTTCACAGTGCTGGTGGACAGCTCCCGTAACAAGTGAACGTCGCGGGTCGCTCGCTAAGTCCGTTTGACGTTATCTTATTCTGAACGTCGGTAATATTTAAAGGATGGATAATCGGTATATTTCCAAAGTTGGCTTGTAAACCACAAAGTGCACAATTACTTTTATTATTCCCCGCCGAGTTTGAGATTTTTTCCCCTTTTTTTATTATCTGGAGTCGACTTTGGTCTGCTCAGCGCCCATGAATTGAATTTCCCTCACTGTACCGAAGAAGGATCTGGCTGATTGTCGGACGGAGGCTCTCAGATAACCGTAAATATGGAGAATGTAGTTGGATTAATTTGGCTGCGAAGACTTCTGCTGTTCTGCGTGTGGTTTTCCTTTCTCAGCTTTGACGGTAAATCCTACGGTAAGTCCTACGGCTGGGATCTCATTCATTCAAAGTCGCCGTGCTGGCAACGTGCATGATCATTCGGGCGAGAGTGCAGGCTGTGGACATTAAGTATATAAGGAAAACGACAGAATTTAGAAAGTGGACAATAAGAAAAACGTGTGTTTCAGTGGGATTGAGGGAGGTGCATCTTAAACGAGAATCCCCACCCTCATCAATATAGTAGCTTATTTGAGTTTGTTACGTTCATTGGTAATTAATAAGAATAAACATTTAAATTGCTCTTTCCCCTAATAAAACCGTGCCTTTTTATTTCTCGTAACCCTTGCTTCTATCGGTTGGGAGATTAGATCTTATTGTGGTGTCTATTGAGATGTCCCTTTGACAACCCGGGCCAATAAAATTAACCGAGTTATATAGTAGGACGAAGAACCGTCTTGCAGTAGCAGATGTGTGACTGTTTATTTTATTTTTCGATAATGTGGCGGTGAAGGGGATGCCAAGAGGAATGATCCCTTTTTGTCAGAATAAAATGAGCCCTTGAAATGGCTCGTAAGAGGACATCCTTCGCGCTGCGGCGGGGACGCGCTCTGTCCAGGCTCTATCAGACGTCGGAGCCTTAAGACTTAACTGCAAGCGCTCGCGGCTGTCTTTAATATTCACATTTATTCATAGCCCGGAAGTCAAATGCATACTTCGCCATACCACCACTCCTTAAATGGAATGGGTATTAAGTCCATGTAGATACTGTTAAAACGGTTATCGGCGGTGTGATTAATGAAATTCAAGGGCTTCCGTTTTAGCTGGCCTTTGACATTTATATTAGTATGCGTGTGGTGCAACGCTAACAACTACAACGGAAATGAAAAGACGGGAATTTACGTTTATGTGGCTTTGCTACAGATATTGGTATTAGTGTGAGTCGCACTGCCGATGCAGCGCCGGCTGCAATTTCTTACGCTTTAATTTTTGCTCCTCGGAGCGGTTTGAAGGACGTCCACCCTTCGCACGATTACAGAATCACCAAAAAGTGTTCAGTAGAACTACGCCACTTTTTGATACTTATATATAAATATGTGACAAGTTGTCACGGCCCTATCCCATAGCCTGTCCCGCTGTAAATCACCCCAATTAAAAACAGCCTGTCACAGGCTCTTGCATTAATATTCTCCTCTGGTACAAGCTTGCGCCCGACAACTGGAAATGCGCACATCTGGCGGACTCAGAGCTCAACTCGAAAGCCGCCCAGTAATAGCCATAATCCTGCCGATTCGCGATTGTGTTTTACATGAGATACAGAACAGAAATAGCAAAAAACACAATGCATAATACATGGCGACGAATAAATCATGATGACAATATTTACTGCATCTAAACAGGGTATTAAATAACCCATATGCGTTTATATAAATAGCGTAAATTAGACATATCCTGTTTTATGTTTACAAATCCCATTCTATTCTATATAAGACAACCTTTGTGCCCATTACAGGTAATTAATACTACATATACAAATAGTCAGAATATGAAGCAATTATTAGCCAGCAATACGGGTGCAGTTATCATAACTGTAAGGGACACGGATTTACTGAATATTTTACGCATGTTTACCCAGTCAAAATGCAAAGGATTGGTTATTATTTTGACGTTTAAATACTACGCTTATAATGATTTCTTTACGTACAAGCTTTCTTTTTCTAAAACCGCAGGTTTGACTCGGTCGGTATAGGCTTTTAGCGATGTGCTCTCATTTACATAGCATCAGTTTATGTAGAAGTCCCACGGGCGACGCAGCAGCGTGCGCGATCAAACGCGCGGGTCATAAAGCGAGTTTGGAGCCGACGGACATCGATATGATTGGCTTATCGGAAACGCCGCAGTCCGCGCGGCCCGCCCCGCGCTGCAGCCAATCGGGCCGGACGAAGGTCCCGCGCCGGCCGCGTGCCCGCTGGTGCAGGGTGAATGCGCTCGCGCTGACCCCCTCCCGGCGCGCCGCTGGCCAAAGCCGGCGGTCTTTCAGCCGCTTTATAATAAAGTCGGCCGCGTAATTAAGCGCGGCTCGACCTGCTGTATGTTCCCCTGTGCGCTGTTTACGGCTGGATATGTTTCGTATACGATGTATTTGTGGTATTGGACAGTAGACTTGTTGGCTAGGTTTTTCTATTGCTCAAAACAATATTTTTGTCAGTTTGGTAGCAGGTTGAACCATCGCAAAATGCATTGAATGCTACAGTCCAATCAGTTTCATTTACATTTGTTTTTACGATTTCTTGCCACCCAGGAGATTGCTAATTTAATACAGTTGCTCTTGGGAAGGCGTGCCTCAGGTATGCAGTCACAAGTAGAGACGTGTCGGTGGTACTGGCGAGGGGGTGCAGTTAATGCATAGTCATGTTTACCACTAGCTCATCGGTCAAAGTTCTTTTTAAAAGGATGTCTGCACAAATTAAAATTAGGGATCCTAACAAAAACAACTATGAGGCCAGGGTTTGCTGTTCACCTCTCAACAGCTCCAAAGAAAAGCAGCCCTCCATTCTCTTGCCAGCCAACTGCTCTGTTCCTTCCTACCCCACTCTCTAACTATGTTGCCTTGACTTATTAACTGAAGTGGAGCCTCCACATTATTTGATGTTGTTGATTAATATGCTGGCTTTGGTTTAATGTAGCAAAGTGACTTAGTGATTGCTTGAAATATCTTTTCTGAATCTTGATTCATAGGAAGTAAAGTAGTAAAGTTGTCTAGGAAGTCCTTGGGTGAGCTTTCTGTCTTACCTACAGACAAGCAGTGTTACAGTAAATCATCCGGTTAATGCACATAGAATTTGTGAACGAGAACATTATCCAAGTGTATGAGTTTGTTAAGGAGAATATTATCCATGTGTGTGAGTTTGTGAAGGAGAATATTATCCATGTGTGTGAGTTTGTGAAGGAGAAAATTATCCATATGCATGAGTCTGTGAAGGAGAATAT
>JAODKM010000039.1:10439855-10463113 GCA_026780845.1 Petrocephalus sullivani
AAGGAGAATATTATCCATGTGTGTGAGTTTGTGAAGGAGAAAATTATCCATATGCATGAGTCTGTGAAGGAGAATATTATCCATGTGTATGAGTTTGTGAAAGAGAACATAGTACATGTGCATGACTTTGAAGGAGAACATTTTGCATCTGTAAAAGTCTGTGAAGGAAAACATGCATCTGTGTGAGTGTGAAGAACAACATTATGCTGGTGTATGAAGCTGTGAAGGAGAACATTTTGCATCTGTATAAGTCTGTGAAGGAGAACATTTTGCATCTGTGTGAGTCTGTGAAGAAGAACAGCGTTCATATGTAAAGGTGAGTAGATGTGAAGAACACTTCCTGCTTACAGAAGCTTAGTGACCACACACTGCTGTACGGAGTCATAGGTGATATGTGCTGCAGTGTATTAACCTACTAGACAGTAGCAAAGTACCGCTTTCTCCTGTATAATAGTCACAGAAAGCACAATGTGCTCCGAACATGCTAATGTTCAAGAGAAAATTGAGGGTGGTACTGACATTGCATAGTGTGCAGTATTTGGTAATATGCTGTATTTGCATGCCTACTGTTCAATAAAATGGTAAACCAGTTATCAGTAGACTGCTGAAATGAAACAAATACAGCACATAGAATTCAGTAACATAATAACATTACACATCATATGCACAATGTTCGGCTGGTTACTTGGTATCTCTGTATGGAGAATGTTGCACACAATGTGCCGTGGTTCTCACTCCTTACAATATAATAGTCACAATGGTTATTTACTCAGTCCTAATAGTAGGCCGGTGAATTTTACAGTAGAGAGACATTCCAAAGCAATGGTGGGTATGTCGATAAGCAGATGATGGATGAGCACTTTAAAAAAATAGGATGCTATTATATTATCTAGTCATTGTGACAAAGTTTGAGTGCATTCATACTAAGGTCTGAATTCCACTTTGGACAGCAATGGAACTATTATATCTGGATTTTGTGTGAACCTTATGTTTACCAAATAATATGATTAAGCAACTTTGGAAATGTGTCTTGTCATCCTAGTATTGTAATATTAGAGGAATGTTTTTCTGCACACTGTGTTTTACTCTCATGTCAAATATGGATTTCCCAATGATTAGATTGAACATTACTACATGCATTGCTTAAACCTTGTTGGAAATCACTCTAATTTATTATTTCTCATTAATTACTATTTGGAATATCTGGTGTAGGCAGTAGTGCCCAAATCATCCCTCTGTTTCCTTTTTTGGCACATACAATTCTCTATCTCCTTGTCTCCTGGACTCAGGAATCCATAGTTGTGTTATAATGCATGGCGAGGACACACATGGAGGAATTAAAGATGGCGCTCTTGCTGGTTGAGAGTGAAGTAGCCACAATGACAGGATATAGGTGCTAGCACTCCACTTTATATGTTGAACAAAACTAACGTGAAACTATAAGAAACAGAAATACTGCTTTCTCTAGCCTACTCTAGCTCTCTGTGCTTTGCCTCCAACCCAGCTGGGCCTTTTTATAATTATAACAGTCTGAATGCATTAGACCCAGCTGGCCCTATTTATCACGTATAGTCTGAATCTATTAGATACTGAGGTTATAATGTGATGGGAGAGGTAGGACAGGGTTTTGGTTTGGTACTTTGTTGTCCTTCTGGCTACCAGCTGTGCCTCATTCCCGTGGTCCACAGTTAGTCAAAACAAGAATCCAGCCATAGGAAATATAAAAAAATATACAAGTAGTTATGAATATTATCATTCAGTAGCTCTTGTCTCAGCAATTAAAGGAAATGCCCTCAAATCCACTTTAAATGCAGCGAACAGTCGATGGCAGCATGAAGGTTATGTGCCTTGCTGTTACTCTCATGTGCTCCATGAAGCTTTTCATTCTCCTTCCCTGGAGCCTCGGAAATCCACGCCGAAATATAAGTGTATCGCTTGTTGTCAGCCGTTTGATTTATGAGTACTTAAAGGGAACTAGCTACGTGTGGCAATGCCACGGAGGCAAGTGAGGTTTGAGAGCAAGGCAGAGAGTGTGCATTCGGGTGCACGCAGACACACACATAAGACAGTGTACCGCACACACACAGGGGCCATAATGAATTATTCCTAGCAGCAGCTGATGCTAGGAGCAGTGGTGTGGCTGTCTCTCTGCCCGCGTCGGTGTTGGGAGAGCCGGAATGCTTAAACACTTCATTTTACACGGCGTGGCTAAATGCTGGCGCCCGTTGCATATCGACCTGGATTATCTCCGCAATGTGCTGTTGCATTTTCATGAGTCGTTGCCGCTCAGAACTCATCAGCGGAGTTTAAATGCGCAGTTGCTTCAAAGGTGCAGTTTATTCTGCCAATGACAGCAAAGCACAGGCGAGAGACTAAGAGCCAAATTAATGCTGAAATAATGTTTTTCTTTTGGCCATGGAGAAATAATGCATGACAAAATAAAAGGAAAGTCACCAATCTTAAAACAGCAGCAACAAAAATCCCGAACTACACATTCTTATGCCTTTCCAAATGTAATCAAGTGTTTGCTCTTTGCAAAACACAAACCTAGGGTTTTACCTGAATAGCGATCTAGGTGGAAATTAATCAAAAAAATCCATTTTATTATTTTCTTTTTTTTGTGGTTGGGCAGGTGAAATGAGAATCTGCTCAAATTAATGGTGATGATCTGGGTAAAATGGTGAAATATCACAATGCAACATTAAAAATGATAAACATAAAAATTGCCGTTTATATTAGTTATAGTAATCAGTAATATAAAATGCAAGTGGGTATATTCAGACAAAATATACATTCATGTTCAAAATTGATATTTGATAAACGGCAAGTAAAGATTTATCAGACTTTTTATATCCGCTTTACTTGTATCAGATTCATATATTCATTTGGTTGCTACATTGTGATTTTTTACCAGTCTCAGTACATTGTATATGTAGAATATTTGAGATACAGCACATTAAATTAAGTTTCATGGCAATCATAGTTTATTTTTTGTGATTTATGTTCAGATTTCCTGAAGTAGTTGTGTACTTTTGACAATTTTATGACATTCGGCAGCGTTTCAACAGATTTGAGATCTCATAGGAACCAAACTAAGTTTGTGACAATAAGTACATTTTATTTGCATGAGTACTGATCGACAATTCAGTGTAATGAAATTTCACTGGACATCAATTGTTGCTTTGAAATTTAATTTGGCATCATTCAGTTCCCTTTTGGCTATGCAGCTATTGATAGAAGAGCCCTTTTTTTGAGTTTAAATGCTATACATTTTCAACAGGCTAAGCAGGCCACATATCTTGGAGCCTGGCTGTATGGTTCATGATGCGTTGGGTTTTTGAATTTTAGCAACGTTTTAGTGAAAACTGTACGCTGTGTCCAGCATACTCTGCATGTTACCATATCAAAGGCAAATGAAGGTGATACATCAGGCCTGCTTTGGGGTGACAGACATTTAAAATCAAAGTTTTACAACAAAATTCTCAGTCATTAAGCTCTCAGGGAGGTCATGTTACTTGTTTAAGAAGAAGACTGAACCGTCATGCCAGGCGGGAGCAAGCAAGAACAACGCGAGGGGTCCTGCAGAGCTGCTCCTAGGCACACTCATTAAATAATTAGTGGCGGTTTGCTGGAGTGTAATTTCTGTTTGGTTTAGTGTAAATAAGAGGATGTTTGTCAAGATCGGGTAAAATTACGTGCGCATGGTGCCCTGCTGAAGACTTGTGGCGCCCTGCTCTGTGAAATAAAAAAAAAAATCATGCTTGTAGTTTTTATTGAAATTCTGATTGCTGAAATGCTAATAATCAGCCAGATATGGCTGCCGAGCCTTGAGAGCGGCAAATTTGGCATTTCATGGGGGCGTGTGTCTTCTCCCTTTACCTCGCCCTGATTTTTCTCATCTTTGCATCGTCGCTCCCTGCTGAGAGATAAAAAATTTGGTCCAAGTCTTGAACAGATTGAAAGCAGTTTCCCCAGCCTCGATGGTAACGGCTTTCCTACTCTGGAGCATGGGGCTGGATTTGTAGAGCATATGTTGAGTACGTGTCCCAAGCAGCACTTTCAAAGCTTTTGGGCTGCTTAGCTAGGATGGGTGGTCACTAGCTAACACCTTCCTTTTCTCCATGACTGAATGGGCTGTGCTCCGATTTAGACGCTTTGCTATTTTCACATCCTTCTCTTCAATTAGAATTTTCAGTTCACTTCATCCCCTTACTTGCTTTGAAATTTCCTGGGTCTTAATCTTCGAGTTTTCCATTTACTTTCACTAATTGACCAAGAAGCCTCACGGAGACAGGTGATTTCATCTTGCGTTGTCGTGCACAGACAGATGCTTTTTTAAAATAATCCTATGGACATGAAATTAATTAGGGTTTGCTCCAGCAATGCGTTAAAAAAATTATGTGATCAAGACATTTACATTTTCTTTCAAATAAATTTTCTTTTGCCCTATTTCTCCTTTAATACTTTGGATCCATGATGTATATTAATTAATACTCCAGAGTGTCATCACTGCAAGCTGTTAAGGTTCATATGCAAACTGTACTATGTATCTATAAAATGCCATATGTGTCTATAAAAATTAAAGCATATATTCAAGGGTGCATTATGGACTTTGTGCACAATAGAATATGGGAAACTAGAAAAAATCAAACAATGGTTTAAGCTCTTTTTTTGTCGGAGAGGTCATTATAAGATGCTGTTAGGGCTATTCATCACAGCTTGTGTGTTAAAGTCGCTGCTTTAAATTTTAAATTAAAAAAAAATCTCCAGGGCCACATCTGCTCTGTTGATTTTCTTTCACGGAAGATTATTGGACACATAACTGGCCATAAGCCTTCTGCTAATTGACCAGGCCACACGCACTCATTTGCATTAAAGGGGAAGATAAAGACTTGGCTCAGCTATACAAAAGTATACTAAAGGCATTCCCCTGACGATATAGCCCAACACAACATAACATTCTTACTGCATATGTTTTTCTACGAATCAGTATTTTCGTGCAGCTGACAACATGGCTACCCTGACTGGCTTTCAGCCTGGCAAGAGCCCACGTTGGAAAGGGTAAACATCTTTCTGGTAGTTTGGATAGCCTCGTGTACACCAATTCATCTCCAGTCGCACAAAGGGAGTGTAGGGCCCAACTGGCCAACAGAATAGCTGCTGTTGTACCCCCAAGCAAGTTACTTACTCCGGGAAATGGGCAGAGCTTGGAACTTTGGACTAAATGGCTTCATATGATGCCAGTGACTAATGAGACCAGGGGCTGGATTAAGGCATGACCCAATCGCAGCAAGTCAAGGGGGCGTCTCCCGCGGCCTGGTCTGGGGCATCTGCACCTGCCCCCTCGGCAGCGGGGTGTACAGATGGGGGGCGGAGGGTGGAGTCAGCCAGACACAAAGCCGGACACCTGTGCGCAGCTCCAGGAACAAAGAGAGACAGCGGGTGCTGGGGGTGCTATGGAGGGCTGGGGGGTGGGGGGGTGTGTGGTGTGGCCTCTCGCCTCTCATCTCCATGAGAATCAGAGGCCTCGCCGCCCATCTGTCCCTCCCCATCGAGCCCAGCACTCTGCTCGCCATGGCGACGAAGGCCAGGCAAACCCCCCCCCCCCCATCAACGCCTGCCGTTCATCTGGCCGTGGCCAGCTTGTCCCCCAACTGTCCATCTCTTTAATTACTTCACCGTTTATGGCCACTTTCAGAAGAAGCCGTTTGAAACTCTTTACATACTTCACGGTAATTATCCCTGTTACACCTCCCTTTGGCCTGATGCTCGGCCCGCTCTTTTGTGGCGGCCACGTCATGTGACCCGCATCCCCTCAACTGCTACACAAGCCGAGCACTGAGGACAATATGTGTCTCGCCAGGGGAGGGGGGGGGGGGGTGTTTGGAGACCTGGGAGCGAGCATGTCCACGTATACAGCTCAGTGGGGGAAACAAGTGCTACTAAATGCTGAAGTGGTCCTCTCCAGGTCGCTATTCTGCGCTGTTATCTTTGTCAATGCGGAGGCCTTTTGAAAGGTTATGTGTGCATAATGCGAGGGTGCTCCCCTCCCACCCCCCTCCCCCAGACCCACAGTGTTCTTCACCCCGGTGACATTTGGATGTGGAAACCAGTCATTAAGACTCCAAACCTCATAGTGCTCTGCATTACCGCCCCATAATTGGAAATGGCTGGAATCAGCTGATGCATTGAAATGCAGTGAGGCGTCGCTCCCCGAGCATGGCTCATTTCCAGGCCGTTTGAGCGGATTTTGGAAGCTCATACCGGGACCGTGTGCCTATAGACTGATTTTTGTTTACAGAGAGGCCTGGGTTATACTGAGAGCTGCATGATGTTCTACTTCAGACCTCATTATGTGTGAGCATCGTGGCATCGTTATGTGATTCTGCAATATTAAATACCTGATAGCCCAGATGCGTTAAATTACGAGTGATTATTTTAACTGTAATACTACAGGGGTAGCCAACTCTCTTCCTAGAGTCATGGGGAATGTTTGGCTGTTAATTGCTTTATTTATGTAATTATTGGATAGTATCCTTACTTGTTGTTTTATGAGCAGATCAAGTACTAATTAAAAAAATGAGTAGGGCTGATGAAAGTCTGAGAGAGTTGGCCATCCCTGGGGCACGGCATTTCTTATTGTACATGTAAGGGGATGTACAAAAAATGTTTGTTTTGGTATAAATGAGAGTCCAACTTATGATGCACGGTTCTGGTCACATGATGCATGGACCAAGGCTTAGCAGTCAGGTCATCCGCAGCTGAGATGTGTCAGTCGGTATGGCTCCTGTGGTCACATGACTGTCAGTGAGTACGCTACACATGCCCCACCCAGAAACACACGTGCTTCAGTGCACATAGACACCTACATAGTGTGATGCACAGGCTTGTGGGGCTTCTTCCATATGGTGCTGACAGGCTTTTTGGGGGGAACGGGGCAGCTCATACTGGAAATTAGCATCAATTCTACCCCCCGCCGGTTGGGTAAAGACCTCATGCTGTTCCCTTATGATACTACAATGAAACCTCCCCCCCGGATGGGAGATTTTCTCTGACCTCACCCTTACCAAAGTATCGGCTAGAATTACACGCCGTCTGTTCCTTCTTGTTCTGATCTGGGTTTAATCTATGGGGCAATTTATTTTTTTGTTGTTTTTATTATTGTGGTGGTTGTTTGGCAGATGATACTAAGAGATCTGACTGTCAGCTCAAGCTCTGCGGGGTTCAAAATGCCGTGGGGTTAGGGCTGCGGTGCTTATGTGTAATATACTCACCGGAGTCAGAAGACGCTAACAAATCCTGAGCTGGAGAATGGCTGATTGCTCATGTCACTTGCACGTGGGGGACTCTGTTGCGCTGCATCTTCCCCATATTTGTCATGTTGTAGTTGTGGCAGGAAAAAAAAAAATATGTTCGCTGTCAAGTAACATTTCATCACTGCAATGCTGGTGCTTGAGAAGGCTCACGTTGGTACATCAAAAGCTGCAGTTTGCTGGACTGGGTTCTTCTGAGAAGGTTCAAAGGCTTCCTGGGCGCTGCGTGAGCATGTCTCCCTGAAAGCCTTTTGTTCCATTCCAGGCCTTCTGGAGGGTCTGCCATGCAGACTGAGGGTATCGCAAGGAAGAAGAAGGAATCACGTTCAGAACTCTTTGGGGTGTTTATGTGTTACAGCATCTGCACCTGTCTCAGGGGCCTATTGAGTAACTGTGCAGGTGGTTTACGTGCATAATGACTGAATGAGACAGGTGTTCGCTTATAGCAAATGTCCAATTAAGCAGCCTTATTACTGTAAACCAGCACACTGACAATTAACGATTATCTGAAGGTCAGCCTATGATTAGTTAAGAGCACGTCAGCCAGTTCGGTCACCTGGCATGGACGGCAGAAGGTGTGGAAATGATGATACAGTCATCTCATGCGTGAGGTCAACGTTAAGAGCTGTGGTAGGTGGGAGTGAAGGTGTAACTGAAGATCCAGGTCTGTTTACCAGTAAAGACAGCACTGTTAAGATAAGATTCAGGCTGAAGTCCACGGGTAGAGGTTTTCTGTCCGGAAAGTGGGGCCGTCACTTTGAGAGCTTTGGGAGACATGTGTTAGCAGGCCTGACTAAACCATATATAGCTGTTTTGGAGGAAAACGCTGAATTCCAGCTTATCATGTAATTAATCTGCAGTTGGCTGACATACCTTTTCCTCCAGGCTCTAGAAAACTAACTGGGGTGGGGGGGGGGATGAGGAGGTAATTGAATGGTATGTCTAAAATTTGCAGAACTGCTGCTTTTGTGGAAGAGAGGTAAATATATGGACTGATTGCTCGATGTACATTGCTCAGCATGCACATTATACACTGATATCAGCAGTTCAAACTGTATCTATTTCTCCGCTCAGAGGTCCAATGACTAGAGCTTGGTCGTTCAACAAAAAGAGCAATTTGTCCTTGTTATTTGAATGCCGAGAGCCTTGGCGGCTATAGATCAGCTTCTGAGGCTTGTCAAGTTGATAATGCAAATAAATTCGACAGAAAACACAGATGGGGAAGAAGTCGACCATGCCGGAGAGACCACTAATAAAGGCCGGTGACATCACACCGAGCAATTGCCGTTGGCCTTTGATTGGCTGACTCCCAAGAGATTGCTGCTTGGCAACCTGGGGACCCGCAGTTTCCAGATCAGCTGTTTAAATGGCCTGCCATGGCACTAGCCAAACAGGCAGCACCACCTGGTCCCAGCAATTCCAAAGGGACAACTCAATTTAGCTGACGGCAGTCCAGGATCTTGTCTTTGTCCTTTGCTATGCAGATGAAGGAAACGTTGCATTATTACTAGAGATACACCAATTGTGTTGGCCAATGGTTAAAAATGAGCTGATACTTACCTCCGATAATTTCCTTTAAAATGCTGACCCATATTGCTTTGCACACGTGCATACTAAACAGTTACAAAAGTACTGTTTGGAATTATTTTAATGTCAAAATTATGTATTTATGCAAACATTGCTCCGTTAAAATTTCTACTAATAAACATTTCAGCACCACAAATTTGATTGCTCACCTTAAGGCGAGACTGAGGAGTATGAAGAGTTTCTGGAAAACAAATCTGTTCCAGTAAGGAAGGCGTCAGTGCTGCCAAATATCCAGTCAGTCAGAAATGCAAGCGCAACATATAATGTAACATATAAGACGTGTACAGTTATAAAATACAGTGCTCTGGGACTGTTGTTGGATGCCAGAGTTGGTGTTTTTTGGAATTTAATTTATTGATTTTTTTTCCTGTTTATTTGGGTGGAGTGTCCCTTTAAACTTATTTAAGCTGAACCTCCCAAACAACTGGCATTCATGTCAATTTTCAAAATAACCAGCCATCAGTGTCGGACAGAAATGTCCTTAATTGTGCATCACTAATTATTACTGAATTTGGCTGTTCACTCAACACCCCAACCCCAAGCAGTGCCGCTTCTTTTACACTATGATCAGTGGGAATTTTACTTTCCACAATGTTCAAAATAACTAAAAAAAAATAAATAAAAATCTGAAAAGCAAAAGGGGCATAAGCAAAGGGGAGCAGAAATCTGAAAGTCTGCAGCCATAATCTGTTACTGGCATTTCTATGATGATAAATCTGGTTCCTAACCCGCCCACCATCTTTGGGTTTATGAGCACCTAAGCGGCCTTCTGAGGTCTGAGGGGTGGTAGTCGTGCTGCCTGCTCGTGTCAGACACGCAGCTAATGAGTTAGCAGAGCCAGTGCAGTCAGGCAGGACGCCGTTCGGCCTGTTTAATTACAGCAGGGGCGGGAGCAGTCCTTGGCCGTGCTAATTAAGCAAAAACGCTGCCACTGATGTTACCCACTTGGAAGCAGCCTGCTACCATGGCCTGCATTAAGTATATATCGCGCTGAAGTGGACGTCTCACCAGGTAGCTACTGAGCGTGGCGCTAATGGCTGGAGCTTAGCCTCGCCTCCGCGCGTTTAAGACTTCCGCTAGTGCACAGGCACGTGGACGGAGAAACCGGCACGTCTCTCCCAAAACCCCAATTGCGAGTCGATCGCTGCCGGGTTTCACGCCACTGAAGATACTCCAGGCCAGAGCGTTTGGCGCTAATGCGAGAGAGAGGGAAGGCGAGGCCTTCCGAGGAAGCGTGGCTGTTACCCGAGATAGCGGGATGGAGTAATAAAGGCTGGAAAATACAAAGCCGCACTGCAAGGCAATTCTCTTACGGGCAAAAACCGCACAAAAGCAAAAGTTCTGCGATAAATCCCGCGGCATACAGGTGCACGCAAAGAAAAAGCAAAAATAAATATGAGAAACAGCATAATATGTAAGCAGTAACCTTTCTCTCCAGTTTATTTTCTGGCCATTCTTATGCTTTCTGGGATTTTTGCTGCATTCGACAGAATTTCCCTTTGACTTGTGATAGATCTTAAGATAACTGTTGCTAGACAACTAGAGCTCCTCATCTCATTGGATAAGACGCCCGTTAGCGGTAATGTGCTTCGCATCTCCCTTTTTTGCTCTGGGTGACCCTTGGTGCCATTTGTGTGGAAAAAGAATCAGTCCTGATGGTCCATAATTACCCCCTCATTCAGAATAATTGCAAACTTGAATTATTCCCTTATTTATGTATTATTTATGAACAGCAGGAGAATTTTTGATCACTTTCGTCCCCATTTCTACTGTGACGTGTCATTTCCCGGTGTTTTTTTTTTATCAATCCACATAGAGCCAGGAGTATGAATAGGTCTTTCTTACCCAGAAATCCGAACTCCCAACCACTAACCAGTGTTCATTTTGAATGCTGTGCTCCCTGAAGATCCCCTGCTTCCAGCATGGCGAGGGGGACAATGCAACGCTACAAGGCTTTTCAATTTTTTCGGTATCTTGGGTCTCTCTCCTGTATATTAATACACATCAGTCAGGCTGCCTCTTCTTCGTGTCTGTGTGCAGTTCCAGGGATGAATGTAATGATGCACACGAATGTTTCATCCTTCCATTCTGGCCTAGAGGCTGCTGGGAGAATTACAAACCACCCGCGTTTGCGCGCGTCTGGTTGGCTTTGGGTCCTGCTCTCTGGCACTTGCAGATGACACTGTGCAAATGCACTAATAAGGAATGATATCCAAGTGAAAAAGCATGAGAGGAACAAAACAACGCGGCTAATAAAAGGATGAGCTGTTTTTTTTTTCTTTTTTGCTGTGGCTTGGGAGACCAGCAGCACATGCCCTCCTACTTATTCCTAAGTCCCTGTGCGGAGTGTTAGAGGACAAACTCAACAGGCATTCATGTCTATGCTTAAATTTACAACCACGGGATATATGAATGAGTGGGACCTTCTGTGACTCCTTATTTTTGTTTTATTTATTTATACTTTAAGGCTAATTGAAAACATGCTGTGCTGTCGGACTCGAGCCAGTAAAAAAAAAAACAGCTAATTTTAAGCTTATTTAGAACTATGTCTAATTTGAGAGTAAGTGTTATTTCTTAGGACATAACTGGATATCAGAAGCTTGTTAAGTCCTTGTGGAAGTCTGATTAGTTCCCTGGTTCAGTGAGTTAGACTCTTTATTTTTAAGATTCTTTATAAAGGTTCAGCTGAAGTTTTATGTTTTATTCCTGTAATTGTTATCCAAAAAATCAGATCAGATCATGTAAATGAAATTTCTCTCATTATTCCATGTAACCACAGCTGGAATTGTTGTTTCAGAAGCAGTTTTATTAATTTAATTCATTAAATTAAAAGGATTCCCTATTTCTATTCTTAAGATAAGCCTTATGGGTTGGCGAGGTCATGGCCTTGCACTGGTTAAGCGACTGGAAGATGGATGGGTGGGCTGGAGGCGGTAAATTTGTGATTACAAGGTTTCAGACATGGTCTAGGCCTCTCCGCTGTCAAGTGAGACTTTGCAACTTTAATGAATATTCAGCTGTATAAACAACACAGAAGAGTCCGCTAAGCCGATAAATATAAACGTAATGTGATATAACGAGAGCTGCTGGCCTGGGCAATACGCAGGCCCTTCTCCCTGACGTGAACCAAGCTGTCACCCCCACCCACGATTTTGCGTTCATGAAGCCAGCTGACAACCAGGAGTAGCTAGCGGCAGCCAAAGGCCAAAAGCCAGGGATGCTTAGTAACGACCACTGACTCGGTCACAAACAGGGTTTAACACGTAGGCATTTCACGACTGACCAAAGCGCTAACGCGAAATATTTTTGGCTAATGTGTTTTTGCGATAAGGTGTCTTGAATGGGAAGGTAAATCCCACTTACGTAAAATTTGTCCCGCATAAGCGTTTGTGGAACAGATTATTTATGTAATTCGAGAACTGCCTATATACCTTATATATATGCCTGTATATATATTTCTGAGTTAATAATAGAATAGTATAGCCATACTTTATTTGCCTTCATGGGGAAATCATGTAGTCCTCAGATGTCTCATCGAGCTCTCCGTGATGTATACTCTGCAGAGAGCGAATTCTGGGGTCATAGTGCCGGGACAGCCAGAAGCCCTAGAACAGTTGGGGTTAAGTGCCTTACTCAGGGGCCCAGTGCAGCTATAGATTGTTAACCTGCTGAGCTATACACTGGCCCTAATAATCCAGGACAAAGGTTCCACAGAGGTAATGCAGACATCTGTAGTTCTTGCATAGCCTATATGAGTAATGAGTGACCTAAACCTATCAGCAATCCATCAATGGACATTTACTCTATATTTATATTTTTCAGAACATTTCGTTGATATGTTCTTTGCTTGAGTATTGCATTCCCTCCTCATTCCCTGTCCATCATCAGTCTGTTCAGACCCCCTCCCCCCCCACCCAATCACTTGATTACTGCAGAGAGCCTGTCCTCTGGTTTGTTGGATGAGGTAGTAAATGTGTTTTTGTAGACATTGACCTTTCCCTGAGGTTTTCATCAAGCATTAGCACTTTAGAAACTGGCCTTCTTTTTATCGAACTGTACCGAATGTATCGGAGAGGCCCAAAAAAATTTAAGAAAACAACCTTGAGACACAAAAGCCTGCATGAAACTTAGCCTTACAAAAAATGCAGCGTAAATGTCAGGAGGAATTGCGACAACTGGCTGAATAACAGGAAAATGAATAAGAAGAATAAAAGGAAAAAAAATTGACAGAAGTGTCAACAAAGCTTGTATGAGAAGGATTGTGGTCTTGGGAGAACGCGACGTAAAAGGCAGCCATTATTGGTCGACTCACGCAAGATCAAAAGTGCGTTTATGTCCATCTCTGATGAGGACAACACCACTGTGACACCAGCCCCAGTTACAGTTGGAGGTGTCCATTTAGCCTGGGCATTTGTTAGACGTCACAGTTGTTTTGTTCAAGAATTCACATCACGTGAGACATCTTTCTTTTGGAGAAGTCTGGGAAACGGGGGGGAGTTCAAAAGGCCGACCTAAACTGGGTCACCAAGAAATACCCACAGACACGGCAGGAACCACATACATTTCAGCTGAATGCATTTCACGTGTATTTTCCAGAAATGAAATGACAACCGTTTCTGTGGTTTGAATGTGGGACAGGACCATGGATGGGCGATGAGGGATGATTAGGGCGCTGCTGTTGATGCGTCGTGGTTGGCCCTGTTCCTTAGTGTTTATCCCATAATGCTCAGTGCATTCCTGTTGCTTCTGCAGATTGTTGGGCGCGGAATTGAAACCGTAACAAGTAGGTAACCAGTTTTAAAACAGTCTTGGTGGTGGCTTGCGGGTTATTATGGGGTACACCCGCTGACACGCAGCAATCTGGCACCTATTAATTATTTTTCTTCACAGTGGAGTTTGCTTCCTATGTGGCCAATTAGCGAAGGTTTAGAACGGACTACACTTTGGGACATAATCAACAGACTTGTGACAAGTGAAATAAATACTCGCAGCCTGCAAGGGAACCTTGAGGTGGCATGTTTGTTGTGAGAAAAGGGGAATCGGTGTGCAATTAAGAAGGGATTATTTCATTATGAGGACATAAGAGAGGGATAAAGATGAAAACAAATTTTAGTGTCAATCAAGGTTCCTCCAGTGATCCCTGGACTTTTTTCCCCCAAATACGACAAAACAATTTCCGTTTTCTAATTTGACTTTAAACCTTGAACTCTAGAATTCTAATGAAGCAACTGTACCAATAAAGTAGGGAGCTTAGCAACCTTTTTAATGTGCGTATGGTGCTCAGAATTGCATTCTGTGTGCGAACCGTTTTTTTTTTTTTTCCCTGTCGGACAGAAGCAAGCTTTTAATTTCCTTTTATATAAAATGCGTTTTAATCTGCCATTGTGGATGATAGCAAAGGTGTTAGCTGGAGGCCCTGAATAAATGGAATGTCGCTCCGCACATCGGTGGCAGACGGGAGGGGCTTTCTGGGGAAATCGACAGCGTTGGCATTGCGGCCTCCTTAAAGACGTGATGGTGCTCTGTGTAAGAGGCCAGCCGGTTTAGGGCGGTCCGAAGTTGCTTCCCCAATCACTGCTACCTGCAAGATTTATGAATTATGAATAATGTGTTGCGCTAAAGATCAGCGACTTCAGCCAAGGAAACTAATCAAACTGCTGGCTAGACTCCAGGGGCTGATGTCATTCATCTTGTTGAGCGTTTCTGAGTCCTGTTCCTCGGGGACCCCTGCGTGTGCTGGTTTTTATTCCAGCCCAGCTCTTCATTATGAGGCTGGTTCGAGGAGTTGATTGAATCATGATTGTACTTTGATGTACTTTAGCATTCAATGAGTCATTTTTTAATGTTAATGCTGTGGGTTAGTGTGTGTTAAGAGTCCTTGGAGATGCTGTAGATTATTATGGGTACATTAGGTACCTGTTACTGGTTGATTTGATCTGGTTTTACTGTAATATTTTGAGCAATGGTTAATTTTATATCAAAATCTTTAATGTGTTCGCTCCAGAACTCTCAGTCTTATGTTTCATTGTGTCATTTAACAAGTAGCGGCCACAGATCTTCATTGTTTCTGCTCCAATTTTAAAAATTGATAGGTTCCAGGTAGGGATGCACGATATTTATCGGAAACATAAATTATCGGCCGATATGAGGTAAAATTAGATAATTTTTATTGCTCCGATAAATAAATTAAATCCGATAATTGGATCCGATAATGTAGGCTAATAGAATTTGCTGGCAGGTAGCGCCTTTTAAAACAAGCAGTGACTGGAGATGAGCGCCAGCACACCATCCACATGTCTTCGCCAGTCTGGATGTTTTTCTCGGTGGCAGCGGGCTACAATGCCACTGCCGTTCGCAAACCAATGGGAATGCAGAAATGCTCCGCTAAAGAAAGCTCCGCGGAACACAAACTTTTGTTTACAAATGTAGACATGCATTATTATACAGCGTCAACTCGGTACAAATATACAAATATAAAAAGGGACTTCCAGTACTAAGATATAGTATATTATTACATTATTTATGACGGGTTTGCGTAGAGGAACATAAATTAAAAAATCAGGAATAGACTAAGGTGTCTGAAATTATTGGTGTTCCAGAGTTGGTGAACTGCATAATATATTTTAGTGAAAAAGAAAATAAATCGCATACTAATTTTGGCACCATAGCACGCAAAACAATACGAACCGTCGGTAACTTTGCCCTTATTCATTTATAACAGTAGTGTTTGTCTTAACATAATTTCATGTACCTTGACAAATGACATCCTACCGACCGTCGGCACGAGTGTCTATTCTATTATTAGATCAGAAGACGTAAACTACACGCGTATTTGCTTTGCGGCCGCTTTATAAAGTTCACAGAGCCTCACATTCTGAGCGGCCTTGTCCCCGCCCACTCCATGACATCAGAGATCGTCCGCAGCGCTCGCTGACATTGCGTGTAGGGCACCCAGAGTGAGCGCGGACGCTCTTGCCGCCCCCGGTGTGAACGCATGGTTAGGGTGACCAAATAATCCATGTCATCCCAGACACTTTGAGCTAGGACAGGATTTGCAAACTACCATTTCAATCAAAAGGACCTGGATGCTAAAATATGAATGTTATCGGTATCGGCATCAGAATCGGCAATGACAAGGACTTAATTATCAGTTATCGGTATCAGTTAAAAATTTTCATATTGTGCATCCCTAGTTCCCGGGTACCTGCTGTTGGTATTTTTCCCCACACATTACCCCTTGGTCTTCTGGTTTTTAATCACCTTGGTATTACGTGCCTGCCATATTTCCTGTGACCCTGAATGTGCATGTTCTTCTTTGGTGGCTTGATAGTGCCAAGAGCCATGATCAAAAACTTGAGAAAAGACAGAAATCCGAAGAAGAAAGGAGAGAAAATGAAACTGTCCTGCTTTGGAGCAGAGGTGGAAAGTTCAGGTTCAGAAAGTAAAAAATCCAGACCAAGATTTTGCTTCAACCAACCTATGGTGCACTGTGTGACTGTGACTCTTTATAGTCAACTGGTTGGTTGAAACAAAGTCTTGGACTGGATTTTTACTTCCTGGGGCTGGCTGAGGAGGGCAAGTGCCTGATAACTGAAAGCTGCCATCCTGATGATATAGTAACAAAGGCATGTAAAAGGCCTGTATAATGGGCCTCTCTTAGGCTGCTTCAGTTATCTTTTCGAGCCACTTCGCACATCGCCTGCGCAGGAAACTCTCTGAGTGACAACTTCTCAAGTTAAAAGGGGTCTCCCTAAGGCAAAGACCAGTCATCTGGGGTTATTCCATCCTATGATCAGCCCTGTCTCTGGTATAAACATAATCCTTAAGAATATGTAACAGCATTCACGCAAGGAAACACGCAAATTTGACACACATAACTGTTATCATTTTCCATTGGTTATACCTGTTTGGTTAAAGGGGCATTCAGTTACAGCTTTTTGTGGATTCCTCTCCCATCATGCGAGGGGGTGGTGTGTGTTTTAGTGGGTCAGCATGCTGTGCCGGCGATCATGATGGTCCCCACTTCATGTCCCAGAGCTGGTAGGGTGATTTCACTCTATGGCCTCTGAGCAAGGCCTTTAACCCCGCAGGGGTAGTCTGACCCTGCTTTCAATTGTACGCCACTTTGGATGGAAGTGTCTGCTAAATAAGTAAATAATAAATGAACGAAGCATAATATCAGTAAGATTGTTTTCAGGTTGATTAATTGTCTATAGCATTTATTTGCTTGTGTGGGGTGACTTTTCATTGCTGTCATTAATCAATAAATAGTGAACTGCCTGAACACAGGTGTGACGCGGCTGTGGAGCCTCATTTTAGTCACTGTTTGTCTGGTCCTTCGTGGGCTCCTGGTTTCTAAATAAGCCAGAGTCTTTTCCCATATGCATCCTCAGTGTCAGCTCGTGTTTCTGCAGTGGAGTGACGGTCAACCCGCCTTTAACATACAGCAGAAATGTGGGAGGCGATGGTGAGTAATATAATCAGCCTTCAGCAAGACTGAATCTCAGAAAGTACCCTTAGGAGCATCTTAAGTACTGTACCGTGCGTCTGTGCCATGGTTACTGATTACCCCAGTATGGATATGGTCTGGCTGATGTACTTCTGTTTCAAGATGCTTGGTTATTCATAATCATACCTTTCTGCCCCTAGCTGTAATTTGGACATTTAGAAGTACAAATTTTAGTTTTGCCTTGTTATCAGTTCATACTGCAGAGTGTCTTACCGGTTTAGGCGGTGGGTGCACAGATTAACACGCGAGTTCCAGCAGCTTCAGGTGCATGAGGGGGTGCCCGGACCCCCCCTTTGTCCTCTCATGCTTGAGCCAAGACAGGCTCGTTCCAGCGGGATGCCTATTACCATTCCGTCCACATTACTCTCCTTAATGGGATTCATTAGCCAATCATTCCACGTAATAATGGCTGCAATCGTGTGACATTAAGTAGCTAATCAGGCCAGAGGACATGTTTGTGAGATGCCATCTTCAGTCATCCAAGCATGTTGACATCATCCACGTGATGTCACCACACACGCGCTATGGTCAGACTCGGGCTTGACCTTCTCGGGCCGCTTTGCTGCCTGGCCTTCTTCATACGGGATCAGTTTGGCCACTGCAGAGGAGTGTCCAGGTTCCTTAAGGCTAGCCGTGGGCGGATGCCAGGGTCCCGCCAAATGGCTATGGCTGAGTTAACTGGGAGAACTGGGAGAACTGACTAAACCAGAGTACTAGTGCGTACAATGGCTGTTTGTGAAACGCCAGCCAGTGGAAAAAAATTTCAGAAGAAAATCAATCCCCAGTAGTCAGACGGTGTGTTTGTGGGGATCAGTTACATTGCTAGAAGGTGTGCATCAGTGTGGAGAGATGGGAATTTAAATGTTGAGCAATTACCATTAATTGCAGGTACATTAGTGCCTGGTTTTCACCCATCTCCACCGCTCCATCCTGCACGCTCAACACCTTGCATTACCATCCTTCACCTTTTATTTGCAGACTGTTGCCTAATTTTCATGCTACTTCATTAGTTCCATGACTCTAATTAGTTTTATTTTTGCCATTAACAAATTTATATCACCCCCCCGCCCCCCATTTTCACTGCAGTTCTTCCGAAGCTGGTATCAGACATGCGTATCTGCAGCTCCCTGCAAGGCTGTCCAGATGCTCCAGTAGCTGGGTGGTTCCTCTCTTCCACTCGCTCCCACTCTCCCGTGGCAGAGCAGTGCTAATTACATTTTAGCGCTGTGCCCCCTACCTCTGCTCGACCCGGGGGTGAGGCGATAGCACAGCTCATACTGGCACTTCTGTCATCGAGCGGCGTTTCGGGCCGCGCGGTGCAGGGAGTGCTTGTTTACCGGCCGAAATGCCGAAATCCCTCCTGTTCAAACTATGAAAAACAAGGGAATGTGATTCTCTTGCAGAACTAGCACCATTCTGTTAAAAAAAAATGTGTCCCCATTCTCTGGATGCACTAGGGGCTCACGACAAGCTGGCGGGGCGGGGGGGGGGTCCAGGGTTCAGCTGGGTGTGGATGAGGGCGGGAGGGGCGGAGGGGGTCTTAGCCTGTGGCCATAAGTGCTGGGAGCTCTGGCGTGTGGTACTGGGGCGTGGGATGAAATATGACCCCGGCCTGTGCATGATGCTCGCTGATGGTCCCCATACATCACCTCTCGCGCCTGTCGGCAAGGAGGTGCAGCCAGTCTCTGAATGGAGCTGGGGGGGGGGGGTTATCTCTAAACCCTCAGCAGCCTACATTACGTGCGGATGCAGGTGGGGGCGGAATGATACAGCCTTCACAGAAACATATTCCATGTCCACAAAACATAATCTGTTAGACGAGATTTTACCCCTGTCAGACAGGCCGTAGACAAAGAGAGCAGCTCCCGTACGCATCAACAAAACCCCAAGCAGGATGGTGCAGATTAATCCCCAAAGGGGCCGTGCTATTTATAGGCTTATTGATTACTCTCCTGTACAGACACCTCAAACTCACACTCTTATCTGAAAATCTCGCTGTGTGTTTCAGGAATGTTCTGTGGCTGCCTTTTCATTTAGAACTCCGTGTGGAAGTGTGCATTTAATAAGAGCGTGGCGTTTCAGCTGCAGCTCAGCTTTTTCTAACAAGTGCCTGCCTGATATATGGCCAGATTCCAAATATTTTACTGCAATATTGGGTTTATATATTTTATGCTGTTTTTTATGACCCCACCAGTCATAAATAGTAACTTTTAGGAGTGTTATATTTTGATTATTTAAGTATTTTTATTAGCCATATTTTTAGTTTTTGAAATGGGTCTCGGAAAAGCGTGAAGCCTTTTTTGCATTAGATGGATTCTGTAGGAACCAGATTTTCAATTTATTTCGAACAGCTTTAACCTGCATTGCAGCACAATTATTGCTTGAAATTTTGTGCCCAAACCATTGCAGTGTAATCAGCAATTATGTTGCTCCTCATGCTAACTGTGTTAGGAGCCTGCACAGAATAGCACTCTTATGTGCTAAACGTTCCCTCTGCGTCCCTACATGGCCCACCTTTTTACCGCTGTATCAGGCGAGCAAACGCCGGTATCGCTGCGCTACGCGGGCTAGCGGCTGATGTGCGGAAGCACTTTGCTCCATGATGAATTACGCTTCAGGAGCTGCGGTCTGGGAAATGTGGTGCTAAATGTGGATGTTAGATACAACAAATTAGCCTCCTCTTTAAAAGAAGACTGATACGTGTTAAGAACGACTCGGAGAGTTCTTTGGGTACGAGAGGTGAATCCCAAACCCTCCAGTGTTTTAAATGGGTTTGGTGTTTAGAGGTAATGTTATTACAAGAATGTCACGCTCCCGTATGACGCGTTTACTTTCTGATGTGTAAGTATTTCATAATGCTGGGCACCTTATTGCTCCACTATCCTTAAAATGCTATTAAACATCTGCGATATTCCAGGTCATCAATTATGTCACATTTCAGTGTGACCAGTCCTGTGATAATAAAAAAATGACACACCTTTCCATCTTGTTTAACAGTTATTAATTTTATCACGTGCACATTTGTGGATGCGCATTTGTCACCGGAGGCTGCCAGCAAGCGTTCATTTGCGACTGCTTAGGCTAGCTACCTAGTTTGTCATCTGTGGCGTGGATAGCCAGCTAAGGGGCTCGTGTTTGTCCAAATTCCTCTATGGAGACCAAGAAAACACTCTTCATTTGCATGTTTTTGCAAAGACCAGACCCTGCTGGAGTAACGACTGAAACAATAGAACCTGTGCAGTGAAAGCCCTTGTGTCTCTCTTGCTAAACTGAGTCACAGAGGTGGTTGCTAAGTGCAGCCACATTTAGCTGAAACTCTTAACTGGTACTGTTAGTTCTTATGCCAGATAGGTCAAGGGTAAGCCTGTTTCATTTGCCGGTGATTTCTGCGAGATGAGTGCTGTTTCAGTGTCACTTTGGGTGTTCATCTGCATTTGGCGGTTTTTCTGTTATTCAAAATTCCCTGCTAAGGTAGCAGTGTACTGGCAGACTCATTACCCGCGCCAGCAATAAATATTCTCTGGCTGTTTATCTAAACTGCTGTCTTGTCAAGAGTCTTTACATATTGTTAGTAAATTTACTTATGCGCCTAATGAGGGTAATCAGTAACTGGCGAGATTAGAGGATACTAAGCAGGTGGAGGCTGCTATGCCATTAATGCGTCTGTCGTTATTGATGTGGGAACCCGGTATACCTGTTTTATCTTCCCATGATGCCCAGCCAGTTCGCTCCACTTACCAGCCTGAAGTCACATGACCCCAAGTCTGCTAGATCTGGCCAGACTAGGGTGTATTTTCCATCTGGAGAGGGGTTTTTCTGAACTGAAAGAATAGTTTTGACATTTCTCTCCCCATTTCATTCTTAACAGTTTAGAACTACATGCTCTGGGCAGAATGCGAGAATAGAAACGGAAAAATGTTGGCTCTGCTGAGATGTAACTGATTCTGTGCGAAATCCATTTCTATGCCCTGGGTGATCCCCTGTTAACTAAAGCGAGTACTTTGTCATGAATACCATGTTTTCTCTGTGGGCACAGTTCTGTTGTTTGTGTACGAGATTGTCCACCTTTGTTTGAAAGTGATTGGCTGCTATGAAATGACACAGATACCATCAGAGAGGGAACAGAGCATCAAGGCTGTGCTGCTGGGCTACACCGAACAAAATGCTGCGTGATTCATACAATCTCACGCTAATCCGTAACATGGTTTTCTGGAGTCAATTAAAGGAATTTCTGACACTAGTGTTTTTGAGATTTTTCTGTCCCCTGATCGCTACTACTGTACATCTTTTAGAATTGTAAAGATTAATGTTGTAGATGGTTTAATGCCAGCGTAATATAAAGCAAACTTTTCTGTGGCTTTCGGTATTTGATAAATTGGTGGTAATTTGAAATTAATGGGTATTCTTTAAAAAGAACGCAATGGCCAAATCCTTACAAGCATCGAGTAAATCATTCGTAATCTAGACATTTACCTTAGTGAAGGTTCCAGATATTTGGGTGTTTTTTTAATGGATGTGTGTAACAGCTGTGTAATGTTTAGCTCATTCAGAGTGAGGCTATCCCAAATCGAGATGGTTTATCAGGCTCCGCAGGAAGGTCATCAGCATCAGCAGCACGTTGTCACCAGCTGCTCTGTGGAACAAGGCTCTGCAGCCCTACAGGCTGTCAATCAGCGGCCTGGTTCCGCTGTTTAATTAAGATCCGTGACGAGACCCTCACAGGCAGCCTGACCTCCGGGGGCCTCTTAACTGCGGTTTGTGCAGTCGTTTCTGGGTCTGTTTTCAGGGTCTCTCTCGCTAGACGACATTAGGAAGAGCATGCAAGGCATCTCTGTCTCGCCAGATGATCTCCGCCCATCTGAAAGATTCCCACCCTGGTCTAACCACACCCACCATGCATTTTGACCTGCCAGGATGAGTCTCCCTTCTGAGATATTAAGTGTTTCTCAATATACATACTTGACGTGTTCTCGTGCACCTGTTCCTCATCTTCCATTGCCGAAGACCTCCGCAAATATTACGGATCCCACAAGACCAATCCCATGATTCACTGTGCCCTAGGTTCGGTCTTGGAATGCAAAGTAGCATGACTGGTCTTTGCATTCTTGGTATTGAGACACACCCCTTCTCTCAAAGTACTCGTCATAACACCATGAGCTGCTGTCTGTGCAGCTACGTGATCACTTGCAGTGATTTCTGAACTTTAATACCAAGATAAAATTCTTCATTTTGCCTTTCATGTGCCTTGTTGTTATTTAATAAAAATCAAGGGAACATCAGGGACATTTTAAATGCATAAGAATTAAGAGGACTTATTGTTTACAGTTATCAGCGATCAAAGCGTAAGTACCTCGTCAGGCCGGATAAACGAAATGCAGAGGGCTGCGAGTCACTGGGACAGAGGTTATGAACCGCAGAAGCGGCCCATCCAAAGTGGAACATCACATGGGTACATGCTTTGGAAATGAATGCATCCTCCCGGGAAGCCCGGCATATTTGATCCTGCTCCTTATGTTCCCTGGTTCAGCCCCAGCAATCTGTTCACCGCCGGCTGGCCCTGTGACATAGCTTGTGTTTTTTTTTTTCTTGCTTCGGACATGCTGAGCCCTGGGTGACATGCTGCATCTGTGCCTAATGACACCCGTTTAGTGGTGACTGAGGTCCCCAATGGGGCAGATTAGAGACACCTGGAAGTGTGATTGGACACAGTGGCGATAAAGAAAGCATTGTGGGTGTGTTCAGGGGCGGGGCCAACAGGACCGCTGGCTTCAGCTAGAATCACCCCTTCAGCTGTGTGCCCTTCCCTGCTCCGCTGGTGGTGGGGCGTCGTTCACACAGACCTGCAAGGT
>JAODKM010000039.1:10485126-10500219 GCA_026780845.1 Petrocephalus sullivani
CCGGCCGAGTTACGTCGCTCGGGCCCGGTGAGCGCCCTGCGGGGCGCCGCGCCCCCGGCCGCTGCGCCAACAGCGGGCGGCGCTGGGGAGGCAGCACCCCCCCCCCCCCCCCCCCAACACGGCCAATCCCCACTCATGTGGATAGAGCACCAGCCACCGTCTCCCACCCCCACCACGGAACTCAGATCTGAGTCGGCGATCTGCGATCCCCCGTGTCTCGGAGTTCCGGCACATCCGTCCCTCGAATGACATCGCCACTGTGGGGTGGGGCCCGGGCGGGGACCGAGGCCCAGTCCGCGCTCAGCTCACGTTTGAGGAGGGCTGTGGGAATACACCGACGATGACATTTAATGATGCGGGAGGCTCGCTATTAAACTACCGCAAAGTGCTCCCAGAGGCTTCTACGGAATTCATTATTGCCAGAGTACCAATCGTTATAATAGGACTCCGGCACTGTCCAGTCCTCTGAGACGCGTGCGGTGGCCTGAGTAGCAGGGCCAGGGATGGGGGGAGGGCCAACAGAAAGGACATAGCTGGAGTGGATGGGCCAAGGACAGGAGCAGTGTGAATGGTGTGGCCCGGGTCGGCTGTAATGGCAGGGCTAGTTCGGGCTCAGCACAGTGGCCATGGGCCAGGGATAGTGGAGGGGCCAGGGATACATTTATATTTACATGTCCCATAGTGCCGGTCCGTCCACGTTCCTGGATGTTCATCCTTTTTATGGCATTGAGCCAAGCAGCTGCGTCTTTTGACGGCAGACCTGGGGTGGCGCTGTAAAGTAAAACTGCTCCTAAGTCACATTTACATTTACATTTACATTTGCAGCATTTGGCAAACGCCCTTAGCCAAAACGACTTCGACAAGTGCTTAAAGACTCCATTTTTTAATATTTATGAAGTATAATATGGATGTTTTACTAAAACTATCCATGCATTATGTACTTACAGTATACAAGGAAATAGACGGGTATAAGGTGTTGCAGATGTAATGATGTATTTCATTGTCTCATCAGAGAGGGTAGAAAATGTGTTTATATAGAATCTTTGTTCAGATCTTCCTTCTGACTTAATGCTACTTTTTCCCTGGCCAGTGAATGATCATGGTGCGTTTGTGTTGTTTCGGTTTCCCCCCCGACGTGGCCTCTGCACTTCTGTGACCAGAATTCTGCTGTGGCGTGTCCGCAGTATGAACCAGCCCTAAGGCTTGAGTATTTCAGGCTTAGTGTACAGGCTTTGACCTATTTTGTGTTTAATATTGATTGCCATGTTCAGATCCTGTCTATCGGGACATAGTATAACATGCATGTCATGTGCATTAAGATTCTGAGGGTTGCCTGAGACTGAGTGTCTGACACAGGCATGTTCTATGCACTCTTATTTAAGGGTTTGTATAAAATATAGAGTCAAAGCTGTGCCAGTGTGAGGTCAAAGATTTATCTCTTTTTATTTTTGTCCCTTGATGTTTTTGTCCCTTAATGTTCTTTTCATATAAATTCCCTTCCATTTGCAATTCCATCTATCCAACACTCTGTATTTCACCAAAATACGATATAATAGCTGCAGACCCTTTTGGGGAAGCATATTATTAAACATGTACATGCCTGGACCTCCAGTGTGTGACCGGTGTACCAAAGGCATGCCGGGTGATATCAAACACGAAACCGGCTGGAAATGCAAAGGTCTGATTCTGCCGTCTTACTGACAAACAGCCGAGCACCCCCCCCGGGCACATGATGGCTTCCCGAGAATCGCAGCACGGTCTGTCTGATTTTCAGACGCGCCCTTGACACAGATGCGGAGTCACTGCGAGACGTGGTGTGGAGATGCAGCGGGCCGCCTGGTGCAGATGGAGCCCGCGTTTGGGGGATTTCCCTTTTTGCGAGATGCCTGTCCTGAGGCTGGGGGAAGCCAGAGAGTAGTATGGGGAGAAGCCAGTGTCTGCCATGCTTTTCAGCAGTGCCGGGTGGCAGGGCTGTGCACTGGAACCTCGCACCACCACTATGCCTACGAGAGCGTAGATCACGGCTTTGCGTGTGTCATCTTCGTCACACACAATCACACACAGTCACACACACGCGCTGAAGGTTGCACGCTCATACCGCGCCCACATGAATTGCTGTTTGCGTGTGTAAATCTGCATCTGTATATGTGTATGAAGGTGTGTCATGAGTAATTGTCAGAGTTTAGGGCTCTTTGTCATGCCAAAGCTTCCCACTGGCCACTTCTGTGGTTTGTTACGTTTCACTCGAATGTGTCAGTGTGTGTGCTCACACAAAGTTTGTGTGTGTGTCTGACGTTCAGGCACTGGCATGCTCACTGTAAGTGTAATCACCTGTGGAGAGGGCTGTGAGGAGCTCATTCTGTAGCTAAACTGTGGCTAAGTGCCTCACAGCAGGAAGCATCTTTAATTAAACACCGTATGGAACGTAAGGAAATTATTAAAGTAAGCAAGGACCCGCTGTGCAGTGCTCTCAAAAGTGGTCCGAGTGGAAATTAGGTCTTGTTGACAGAGAGGAGGGTCTTAGCCATGCGTGATAGTGTGTGAGTGTGTGTGCGACGTGCCTGCACATGAGCGTGCGCTCGAGTGAAGAAATCAAAGTATCCACAAGTCAATGCTCCACAGTAGGAATGGGCGATATCACTGATTTTCTTTTCGATCCGATTACGACTTGATCTACATCATCACCAGTACCCATACGCAATCCGAGCGATACAGCTCTGCGGGCTGGTGGTGGGTCATCTGCCATTCCACTTCCTCTTCCCCTTCCACCCAGCTTCCTGGTAGTAGCTCATGTCATGCTTGCTATAATAATATGACATTTAAATTACTAACTGAAAAAAAAATGTTAGAATTGATGCTCAAAATGGAAAAATTCCAACTGAGAGATTTGATATCTCAGTATCTATCTGCACCTCCCTGTCTCATGCTCTGAAGAGGGCCAGTGTTCACCGTGGGACCACCATCTTGTGTCCACGATAAAGTTAAATCAGCAGATTGCCACGCCAACCTAGCTGCAGCTGTCCGAATAAAATCCGCATTATCGAAATTAAGTGTCAGACTCACCCTTATTAACATATTAATTACTATTGCTCGTCTAGATTGGAATTTTCCAATGGTCACAAGCAGCCAAGCAGTGTTGTGGGAAGCGAGGCATGCACCAATCACATCTGAAGGATGACGTTTTATTTTTTCCTAAAAAAAAAACACAAAGTTCTCTCTGCATTGTTTAAGATGTCAGACCTGTTGAGGTTTCTCAATAATTGCTTGAATGAAACATGGCTGTTGGCAGCCTGTCTGACAGTCGCCTCTCTGACAGCATTTTAAGCCACAAAAAGCTGACGATTTGTTTCCCCAAACAAAAGAATTTTTTCAGCAGGATTTCAATATGTAGAATTAAACACAATGCACATAATGTGCTGTTTGCACACCCCCTCGCTTAATCATAACTGGGTTCGGTAATCTGGGCCGACAGAAGTGCCAGTGGTTTGGCCACCCAGCCCGTGAATTGCCGCGAATCGATTGGCAGGTAACACGGCGCCTTCAATCCGGAGACGTGTCGCTAGATTAAAACGCGGTAGAATTGCTGTTTGACAACGAAGCATGTGTACAGCCTCCTTGGCCGGCACGGCGGGCCCTCTGAATTGCCGTACTCCAGCCCATCCCACAGCTCACCCTCCCCTCCTCTTAATGTAGCTTTATGTTTCGACAAGACCTTCAAAAGGGAGATTAACATAGTCAGCATAACTCAGTGTGGGTAACCTGAGTGACATCGACGTTCCTTATATGTTCTGAGCATCTTTAACACTGCAGTATCTGTGCAGTCATTTCTCACTCGTGTCACAACTGGAGGTTTCCTCATTTCCCCGCCAGTGGTGCGACCGCTTGCTAGGTTATAAATAAGTCGCTCCGCATGTTGGTGTGCCTCCATGATCTTTGTGTTTAGTCAGGGTCTAATTTCAGTTCAGTTCAGTTCAATGAATTTTTGTGTAGCACATTTTTACAACATTACATTGTCTCAAAGTGCATTACATTTTCCCTGCCCAAAGCCCCCAGAGAGCAAGTCAGAGGCAACAGAGAGAACAGAGAGTCCCTCAAAGGAATAAATCCAGAGGGGGAGCCTATCCTCTAGGGGCTGGCAGAGGCAGTACAAAGTAACAATTTTGGAAAACAATCAATTTCTAAAGCAGATTTGTCCAGAATAGTCCGGACATAAATGTGGAAGGTCCAGTGGAGTTATGGGTGCTGATGTCTAGGCTGGCAGGTGTGGATGCTGCTTCTGTAGGTGGGATGGAGGAGTGGTGCGGTCCAGCAGCATGCGGGAGAGCAGAGACGGATGTGTAGTCAGGATAGATTGGCAGGCAGGCGGGCAGGGAACTGACCACCATCAGGAGCTCCAAGACAGAATCCCATGTGCCTTCTTATCTGGGTAACCATTGTGAAATAACATTGTGAGCCTATTTGTGATTGGCTAACTTGGCTAGACCATGCTAATTCTGCTGGGGGGTTCTGTGACCAGGCTGCTGTGCACTGTGTTCCCTGTGTGTCTCCTCAGCAGCCCCCCCTCCTGTGTTTTGACCAGGAGATATCATCTCACTCACTGTCTGGCTGTCTTCTGGCCGTCTGACTGATCCCCGAGGAGCTGCAGATACAGACACAGACAGTGCTGCAGAGTTGGGGAGGGACAGTCCGAGCCACAGACCCAGAGAGCTGTGCAAGCTGTGCATTAGACAGAACAGCTGTTGCTGGATCTTTCCTTTTTGGCGAATTGAACAGCGTTTAACAGTTGTTCACTTTGGAGCGGGCAGACAGCTTGTCCTACAGTGGGGCTGTAAGATGGGGCTTTAATTAGGAGTGTTTAATTAACGATGATGGCTAGGTTAAGCGTGGGTTCAGTTTTTCCAAATTAGGTCTGGTTAACAAGTGAAGACATTGTTTTTAGTACCTTGTTTAGATTTAACTGGATTTTAAAATGCATAAACCACAACTTTAGCCCTAAATTATACAGGGGTAAAACAAAGGATAATCCCTCTGGCCCAAACCCAGATGCTGCTACTAATCCCCAGTGGCACGCGCTGAAGGTCAGCACTGCAGCGTATGGTTGGTACAAACTAAAGGAGAAATGAGCCGGGGGCGGCTGTGTAGAGAGACAGGCTAATATTAACAAAAGGCGGACTGGCTGAGGTAGAGGCACAGAGTGAGCTACAGACAGAAACAAGCTGAGCTGCAGGCAGGAGGCAGACCTGCAGATGCTCCTAAGGTTGTACCCATGCTGAAATGTAACTTGCGGTTTGAGTCGGGGCTTAGCTCATGGTGCACATTCGGGAAATCTGCTGTGACGTGTGATGGGAAGTGTGTGCAGAGCAATGGCCGCGTCTTACTCCTCATAGCGTCACAAGCGGCATGTGTAAATGAGGCGCGGCTTCCTACGGGCTTATTTCCGTCGCATAAAGCGGAATAGATCTTTTATGATCGCTCCTGTCTGGATCAGCAGTTACCATCATTGTTAATGATATGATACCTGAAGTTCCAAGGCTTCATCTCCCGGGAGAGGCTGTGGTTACACCCTGGTGAAAGGCACTTAACCCTAATCACTTCAGTAAATATCCCACATAATAAATGCAAAGAATGTGTAAAACTGTAAGCAGTGTAAATCACTTAAACTAATGGGTGCCATTTTGCAGTATTTAATAGATTACAGCATTTATCACTGTGGCATTAGGTATGCTGATTGCATCTGTGAGGATATTGAATGTTACCACATTAGTTATGTGAAAGCAGAAGTGGATATGATAAGCAAATGGCATGTGTGCCCAGGAGAGCCATATAGAAGGATGCAGCGTAAACTGGCACTGACTGATTCTGGATGACTTATCATTACCCATCACACACCCTGCAAGTCATCACACACCCTGTGAGTCCCTTCAGTTGGAAATATACGCTCATGGGAGTTTTACTTACACAAGCATGATCTGAGGGCAGAATGAAAAATAATTGGTTCAGTGAGATAACCAGTCAGAGCTTGTATAAGATGTCAGCTAATCAGATGTCTTGGTTTTACCTTAGACCCTCCTCCTCTACAATGTGATTGGCTAGCTCTCTGAGATAACCAGTCAGAGCTTGTATCAGATGTCAGCTAATCAGATGTCTTGGTCTTACCTTAGACCCTCCTCCTCTACAATGTGATTGGCTAGCTATCTGAACTAATCATTTTTCGTTCTGCCCTCAGAACATTTTTTGTGTAAGTAAAAAAGTTAAATATACTTTATCATTTTATATCGCACCACCTTAAGGGTATTAAGCACAAGCACTATTACAAGGTACCGTCCTTGCTGGCCAGACTGTGCATGTGAGGTTTTGTAGGTATGTGAGGTATTGCTATAATTTGGAGTCTCCCTGGTTTCTTCTATAATTTGGAGTCTCCCTGGTCCCATCCTAGAAATATTCTGGAGGTCACAGAGCAAAAATTGCTTCAGCTGTTAAGACAATGGGTTATATTTATGCTTTGACTCCTTTAAGAACCCTTGATACTGTGTTGTGATGTTAGAGCCCCATAGATAGTCTTAATATCTCCCCATTCAGAGAGTTAGTGATTCACCTCTCCCAGTGAAACATCTGCTTCAGTGAGTCAATACTATATGCCAGGGAGTCACATCTTACAGTGAGTCTGTGATGACTTGGTGAGTCATAGTCTGGTAAGCTGGCGAGTCATCTCAATGAGTCACTGTTATATACCGTCATACTCATTGTGAGTCAGGGAGCTGTCTCTGTCATGGTTGCCATTCCTCCCTTTTGTTTGTGAGCTGTTTTCCTTAGTGAGTCATCAAAAATTATTGTCAGGCTCCATGTCTCTCAGAGCAGTTCCTAGCATACTGAGCATATCTGCGGTCCTAACCAAGTTTGACAGCCTTTCAAGAAACTCTGATGTTTTACGGCTGTAATCCGCCAGGAGAAAAAATTCCGCTTCATCCTCGATTCAGTAAGGCCAGAAGTTCCCTTCAATTATTCTGTTTCAGTCCGCTGTATATCTTGGTCTTGATTTGGAGACGCTGTGAAGTCTAATAACTGCAAAAGCCGTCTGAAAGAACGCCAGGACTGTCCCTGCTTTACCACTTTTAGCCGAATGAAAATATCTAACAATAACGTTTGCCTGTTAATATGAAGCTTCAATATAGACACCATCATTTCTCCTTCTATTGTGCTAGATTGTCCGGGAAGTAGTTTTCTTTTTGTAGATGAACAGGAGTGTATTTGGGTCAGTTATCTTCAAAGTAAAGCGTCCCATAGTTTTGTTCCCTCTGAATTTAAACAATATAAAGGTTCTACTCTCCTTCATTTATATACAGAGATATAAGTACTCAAGGTCAAAGGAGAGACCCTGCAGTTATGAGCCAGACACCTGGTTAACTAGCTGTATATACCGGTATGCTGCCGTTATCCTCTGTGGCTGATTCACATCTAGCAAGCGACTGAATAATGGATATATAAACGCACATGCCCAGCTCAGCGGAATGAACATATCCGGACTTGCAGAACTAAATATCAAATGCAGCATTAATTTCACTGGCAATTTTTCTTAACCATTCCACAAACACATTTGCCATGCCCGTGAATGCCGACACCTTTACTGGCAGCTTGGCGCGGGACTGTCTCCCTGAAAGGCAGAGCCGCGCCTTAGTGTGGTGGGACACATATCTGACTTCGGTATATTTATCCCCAGCTCTGCCGGGAAGGGCTGTGTCCTTTGTGTCCTGTCCTGTGGTTACTGCATCCTAATGGGCAAAATGAAAAAAAGGGGATCACTGCAGGTGCAAGCAGGAGTAGCTGTTGGGCACCGTTATGACAGATTTCCCCCATATCAATACGGTCCATCTTAATCTTAATCTTAATCTTAATCTTAATCTTGATCTTAATTTTAGTGAGGTAATCACAGTCATCTACAGAGTAACAGCTTTGCCTTTTCACTGAAAATAAAAACAAATAAAAACATAGTGCAGCCACAGCAAGGGCTGTAGGTTGCGGGATACTCAGGTAGAGGAAGAGGACCCTTGGACTCTGGCAGCAAATCCTCTTGCGGGAGGAAGGGAGGCTGCAGCAAAAAGCTCAGACTTGACCTCTTTCTCATAGAATGACTTTAAAGTCCCATCAGTCTCTCAAGTGTAGACCTGGATTAGGGCGCCAATCCCAGTGGACCAGGTGTCTCGGAATCCAGACGCTTCCCCCCCAGGCGGACTCGCATCTGGGGGGGTGAAAGCTCTTAGAGGCTCTGTGATGTCAAGCGCAACAGCGGCCTGAGATTAGCGCTACATCCTGGGGATAATGCGGCTCTCCTTCCGGGCACGCTGCAGGCGGTCAGCCTCACAGTGGTGGAACGGTGGGCAGGTCATGTTCAGTTACACGCCCCCTCTGGGCCGGAGATATGTGCACAATGCTTAACGGCTGCATCCCAGGATACCACTCAGGCGCCGAATTCTGCCTAAGCGGTGGAAAGGGCAAGGCAGCTTTTTTATGACTTGTTACTGTTATTATTTATTTGTACATTTACATACCGTATGGGAATAGGGCGTGCTATCTCTGCTGGAGCTCCATCAGACTCTGCTTGGCTTAGCCAGAGCCCACAGACGTCCCCAAGCTGGGCTACCGGTATCTGGGCCGCTTTGAGCCTCAGAAGATCCACGGGAAATGCACGCAAGAGCAGCGTTAGGGAAAGCGAAACCAGCACCATGCACAGAACGGCCGTTCTGCATAGAACCAGTCTTATCAGCGTATGTAGCACGTGTTCAGAATAATGTTTGCAAGAAATTGGTTTTAGATTAAGATTTTCACTTTGGAGAGAAGTGTTTGGCTTGCCCGGGGTGTCTATGCCGGATGATGTATTTTCATTCTTCCTATGTACTTGCTCTGGGGGCCGGTCTGCTTCAGAGTAGAGGCCAATAATCAGCATTAGGCTTATGGCGCATTCAGAACCACTATGTAAACTTGGCATAAGAACTAGTGTAGTTTCGGGTGCTTTAAAGTGCATTGTGAGTGTGACGTGCTGTAGATGAACACCTACTGCAGCACATTGATGATGCCCCGCAGACATTGATAAAGACTTTCTCTACGTCTTACGGGCGATTGTACTGTGGTACTGGTTATGTTCCTCGCGGCGTGCCCCTCAAATTGTCTCTGCACCAGTTGACGCGCCAAGGTGACGCGTGTCGCTGCCAATGCACACACGTATCATTGTCAGACAGTTATTTGCCGTTGACATCCACAGTCATATGCATAGTGCATCTCCATGGCAACAGAACTCACAGCGAATAAGTGAGTGAGAAACTGCTTAATATTGTATGGGAGGGGTGGAGCTCTGTGTGTGATACCCAGGAAGTGAGCAGATGAACAGTACTGCTTCCACTGGCACTCGGGGGGTGGGGGGGGGAGGGTGACTGTTTGCCTCTTGGGGTTTCCAGCTTTCTCACAAAGCAGGGAAATGAGAACTCCAAAGCAGTCATTCCAGACCAGTTCAGGTCAAGGATTTTGAAATGAGCAGGGATTCAGTGGGCTAATGAAATTAGGAATCCAGAAAGGAGGAATGATATTTTATACTATTATACTGGATTTGGCAGTAGAACTGTGCCATTACTCACATATGCAGAGAAAAGGCGGTTTAGTTTCCCATTCGGGCAAAGACAGGAGAACAGGAGCTTCACCTTGAAACGTCGCTCCTTGAAATATCGCTTCTCAGTGCCGCTGCCATAAACTCGAACTGCAAATATCATTATGAGGCTCCAAACATGAACTGCAGGCTATAAAACCAAATTACATCAAAAGCATAATCATACATTTTTCAGTGATTTTTTTTAGAGATTGAAGAACTCGCGCAGCGAGGATGGCCACTTTCATCATCACGCGTCACACTGTAGTCGATGCAAATAAAGCTGCCACATAATCACCATTTTTTTGTAAATATTACTTTATGATCATGAAGATTGTTCTTGTCATTCATCTCTGTCTCGTTCCTTTGCTACGTACATGTATGAGTAGCCAGTGATGATTTAGGACTGACTGCTTATTATATCCATATGTAATGCGTGCGTGCACAACCGAGACTGTCTGCATTATTTTTGGGATGTTTTCCCAAAATCCTGGATTATATCGTCGTATTTGGCTCCTTGTGATCACCCAGGGTCGTGTCTCTTCTTCTTTTGTAGCTTAGCGTTCCATTATTTTCACATGTTTGATTAGCATTATGTCAAAGGCCCAATGCCCAAACCTAGTAATTCCAGTGAACACATTTAATTCATGCATTTTGAACTTCCCCTCGACTAATCGTGGAACTGCAGGACTGCGTTCGCATGCTTCGCCATGGACACACTGAACTTGGATCAGAGGGTCACAGGCTCAGAAAGGGAAAAAAATAACTTGCTTCTGCGAAACATCCATCTGTATTGACAGGTGTGAAGTTATAAACATGGGAAGTAGCTCTGGATAGGTGCCTTTTCTAAGGAAATAATGCCAGCAATGCAGTCGGGTGAGAGAGACAAGGACGAGGTGCAAGTGGCATTTTCTACCTGCTTATTTTTCAGACTATTTTTTTTTCGTTATAGAGTTACACAGCGGGATAGGTCACCGGAAAAAAACCAGGTCAAGTGCTTTGCTCAAGAGCCCTACAGCTGGCATTCTCACCGGGCCAGAGATTGTCATCTTCGAAGTCCAGCTCTTTAACCGCCGTGCTGCCGCCAGCTAATGGCATAGGAGATACTGCGATTAGATACAAGAGAAAGTAATGGGAAAGGGTAGGAGGAAAAGCTGACTGGGTTATGCATTGGGATCAGAGCATGAATCCAAAATGTATTTATTATTACAAAAATGATATAGAACATACACCTAATGAACCATAGTAATTCTCTAGCAACCCGAACATGGTAAAGTGATTAGTAAACTTTAGTAAGCCCTTGACTGCTTTTTTACCCATAGTAAAGTAAGTGCTTCTGGAGAGTCCCATGTACACAAGGGTCAAATTAGCAGAGAAGAATGACGCATAAAACTACTAAAAAAGCAGCGGAGGTAAACTGTAAAGTGAATTTAAAAACATATATTGGATAATCTATAAAAGGAATACTCATTAAAATTGTTAGCTAAGCTTTTTCCCTACGCCAAAGTAAAAATGCTTCTGCGAAACATTAACCCCCTCCGCTGTCCGTAATTTCCATACAGAACTGCAAGTAAGAAAAAGTCTTAATGTACTTCACTAGCGATGTAAGAACTGCATGGGCGTAACATGCCAAATTAGATTTAATATCCAGCATTGTCCAGCTGTACACATTTAGCCATGTTGCCATTTTTCAAAATACCTCACCTCACATTGTGCTTTTATTCAGCGCCGGTACCCGCTTTTACTCCAGTGGAAAACCAACACAAAAGAAATATCGAACTTATAGTACTTTATTGAGGTACTTAAAGTTCGGTACTTGCTGCAGTGGAAAAGCGCCCTTTGTGTAACAGTCCTGATAATAATACATAAGAATTCTGGGTAGATTTGGGCACGGATCAGGCTCGTGGTATGAGCGGTATCGGAGCAACATTGGAGCGAGACTGAGCGACCGCTCCAGCCTTAATAATGATTATAATAATGATAATATGATACTGCTGCTTTGACCAAATTCCGCACGCTCGCTCACATACTTTGATTGGGGGTTAGATGAGCAGTAATGTAATGGCCTCTCATAGGTGTACTGTTGGGTAACAGGAAGTGAGGCGATGCGATTTCCTGTCACATAGTGAACTTCTGCTCCTGTCCGCAGGGCCCCTGCGGGTGGCGGTCTCCACGGTGTCGGTGACGGCGTACGCGGGCGATGCGGCGCTACTGCGCTGCGAGGTGCTCGGTGAGACGGTGCCGGCCGTGCGCTGGCAGAAGGACCGACGGGACGTGCCGCTGGACCCCGGGGGCCGCGTGGTCACCCTGCCATCCGGCACGCTGCAGCTCCGCGGCGTCCGACCCTCCGATGCCGCCGCCTACCGCTGCCTGGCCCAGACCCCCGGGGACGCCCGCACCGGCACGGACACCATGCTGCGAGTCATCCCAGGTGCGTTCACCCAGCGCTGCCCTGACTGTTGCCTGGGTTTCCGGGGCGCTGGTCGCCGTGATGTGTCTCATCTAAATGTGCTCGGAGCACTCTGAGCGTGAAACAAGGAATACCTCCATATCTCGCTTTCCAGCTGTGTTGATCGATGGCAGAGACAATACAGCTCCGGCATGGCGCCGCGGTTGTTTATTCTTTTTTTATGTCTAACTGCTCTTTGATTGGCTACATGGGCAGAACTGGGCCGCGACAGCCAGTGCCCGCCGCGCTTTGACTGGCGACGGTAGCACGATCCTTTCTTTGCCACCGAAGGCCGCTCCCACCATCTGTCCACAGCTGTCATCCCGTCCGACAAGAAAAACGAAGTATTGGTGGAGCCGTTTTTCATTTTGCCCACGGTCCCATAGTGAGTCAGCTCGATGGAGCCTCCGGTGTAGTGAGCCGGTGGGCAGCCTGGAGACGGGGCTCCGGCGGCCTTGTCCAGCCTTATAGACCTAGAAGAGTACAACGCCCACCATCGCAGGAGAAAGCGTTATTACACGGCACTCAGGTGCATCTCAAGAATTTTGCAGGCATGCTGGTCCAGGTAGAAGGTTATAGGAAAGCAGTGTGGGTCACACTGGGGGGGTGGGGGGAATGGGGGGCGCAGGCTGCCCTGTCATGTAAATGTTATTCTTCAACGGGAGAAACATCAGGTCTGTGCTGCACTCTGCGAAAGTGTTGGTCTGGTTCAGTTCCCTTATTTTACTTCCTGTCTCTACATCCCCCGTAGGAAGGTTCCAGGCGAGGTCAGAAAGAGAGAATGAATGGATGGTGTGTGACAGCTATGTCTCTGCTCTGTCCACAGAACCAGGTGTGCCTCGCGCTATTGGCTTCTTACAACAACCCACTGAAACCATAGTCCTGGAGGGCAGCGATGCAATTCTGGAATGCGCCGCCACTGGATTCCCTACACCAGTCTTCCTCTGGACTAGGGCGGACAGCCCAATTGACACCAGGTCAGTGGCCCTTAAATTCAGCAGTTCTGTGCTCCTTACAAGCCAGAGATCAGCATAGCTATTCACATACACATGTAATATGAATCTACAGCAGTAGGAAAGTTAGCTACAAATCCCCGCCACCATTTGTGTGAAATCCATTTTTCCTGCTATCAGTTGGTCTCTGTTTGAGGCTCTGATCTTTGTGTCATTATTTGTACCTCTCAGAATTTTATATACTTATACTAAAAAGACTTATAACCTATTTTTGCCTGGCAGTCCCTTAAGAGCAGACATTACTGTTGCTGAACTGCACTTATTAGAAAAATGGGTAAGCCTTGTTTTCAAAAGGAGGTGGCCTTTGACCTAGCCTGCCTGCACTGGAGGGCTGCCACTGGTCAGTCTGGAGGCCGCCCGACCCCAGGAAACAGGCGGATGTGAAAATATTGTGTTTCCATGCGATCAGCATAATTTCAGCTAGTGTAAGCGGATAAAAGGTGAAAATTCCAAACAGGAATGGCCAGCGAAAATTACGGGGCAGACGCTAGGCTACCAGCTTGCACATTCTGACGTGACTGAGAGAAAAGCTCACGGCAAAATCAAATGCACCACCTAACGATCTGGGCATCCCTTTCTCTCTCTTATTGCTCCCTTTTCTACAAACCTTTTTAATAGCGTACCACATTTCATCCAATACATCAGAGGAACACATTTGAGTGGCCATTTGTTAGCAGCTATTGGGATGCTTTGAGTAACACAGTTTCGCCCAGAGCAAACAGGTGTGAGGAAAACTGCGACAATGGACTCCTGTGACCCATATGTGGGCCATTTCTGAGCTTCCTTTGATCCAACACTGACCCGTGCAGGTCGGAGCGGTACTCTCTGCTGGGAGGGAGCAACCTTTTGATTCGGAGTGTCCGGGCAGAGGATTCTGGTCCCTACCGCTGCATGGCCCATAACGAGAACCAGAACATCAATGCATCCTGCGACCTTTCAGTACTGGGTGAGTTGCATGCTGTAACTTCTCACACCAATGACCATCAGAACATCTGCTTTTTACAAAGTACAACAATATTATTTATGTGCATGTACCATTCTGTTAATGTGGGTGGGTAGCCTATTAATCCAGTGTTAGTGTGCATTGTGGGCTGTGGGGCTCTGGGGTCATTGTTAGCATTCAGTGTGGACAGTTAGCCTATGAATCCAGTGTTATTGTGAGGTGTGGGTTGTGAGACTCTGGGCCATTATCAGCTTTCAGTGTGGACAATTAGCCTATGAATCCAGTGCCAGTGTGCAGTGTGGGCTGTGGGGCTCTGGGGTCATTGTTAGCATTCAGTGTGGACAGTTAGCCTATGAATCCAGTGCCAGTGTGCAGTGTGAGCTATGAAGTTCTGTGTTTAGCATTCAGTGTGGGCAGTTAGCCTATAAATCCAGTGTCAGTATGCAGTATGGTCTGTGAGGCCTAGGAGCCAGTGTTAACATGCAGTGTCCGTGATGATACTGCTGTTAGCCTGCAATGTGGATTATGAGCTCATGTAGTGGCCTCTCCTGCCCAGCTATCTAGGTCACCTCAGCTGCTCATTCACACTTGCACCCCTAATTGAGAACTTCCTCAGATCTGCTGCAGCTCAGACATTTGCTTAGTTTTTCCTTTTCTTCCGGCTTCCCGCTGGCATAATCGGATGGCTGTGCTCCTGCCTGTAATAGAATTAGGACCTGACAGGGGGTTGATGAGGTGGTAAATCAGAAAAAGCAAAGGTCCTTATTCAATAATCCCTGATTAAGTCATTTAAAAGCAAAGCAATCTTCAAAGCATAGACTACAAGATACTGTGGTATTAGCTGAAAAACATCTGTCACCATCACAGCTCAATGCGACCTTTCCTGTGGGCAAGCAGAAGATGATGTACATTTAACTGGATTTTAACTGCATTATCTTACTGTCTCTTTCACTGCTGTTCACACATCAGCCCAGCGAGGGACGGGTCAGCGGTTCCGTCTCAGTAGTGAGGGCTTTCAGGCAGCCGCAAATGCCCGACTCCCACACAACCCCCC
>JAODKM010000039.1:10500319-10525683 GCA_026780845.1 Petrocephalus sullivani
GCCCCCCTGCCCCCTGGCTCTTTGAGGCCTTCAATGCATCTCAAAGGTCTTTAAAGAAACACTCAGGTACCCATAAGGTCCTGATGAGTAAAAGCAGATCTCACACACCTGACAGCTTTTGGGGGGGATCTCACATGCTGGACGCCATTGGAGTGTGGATTGGTTAAACATCTGAACGTATGCTGCTGACAAACACCAGAATACGCCGATCTGTTAAACTGTAGACTACGGAAAGCCCTCTAGAGGTTTGATAAACAGTAGACTTTGTAGATGTGTTAAATAGCAGTCTTGTAATAACTGGGTAGTAACTAAGCATGAAAAACTCAAGTTTACAGGTGGCAAACAGATCCATGGGATGTGGGAATTCGAGGGCTTTGATTCGGCATGCTCATTGTATGAATGGCTAGGCAAACTGAGCACATTTTCCCCTCTAAGTGAAATAAGCAGCCAGGCAGCCCCTCTCAGTGTAGCTCAGCCGGTTTAGAATCTGTGCTAGTGTTTGGAAGGTCGTGGGTTCAAAACCTACTGGAAAAGCACTTGTGTCATGGTGGAGTCCTTAAGCAAGGCCCTTCAGGGATGCTGACTAATCTGGCTATGTGAGCCTATACTTTTCTCACTATTATGTCGCACTGAATGAAAGTGCTTGTTAAATAAATGTAAAACCAAAGAGTCACCCAGGCTCTTACAAACAGAACAAACCTACTTCTTACAGCTGATTACACATGAGTAGACTGGTTTCTCTCCTGACCTCCCTCCCTTGAAACATCCACTGTCCTGTAACACTATTATGTCAACAGCTTGTAGTGCATGACACTTAAGGTGGGGGCACGTGACAGAAGGGCTGTATCCCTCCTCTCAATCCCATTTTTCTGGGAAGGAGCTGGCTTTTTTTTCTCCCCCATACTTCTAAAGAGGGTTTGATAGAGATGTCAGGACATCCGATTATCAAAGGTGAACTGTCCCCGATAGCAAGTGCGCGTTGAGCCTGGCATCAGCTCACGATATTGATGTCTGTTGTCTTTTGGTCCAATGTTAACTGTGTAAATCTGTCTTAGGGGAATTTTTATACAGTATGGGAATTACACCTGCGACAGGACTGTAGTCAGTCTTTGAGTTTTTGAACAAAAACCCAGAGTCTTTGTTTTGACATGTAGAAAATGAAAAGAAACCTGTAACCAAGGTCCAATGCAGCTTGTGAGATCAAGGTCTCTGGATTCCCAGTATGTTTCCTGGAAGCCTTATAGTGTGGGTCATCAGAAGAGGTAACAAAATTAGTGATGGAAATGTTCCTTGTCCGTTGCTTTTTAAGGCATACATTCTATGCTTGTTTGTCAATTGTTCATCGGATTGGAACCACAGTGACCTGAAAAGCCTTGGGTCTAAACCAGATGCAACTCTAGTGCATAAACAGGCCCCAGTAATGTTCAGTTCAGTGTTAATCTGGCTGAAGCAGAGGTGGATAGTTCAAGTCCAGAGAGTAAAAATCCAAATCAAGATTTTGCTTTATCCACTTGTGTACTCTGTCACTGTGACTCTTAGAGCTTAACTGGTTGGTTGAAAGAAAATCTTTTTTTACCTTCTGGACCTGAACCATCCACCTCTACTTCACTGTGAGTTGGCTTCTCTGGTGATGAAGCTTCAGGATTAGACCTCCAGTTATGGATCTGATGAGAGGGGATTTGGGATGAGCATCCTGCCATGGAGTGATGCAGAGTGAGCGTGCAGCTGTTCACCAGGAGGTGACACAGCAACAGAGGGTGCGCTGCTCTGTTTTATTTGCTTAGTAGGCATAACGAAAGTTCTGAACATTACGCTGGCCTAGATATTTAAGATGCTGGTGAAAATTTGGTTTACGCACCATACCTTCCTCCTGCCTGGCATTTGAGCAAACCTGGATACAAATATGCAACCTGCTGCCCCAGGTGAACTGTTCTCCCATTTTGCTCTGATTATTATTAAGAGCATTCTGAATGATCTTGATTGCCGCATCGCTGAGCCGCACAGGCTGGCTGCACAAATTTCCATTTTAATTGAGCTGGAGATGCGCCATGCAGTTGTTTCCGGGGAGAAACAAATAAGATGCATATCAGGCCTGAGGGACGGACAACTCCCCATTTTTCTTTGTCTCCAGTCCTTTGGGCTTCTGTAGATGCTGTTGGATTTAACTGGAGCTGCTTCCGTGGCTGTATTCAGATCGGCTTGGTTTTAAAGCTACCCGGGATATAGACATATATGACATTCACATTAGCACATATTGATATTAAATCTTTGCATTACAGGCACGTATGAGGATCAGACTGATAATTAAATCTCTGTGTTACAGGCATACATGAGATTAATACTTATATTAAATCTCTGCACTACAGACACAAGGTTCATATTGGTATTAAACCACTGCATTACATACCGCTATGATATTGATACTGGTGTTAACCTTCTATATTACAGGTAGGTTGATATTGCTATTAAAAGTGTATATTACAGACAGACATGTGGAGATGGGGTTTAACCTCTACATATTATAGGCTTCTGTGAGGCTGATGTTGGTTTGAAGTTTCCGCTTGTTGGCACTAATAGGTTCAGACACACGACGTTGAAGGCAACGCTAAGCAGTATCACGTTCCCGACGTGGGCTTTGGTCTTTCTGTGGCGTCTCGGGATTAGCCCACAGCATCCCGTGTCGGCAGGGCTCGCTTAGTCACAGCACATTACCTTAATCTCGGCGTCCCGCTGTTTTACTTTGACTTGCCTCTTCAGGTCACCACCGGCGGCCATAGCTAGAGGTACAAGCCTCTGGGGATGCCCTGAAGCAGAAGGGGCGAGGACACTGCCAGGCTCTTATTAAACCCTCCAAGGCTGTAGGACATGCTATTGCATTGACAGGATAATAACATAAGTGGATGATTGAGGTCATTGCCATGTAAAAGTCACTGGGGAAGCTAATGAATCACCTCACTATGATGCTCACAAAATCCTGTTCTTCTCCTTACTGCAAGAAAAGAACGGTGTAGGTAGAGTATAATACTAAGGAGCTTGTTAATAATAGATTCAACTGCCAGGGCTACTGTATTTATCTTCTAAAAATCATAACGATTAAATTTAGCTTATAAGCTTGAAAAACCCTATAGGGGACAGCCAGCAGTTTATATTGAGAGGTACTGTATATGTGTATATTCACATGTGCAAGCCTAAAACATTTTCATATACTTTGCAACTGGCTCTTGCAAATTTTGCTTCATTTTGGCATAAAATCAAGCCTTCTTTCTGTCAGTAATAACAGATAGGCATTGGTGGATTGAGCGAGGGATTGCAGTTCAAACTAGGCATATTGTAGGATGTATGGAAGGAGTATGGTGCAGAAGTTGCTTCTTGGCCTTGGTGTAGTATATGAAATGTAAGAGGCTTATAATGAGGGTGGAGAATCATTCCACTCTGCTTTCTTGCAATATTCCTTGGCTATCTACTGCACACCTGATTCATATCCGTTTGAGGAAGACAGGGAGCCCGCCCTCTCAGTGGTAACCCTGCCAAGCCCATGACTTCTCAACCACCTCTCATTGCAAAACAGGCAGCTGTGCAGACAGCCGGGGTCCTCACAGTGACATGAGGCATAGCGGAGAGGCCCAAAAGGCCCACAAAGAGCCAAACTGCGACAAGCTCTCATCACTGCCCCCTGCTGCTCAAGGCAACGTTGGCATTGGAGTTGGCATCTGGTGTTTCTTGTCTTCAGGCTTCATAGTTGAGGATGGTTTTCTTTAAGACCGACTGTCATCTCTGTCATCTTGGTGTTAATGTCAAATTCCAGCATACCATGAATACCAGTAAGAAAATCAATATCGACATGCCTATTTACAGCCAAACCTAATTAAGCAAAAATGCTAAAGATTGGCAGGCAGGAGGTAAATGGAGCTTTTGGTCCGGCATCGCTGTCTGTCTGAGGGACACCTTATGAATTGGGCCTCGCCTCCATGTGTGTGGCACTTTATCGGCCTGCTGTTTGGCCAGCCAGTGGGGAATGCCATGGCCTCTTTGTGAATGCCAGCCACATGCGAAGGGAGGCCTGATAACGACCATCACACCAGAAAGGTGTCGATTGAACTAGCTATTCAGCTGCCCGACCACACAGAGATTGTGTCTACGCTCTCAGGTTGGATATTGCATTTTTTTCCCTTGTGGGGCATGGAACAGTTCCTTAAGTACTGAGACAAGTATTGACAATTCTGCACACTTCTGTCCCAGTATGGGGTGCCCCTAACTTGGGTATTCTCCTGTGTGTTTGTTTGGCAGTCTATGCCAAGCTTTTAGACATTTGTTTGTTCAGTGTTCAGAGCAGTAATCATATTAGTTTTATTATTGTTATTATTATTATTATTAACCTATGTTAATGATTCAATGGCTTTTGTAATTTAGAATGAAAGAAAATTTGTGAATATAGCAAGTTTTTCAACATCTTTTCACGTTAATAAATGGCACAAACTTAGTACACACGCAGCATTCAATGATAATCACCAAAAATGATGATCTTTGTGTAATCAGAATACCAGTGCCTAGCTGCTTTTTTTGTTATATTGAGAAATACAGCATCTCTGTCTACTCATGGTATGTCTTTTAATATAGTATTATACCTCTGATATTAGTGAAATGATTACCATCCTATAGCTGTGATGTTCGGCGTCTTACTGATAAAAAAGTGGATGCGACCCTTGCTTTTATATTTAGACTATGGGGCACAGTTTTGATAGATAAGTGTTTTCCCCTGAAAATCCATCCTAATAATGACAGACAACCGATGTGTGCTAACAGACTCATTCAACTGACTATCTAAACCAGGAGGACTAAATGCTAATATGTGACATGAGGATCAAAACGAGGATAGGAGAAGACATACAAGGTTAGGCTTCCACTCTGGGCTTCCCATTTTACACGCTGGATGATGTGTAATTTAGTTATATCGCTTTTGAAGTGATGCTTTACTTTTACCTTGGGCTTTATTTCATGTAAAATGTCAGTGTACGTTTTATGAAATGGAAGAGCTTTAGTGCAATTTACTGTAAATTGTATCACTTTTGCCGCATTGATTCTGGATGCCACTCCTCACTGACAGTCTGTCAATCAAGTGGTACATGTCTAGTGGACAGCTGTCCATTAGCAATGTTTTGGTGACTTGGACTCAGCCCCTGTTCCCCTTTGTAAACAGAGCCACCAACCCACCACTGGGCCTGGCTGACAGACGAGTGAAATAATGACCTTCCTGGCAGCAAAGAAGGCTACATGCTAATTGCTCTCGTGCATAGGGATCGGTCCATGTGGGTCTGCAATTTATTCTGTTACCCTCTGTGATTAATCAAGTCACGATCACCTCTACCTCGGGAATGCCTAACTCCAATTAAACTAATTGTAATGAGATCAATTTAATCAGGGTCAGGGTTATTTGCTACATGTTGGGAAACAGAGAATGTACCTAACACTAAAATAGGGCAATTTAATAACCCACATTTGTTAATTTCTGTATGTAAATCAATGTTTTGTGTGTGTAATTAAATTTCTGGAAAATCCACATAGGCAAAGAGTAATTACACGACACACCAACATGTCACAACAATCTGAGAACTGCTTATAAGACAATTGGTGTTCTTTAGGAGATAAATGTTATAACTTTCCCATCTTTGAGCCATATGGAGACATACGGGAAGGTTTGCCATTCCTTTGCCATTTCATATTTTCCTATTGCCTATCCGCCTGTCATAAAGCAAATAATAGTATTCCATGATTGGCTAAGACTGGAAGAAGGTTTTGTGTAGCTTTGTTTATATGGCATTCATTGTGCCCTACAATGGGTTGGCATCTTGTCCAGGTTGTTTCCTGATTGCTGCACTGTTCTTCCTGGGACAGCCTCCAGACTCACCACAAGCCTGTGTTTGTTATGGCAGATGGGTGTTTATATGGCATTTAGTAAATGAGCATTAATTATTCATTGATTTGTCTTTGTTTTAGCAAGAAATGCTTAGTACATACATTTTATATGCTGTGGCATTATAGATAACCTGATCATTTCGTTAACTTTCAACCAAAGCCAGGAGAGAGGCTAGTTTAGGCCACTTTTAATTTCGATAATACAAATCTATCTGACATTGCACATATGCCCGCATTAAGATACCTGGCAGTATTCTGACACTGCATTGCAGGATAAGCTAAGGTAGCCTTACATCTTCAATAACCCCTGCAAGGTTGCAGCAGAGCTTGAGGCTATCCCACACACACCCAGGGAAATTCTGAGGTCGTGTTCCACCTACACCACATGCCTGTGTTCTTCTGAAGAAAACGGAATGCCCCACGGGCAGAGAGAATCTGGGGCAGGATTCAGGCCCATAGCCCTGGAGGTGATAGCCCACAGTGCTACCCCCAAGCCGTTACTTTATGAGTTAAAGCAGACTCCCTCATCTTACTCTTCCACCTCCTGACAGTCAACAGCTCCGTCCACTGATTGTAATGGGAAACTAAATAATTCCTCCCTGGGTCGCCTTTTCACCTGGAACATGACCAAATAAATGGCTTAAAAAGCCTGTATAAGACGTCGCAGAGGTAAGCAACCCTGATCCAAATCTTTTCTGTTTTTCCTCCAACTATTTTCTTAATCTGATGAATTATTACATTATTTAGAAGCAGCTATTCATCATTTAGAGAGACATGAAACCTCTGCAGGCTTGTGTGCACTTCAGGAAGAGTTTAATGGGAGCAGACTATGTTAAGGTAACCTTGCGTAAGAGGTCATATTGTGTTAGGAAAGCTGACTATAGATCCCAACTGTGTAGAACAATGTGCATCATATTTAATGTATGCCCAGAAACCCGGAGCTATAACATCTGAAAAGCAAAGAAGACTTTGCAGTGAAGGTGTTGGATGATAGGCACTTGTATTTATCTGCCAGCAACTGAATAGCAGCCAGGAACAGTAATCAGTGCTGAGCACAAGCTTTTGAGCAGCAAAGGTGCCAATTTTTGAAGCTAACATTTTACCGCATCTGAGTCATCAGGTAGCATGAGCAGGTGCCAGCGATTCCCGAGCCCGGCTTTGGGCGCTGACCTCTCCAGCCACTTATGCTGGAGGGGCTCCTAAGGAACCACGTTCCAGACAAACTTCCCGCTAGCGGGCCTCACGCAGCAGCCCGTCCGGGTCTTCGTGGAACTGCTCGGCGCTGGCTGGAGTGCGAGTTATGTAGTGTGTACCACTTAAAGCTGCGATTGTGCTCATAATCATTCGTAGGTTATTCTCCAGTTTTAATAGTAAAGCAATATTTTGCGATCAGCATGGGTGCCATGTGTAGCCTAGAGTATAACACAGAACTGTCAGCTCGCAGTGGGCTAACCAGCTAAAGCGGTTGGAGCTGTCCAGTAATACCTGAGGAATATACAATTACGGTATCGAATGCAGCAGTGTTTCATGCATTGCCTGGCCTTGACCAAGCAGCAACCCTACTGAAGAAAATATTTATTCTGAACTGTCTTTCATTTCATTCGTTTTTCAGATATCAATTCATCTCTTTTTTCGCCATTAGTTTTACTGTGTGGGCAGAGAAGCACAGCAAAGTACGATTTTGTGTTTTTGTTTTTCCTTAGTTTCTTCCCCTTCTCCTGCTCTGCCATGTCGCAGATTCGTTTCGGTCCGCAAGGTGGAACTGCAGGTGCTCCAAGGCTTGGGTCCCCGAAGGAGTTTCACTTGCCGTCATGTGGGCATTTAATGCACAGTACCCCTGCAGAATTTGGGGTAGAGGGTAAAGCTGTTAGTAGGTTATTTGGATGAGAAATGCATAAATCTGTAGCTGGATAGAACACCAAACAGTGACGGTGCATTTTTACAAACACTCCTTTCACTTTTTTGAGGCCTCCTTGTGAATTCGGAAAATTTTCCTACCTGTCTTCAGTGACATGCACCAACTTTTCATGGGCCAGGTGTTCGAACGGGGGGGGGCAGCACTTTTTGCAGGGCTAGGGTGGGAGGTGCCTCTCGGTAAATTTTTGCAATGCGGGGGGATGGGGGTCCCTTGGCCCTGGGTCAGTTATCATAAGGGGGGGGGGCACTATCAGCCCACATGTACCAAGTGATCTTTGTTTGTTTTGCTCTCCTTTATATGTGGGATGTGCAGGTAGCCACTCCCCTGCCTGTACACCAACCCCGCCCCCCCGCCTGATATGTCTGTCGGCCGTGTTCCCGTTAAAATGTCAGCCTGAAGGTCAGCGCCTCCCAGGGCTTATGCTAATGGCCGCAGCACACCGGGCTCGCGCTCTGCTACACGTGTCGTGTGGCGTCTGGTGCTGGGGTCCCCTCGTGGGACCAGAACCTCTAGCCTTTTCATTCCAGTTCCTGCGGCGGCCGTCCTACCTGCATAATTGCACTCCGGGTGGGAAGAGAGGGGTCCTGCGTCCTCCCCGCGCTTAGTGTAAACAGGAACTCCATTTATTTAATGTGGTCCTGGTTGCGTTTGAATAAATCATGGTGTCACATTGCATTAATATTCCAGACAACGCTGCTGTTATCGGCAGTATTATAAATATGTATGCTTCTTATTCTTTCGGGACTCACTCCTATTTTGGACTGGTTGTGGTCCTCTAGGCTGCTAGTTGCCACTAGTAATTGGCAGTTTAGTGCATAGCCTCTGGTGAGAGTGGTAAGATCACAGTTTAAAGGAAATCATTACTGCGTAATTAGTGTATATGGCCATGATGAAGCGCCGTCGGAGCTAAGCGCCCGTCCATGTGACCGCCGCCGTCGCCCGGATGTAAATGGGCCTGAAGTGGGGAGCAGCGTTTGGGTCTGTGGAGCGCAGAGTGTGGCATCTGCATAAGGGGACGTGGCCAGGGCCCGGGGAGGTGTGCCATTTCTTTGTGGTGCATCTTTTCCAAGCCCTCGCTGAGCAGTTTAGCATTTGGCAAGAAAGAGCCCAAGGTATCCATATCGGCCGCTCTCAGTTCTGTGTTGGCTCGGGTCATAGCCGCTAACAAGCGAACAATTACTATCTATCTATATTGATTACTGGCACTCACGCCAGTCTGCACTGCTAGCCTGTGACCGGGCTGGAGAGACAATGTCCTTTAATGCTGTTTGATCTGTCAGCTCAAGTTAAAGCTAACCTGCATCTTGTCGGGTTTGTCTGCAGTAAGCACACCTGTATCTGCTGCTCACTGCTGCTCATTCCTCATTGGCAGCGGGCGTCGTGGTGGGGTTAGAGGCAGACCCGCAATGTTGTGCCCTGCCGCCCTCCTGGCAGAGCTGCATCTACATGCATTAAAAGGCCCATTAAAAGGTGTCCAAAACAGTACTGAAATACATTTGCTGCTTTAAATGGAAATGCGGTGTTCCTGCACTGCTGCATGCCAGGATTTTGCATGGGATGTCCGGCGTTTGAGTGTTTGGGATTGGCTTCGATGTACATGAGTCCTTTAGCCAATCAGAAGTGTGGTCCAGGGAAGGTGTAACAGCATGAGACCGCGTGGCTAAATAAAGCAGCCATTCTCATATTGAGCTCCCTTCATCACGCCACTATTATATTTTTTAAGTGGTTAATTCCCTTACGGTTTTCCTGGCTGGGTCTGTATTGACTGCATGCGGGTCTGTGCCGGTCAGGCTCAGTGGCTTGCAGAAGGAAAAATCACTCACCAGCATCGCCCCCCTCCCCGCTTGGGCTCCAGCCGTATGGCTGAAACAGACAGTGTCTCTGGCGCAGTATCAGCGGCTCCTGGTAACCGTCCAGGAAATTAAAAACCTCGTTAATCTTCCTCTGACGGGGTGAGAAGCTCAAGCTGATGGCCGCTCGCTGATCAGGCAGGAAAGCCGCAGCCTGTCGGAGAAAGCCGGCCATTCTCTCATCACCAGACAGACTCGAGCCGGCACGTCTGCGTGCGTCCCTCAGGGTGAACGGGGAGCCCGCACCTCCACCACTCTGCGGCTGTAACGATCGCCATCCAGGATCCATGAGCAGTCGTGGCTTAATGAATCAGAGTCCTAAAGGATGGGTGTGGGGCGTGATCCAAGAAATGTGGTCATGGGACAGACACAGGTCAACAATGATCTGGGGCGATACCTATGCCAAGAAGCCCAAATGCAATCTGTAAGCAGCGTCTAAGGAGCAGCAGTCATCAATCAGCAACGCAAAGGCTCAATACGGTTCAGAAAGGGCCAAGAGCCATACCTCATCAAGCTCCTAGTTCAGTGAGCTCTCTTAGACTAATTAAGACATGTATTGCAGGAGTCTCTGGTATTGGGATGAGTCCAGACATTGTCTGATGGGCCATGGTCTGATTGGGTGTGGTCAGGCTGCCAGGGGTGCTGATTGGAAGCAGGTTTGACAATGATCACATGACAGACTTGCTCTGTGTACCTAACATATAGGGGCAGTTTCTCAAATGCAGCTCCATCATGTGTCTAATTCTTATTTAAAATATTAAGAATTAAACACAAGGGTCAAAACAAATAAATGTGCACCTGTCAGGTAGAAATATCCCAAGATGATTTCTTTTGAGTTCATTTCAATAATAACTCTAAAATTTTCAAAATAACAATATTTAAGATGTATTTGAACAATCAGTGCAATGTGGTATCCAAATACATTTGATGGCAAGTAAAAGACATATAGGAACAGAGGACTGACAGGCATTGCCTGAGCTGGCTGGAAGGAGGGTAAAGGGGAGTGGCTCTTTTGGTTGCCAGCTGTCAATCATCTCCATGTCAATAGATCACCAACCAGGGGTCAGCGAGTTAATGAATGGTGGCTGACTGTGGTTAAGCTGAACTTCCGTAAGGGTTTAAAAAGGGTCAACTGGGCAGGTTTGGGGAGGGATTTGAGAAATAGGCTGTCTGCCTCTGATAAAGTAGGTAGGTTATCAGGGTTTTGGTCATTATTCGGTTAGCTGTGGGTTTTTTTCTCCGTGCCGTGTCTGATTCTTAAAGGGATAGTTTCCTTTTTCTGTATTTCAATTTTGGAAGTAAATTTTTGAGTGATTCCATTTAGTGCCTCTGCTGTGCAAGACTAACTATTTTCCCACAACATGTCAAAATGCCTTAGTAGTACTGGAATCAATACAGTGTAAAAACTCCACTGAAGACTACTCTCTTTATATAGTGTCAAATGTATGGCCTCCCAAGTGGTGACCGGTCAAAGCAAGGCACATCCTACAATCGGGATCCAAGCTTTATTCCCGCTGTGCTGCATTAGCTGCCTGTAGTGAGCAGGCCTGGAGGACACAAATTGGTGTGGCCTGTCGGGCTGCTTGGATGGCTGGGTTCCTCTCTCTCTCATTGCTTTCAAGAAACTGGCCCTGTAGGTAGAACTGAACAAATGCTGTTCTCCTCCAAGTGTGTTCCCACATAAATACTGCTCTCCTCTGAGTGTGTTGCCATGTAAAGACTGCTTTTTTCCGAGTGTGTCCCCACATAAATACTACTCTCCTCCGAGTGTGTCGCCATGTAAAGACTGCTATTTTCCAAGTCAGTCCTCACATTAATATTGGTCTCCTCTTAGTGTGTCGCAATGTAAAGACGGCTTTTTTCCAAGTGTGTCCCCACATAAATACACTTCTCTTTGCAGTGTGTGCCTACATAAATACTGTTCTCCTCCGAGTGTGTCCCTATGTAAATACTTATCTGCTCCGAGTGTATCCCTACTTAAATATTGCTCTGCTCCGAGTGTGTCCCTATGTAAATACTTATCTGCTCCGAGTGTGTCCCTACATAAATACTGCTTGCCTTTGAGTGTGTCCCTACGTATATACTGCTCTCCTCTGAGTGTGTCCCTATGTAAATACTTATCTGCTCCGAGTGTGTCCCTACATAAATACTGCTTGCCTTTGAGTGTGTCCCTACGTATATACTGCTCTCCTCTGAGTGTGTCCCTATGTAAATACTTATCTGCTCCGAGTGTGTCCCAACATAAATGCTGCTCTCCTCCGAGTGTATCCCTATGTAAATACTTATCTGCTCCGAGTGTGTCCCTACATAAGTGCTGCTGTCCTCTGAGTATGTCCCTATGTAAATACTTATCTGCTCCGAGTGTGTCCCTACATAAATGCTACTCTCTTCCGAGTATGTCCCTATGTAAATGCTGCTCTCCTCCGAGTGTCTGTTCACTTCAGTACCGCTTGATGACAACTGCAGCCCATTGAGTGACAAAGAGTGTATGCCGGGCCGCATGTATGCCTGATGAGGTGTATGCATCTCTTCGCCCTTCTGGAGTCAGTATGGGGCGTCATTGACCGTTGCAGATTGGGGAAGTTTAACATTTTCAGAGTACTAATGTGAATTCTTCCATCTGTGAGATGACCTGGAGAACTTGAGGAGCCTGTTCATGTGAGAAGAGTTGCTGTTATCATCTCGGTTGATTGCCTGGGGGGTGGGAGCCTATAGATGGTTACTGTCAGCACACCCTCTGGTACACACCATCATGCAATCCCTTATTTCCCATAGTCATTCCTAAATAATGTGGCAGGTTGCCTTCTTTGTTAATTAACTTGCTAACCAACCCCATTATCCATGACATGCTTCTCATTCTTTGCCTACTTTAGCCTTGAATATTGGCGGGCGTTGGTGGCTGGGCGTGTGATATTAAAATATGAAATGTATGCCATGAATGTGCAGAATCCACAACATTCTTTTTTCCCCCACCAATTTCATATATATGTGTGTGTGTGTGTGTGTGTGTGTATATATATATATGCATAATATACTAAGTACAGTATATACATAAGAAGAACAATAGCAGTTAATATTTTATTGCTGCATTTTATTTTTCTCTTATTGTTTTGCAAAGGTTATCCAGTGATTTTAGAACATAATATTCCCTTTGATAATTAAAAAGAGTATTTTGGTGAAAATCAGTCTTTTCTTACAACAGTTCTCAGACATTTGTTTTTGTTTTAGTTAGAGGGAATAATTGCCCAAGATGAGCCTATTTGAAATGTGAGTGAATTAAGTGTTGTAATGATTTAATTTAGTTTATTATACAGTAGTACTGTTATGGCGGGGTCATGGGGGGTTAAATCAAAACAGGTAAAACAAGAACTAACTAAAACCAACCACAAAGAAAATTATCTGCTAAAACTAAAACTACAACTAAGATGTGTGAGCATAACATTAAATGATGCTGGAACTAACATATACTAAAAAGCACAAGGTTAAAACAACATAACATAATCAGGTAATGGCACAGAACTGTGAGCCAGACTGCACTTAGTTACTGTATATATACGGAGATAACAAGGGCTAACAAGGGCCAGGTGTGGACTGTTACAAACTAGAGGTAACAAAGAGCAGGTGAGGTAAATTAGCAGATAGAGGATCAAAACACCAAGAGAGACTAGAAAACAAGGTTAAATAAACTTTACCAAAACAGGGAACAACAAGGAACCGTAACAAATACATAGATCAAGAATATAAAAAAAACAAACATTTATAATAACAAACAAGGTTGAGGCTGGTCTCTGGCCAGACTCTTACCCACAATAAAAATGTAAGTGTGAATGAAAGTTAGCTGCTTAGCCCATTAAGACAGGCAGCGTCTAGGGGAACAGGGAAACACTAGGAGCTTACAAACCTGGCAAACAACGGGATGGTATGGGGTGACCAGCAGCACGCGCTCACCAAACGGGGAAATGACACATGGACCAGGGTGGGACAGGAACCAATTCTGACACTTACATCGAGTCACACCTCACTGAGTCATGTCTGATCGCATTTATGTCTGAAGTCCATAGTAAATAATACGCAGTGATCGAGAGATGCCTGAAAGCAGAAGTATTAGGATGTTAGTGGGTGTATTGCTTAGTGTATCAAGTTCAGGAGAATGGTCGTATATTGACCCACTGTCCATACTTAACTTGTAGCAGAGCACGCATACAGTAATGTATATGTGATAGATAGCTACAATATCGTGATACGCCCAAATGCAGGTCAACATAAGTCTGTAATATGCAATTACAGTGTATCATAACTCGTAATATTTATAGGAGTTTGCAGTCATAACTAGCTATATTATGTTTTATTGAAGGTCACAGATCTGGCTGGTGTCTAATCTGTAGGCAACTGTGTCTGATGTTGAACGGTCAGCTCACACCTGACTTCTCAAGTGCGGTTTTAAAGGGAGCTGGCACTATGTGCTCGATTGATTGACAATTACTCAGTTCCTGTGAAAATCTTCAGGCTATTTTAAACTGTGTGATTAATTAGTCATACAAGATGCTGTGTGTTTAGGGCAAACACAGGGACACATTTCCTGCATAGTAATGATGTTTATTAATTGGATTTTTCTTTATGTTATTCTGAAGCTGGTTCCTAACATCTAAGCTACCTTCAATTTGTAGTTTATATAACCTGTATCATATAGATTAAAGGACTGATTTATGCGTTACAAGCTACGTGAGTTATACGTGTGGCTGTGGTTCATACATATAAAGGCATAGGTTCATGTAAAGATTTTGAAATCGTCATTTTCGGCTGGAAGATATCTGTGAAGACAGCTATCATGGTTTTTACGACCCAAAATGTTTTCTTTCGTTATTTTTGTTAAAACAGGTATAAAATAGCTCCTGGCAGGTTGAGGTATTCTCTAGAGACATGGCTGGTGTTCAAGAAAAAAGTGTCGTTATGGTTGTGAGTTTAGCTGTCAATATGTCTAAAAATGTGTAAACAAACATGTGCCTTTGGTGCAGGGCATGGTAGCAGGTAGCATGGCTGTTAGGGACAGACTTGTAACCTGAGGGAAGTAGCTACCAGTCCTGAGAGACGCCCTGTTACTATTCCCTTGAGCAAACTGTCCACCTATATAGACGGGCAAAATTGTCACTCTTGATGACAGCGTCTATAAAGTAAGAACGTAATAAGGCCTTTCACTCTTGTTTTTGTTCTGTCCCCAAACATCGGAGACCTTTCAGCACTTGCTGAGGCACGCTGCTGTTATGTCAGACTTTGTTTCGTGATAGATATTATTACCACCACTCGGACGTGCCAGAATATCCCCATGAAGCTAAGTTAAAAGCGTAAATATAAATAGAGAAAAATGTTCATTTGTTGAAGGGCTAGCCTTGTCACAGAGAGGTCCGGTGGCCAGCTGAGTCCTACTGTAATCCCACTGTTGCTCCTGCTGTTACTCTCTGGAGATCTGAAGCAGAACAGTGTCATTTTGCCAACACAGAAGTGCAGCCTGGGAAATCCCTGTCCGACACTGTGAACATGAGACGCTCACGGAGAGATCACAGCACTGCATTCTACACCCCTGGCGAGCCAGCATCTTCGTCGGGTCTGTGACAGACCTCAGAAGACATGTCATGCTCCATGCAGCGTTAATACGGTTCACTCTTTATGTCTGATGACAGACAGTACTGCACAGAGATGGGCATCTCTTCCTCAAGACTCAGAAAAGGAGCTTTCGCAGGGGGTGCATTCCAAACAGTCCATGCACTTATTTTTTGCCCAGCGTCTTATAGACTACTAATCTTGGTGTTGTGTATAAAATATTGGCCTTATGAAAATTAGATCAAGGCCAACACATACTATTTGAGAGTTGCTTTGGGTGGGGCGGGGGGACTAAGGTACGTTATTGAAAAGAGCCACTCAGATCAAGGTGTGTTATCTTTATAATAAACTTCAATATTATGTTTCCTTCATTAGTTTAATCTTTGCTAGACTTTGCTTAGACTCACCTGACCCGTACTTGCATTGCATTGCAATATGTTTCATAACTCAGATGTCCCAAAATTGCTTAGATACCTTGAAGGTGGGATGTGTTGTTTTCATACACCCTTACCGGGCCAGTGCTCTTTTTACACATTACACTGTGTTATATATAAGAGAAAGGATGCGTTAAATTATTCATGGACAGCAGAGATTTATTAAACACAATCGATTGTTAGTGTGGTTCAGTGAGTAGCACTGTGACCTCACACCCCTGGCCTGGTGGTTTTGTGTCCATGTGGGTTTGTTCTGATTGTGTATGGTGCCTGTGATGGACTGGCCCTCTATCCCCTGCTTCATGGCCTCCTCCTCCATGGATATGCTCCAGCTTTAGATAAGCAGCTAACGAAGAGGGATTGTTTAATTATATTACTAATTATAATTCGATTTTAGTATTGTGAGGGGCAAAGTTTACTAGCTATTTAAAACTCAACAATCTTTTTTCCTAGTATTATTACTAAACTGCATACGTCAAGAAGAATATAAAAATGTCAGGATTTCGAGTTCAACCCGACTAATTATGAGGTAAGATAGCTATGGTTGAGAAAGACCATTATTATAACACATACACTGGGTAGCTATGCAAAGAAACAGTGTGAAGACATGTACCATGGATTGAGAGATACAGCGTAACATATTAACAAAGGGTTCAGGGTCTTAGAATTGGTCTGATGGTATCAACAGTAACTACATATTTTTCCTTAAGATTTTTTTTTATAAAACTTGAAATGCTACACAGTGCAATGTCATGCTGGGCCGGCCATTCTGGCCTGGGAATGCTTTCTGTAATGCTCGATAACAGCATAACTTTGTTGTTATTTTCCATTGACAGCCTTAAAAGGTACATCTCAAGGTGACATTGTGGATGAGAGATTTAATCCCTCTTTAAAGCCCTTTTCCCTGCCTGGAATGACATGTGCTGCTATTAGTCTGTTGGGTGTAACACCCATCTCACAGGAGAAACACAAGGCCTTTAAATAGGCCAAACTATCCCCCCCCACTGCTCCCTCCCTGAGTCTCCCAAATAAGCAAAGGAGACAATTTTTGTCAGCACATTTTCAGTGTTTTGCATCTGCAGCGTTGAGCAGGAACACAAAGTCAGAACTGGCCAGGTATCTGCCACACACTGGGAGATCATGCAGACTCTACCACCTACAGACATTTCTCTGATTTATTAACATAAATTCATGTGTCTGGATACTGAAAATGAAAGACTGAATCGGCAGTTGCAGTATAATTATTCATACGGTAGACTCAAACAGTACCTTTAATATACTATATGATGCATGGACATTTTAATTATTAGTATTATTAATAGACTGAACAACTTTAGACTGATCATCTAAATTCCCTGTTGGTTAAATACTTAGATGTAAGTAGATGTAAGCAAACAGTTTTCTTGCAAGTGTATTTAAAAAGTATAATTAGCTATTTTCTTTATTTCAGTGAAAAATTACCACATATCTGTATAATTGGTCACTTTTTTAGATTTCACTGCAAAAACATGAAGATATAGGAAGAAAGGTAATGCTTTACTTGAGGAGTATTGTAGTATTATGCTAGGTATTAACCACAAATTCAGTGTTACTTACATACTCATCGCATGTTTCTTAATTGTTAATGAATTGTGACATATCATTTTTCCCAAGCAGTTAATATATTTGTTACTAAATCTGTTAATTATGTAAGTCTTAGTTAACTATTGAAAGAACTACTAAGGAACTATTGAAGGAACCAGTATAATAAAACAAAAGACAAATACTGATCTCATGTTTGTTCATTATTATTAATGACTATATTTGCTCATGATTTGCACTTCAGTACTTCAATAGTACTGAGTAGTAACTGAGTTACTACTAGGTATTTATGTCCCCTCAAGTTATCAAAAAAATGGAATGCCAGTTAGAATTTGCTATTACTAAAATACATTTTACATTGTATAACTATGTACATTAAAATACGTAGGACTTGTAGCAGCAGTGAGTGACTCCACACCATGCAGACAGATGGGAGGCCTTGGGAGGCCTCCTCTGGCATCATCTTGTAATAGCAACATTATGATGTCTTTTATTTGTACATAAACACAGTCTACATCAGACTTGAACTAATTACAACTTAATGACATCGCGTAATTTAGCACGGTTTGTTTTGCATGTTATAAAGCAATCAGCAGAAGTGTGCTTGAACAATGCTATAAAGACAGTATTTCATCTTTGTATTCATACAGGTAGCATGACATCAGTTGGTGAAATTAAACTGTATGAACTATTATTAACAAGAGAAAACCTTAACAAAATATTCCTATACTGCATATATTTGACAACATATATACATCATCCCTATCATCTACTTCCATGACTTAAAAAATCATAAAAGTTAATGAACCAAATTAAATGGTTATTACTGGCTAAGTAGTGTTACATTATGAAATGCTTTTAGCTAACAGTACCTACTGCACGTAAAAAAAAAAATGTCCATTTGCTAGAACCAATACTAGGAACATGAATTTATTCTTTAGGTATGCATATTTGTGAGTTGTATCATTTTTATATTAATATAATATCAAATAACTAGTTAAATGTAGGACTACAATAATGTTGTTCATTGGTATTTAGTCATAATTTATTGTATGAATACCAGTCTGCCATCATCATCACTATCATCATCATTACCATTAGATAAGCGTTCGACCTCAGGAGGTATCCAGTCAATCAGCCATGGCTTGATCTATGTCTTTCCTTATTCTCATTTATTATTCTTTCTGTACAGTCTAATTAATTTGAACATGTTACTGAGGTTGGTGTGTAAACTTTGATCAGGTGCTGCAAGTATATCTGAAAGTATACCTTCATAATAAATAGCACAGTAGAAGTGAGTGAAGAGCTCAGCCAATCAGCAGGTTTCTGTAGGGTATAGAGGACTTGCCTGCAATATTTGTTTCGATTTGTTCATTGTTTCATTCAGTTGAATAACTAGAATATTGAATATACTTGAATATTTTTCCAATGGAAGGAGGGTCCCTCTTAGGTTTAGTTTTTAGTTTTATGTAACTTTAAAATTAAAATGCACACACACACATCTTGCTTCCAGCCTGTGTGCAGTTATTTCCCTGTTGGATAGGTTTCCTCTGGTAGTCTAAAGACAGGCGTTAGGCTAATTGGTTTCTCTAAATTGCCCACAGAGTATGATTGAGTGTGTGCGATTATGTGGCTTGCAATGGACTGGCATCCCATCCAGGGTGTACCCCAGTCTTTCGCCCTGTGATGCCTGGGATAGGCTCCAGGCCCCTGGCAACCCTGACCAAGATAAGTGGTTGGAAGATGGATGGATGGTTTGTATATAATTACAGCAGTGGGTCGCAAAAGAGAGGGTGTTTATGTTGTGAATTGCATGATCTAGTTGACTGATCTCGTTTGTGAACGATGAATCACTGAACAAAATTAATTAAATGAATGAACTGAGTGATGAATCAGTCATTGCACTAAATGAACACACCAAACGATGAATCACTGAACGAAATGAACACACCAAACGATGAATCACTGAACGAAATGAACACAAACGATGAATCCCCCCTTTGAACAAACTGAGGAAATTAACAAACTGAATGCATTGCTCCAGTGACTGAGAAAGTCAAATTCACTTAAAATACACTGTATTGACAAAAGTATTGGGACGCCCCTCTGGCTGCAGGTGTATCAAATCAAGGACCTAGGCATGCAGACTGCATCTACAATCATTTGCGAAAGAATGGGTTGCTCTCAGGAGCTCAGTGAATTCAAGCGTGGTACTGTGATAGGATGACACCTGTGCAATAAGTCCATTTGGGAAATTTCCTCGCTACTAAATTCCATGGTCAACTGTTAGTGTTATTATAACAAAGTGGAAGCAATTGGGAACAGCAACAACTCAGCTACAAAGTGGCAGGCCAAGTAAAATCACAGAGCGGGGACGGTACATACTGAGGCGGACAATGTGCAGATCTCGAGAATTTTCTGCAGTCAATAGCCACAGACTACCAAATTTAGTATGGCCTTCAGATTAGTTCAAGAACAGTGTGTAGAGAGCTTCATGGAATTGGTTTCCATGACTAAGCAGCTGCATCCCAGCCTTACATCACCAAGTGCAATGCAAAGTGTTGGATGCAGTGGTGTAAAGGACATGGCACTGGACTCTAGAGCAGTCCAGTCCAGACTCCTCTGGAGTTATGAATCATGCTTCTCTGTCTGGCAATCTGATGGACGAGTCTGGGTTTGGCAGTTGCCAGGAGAACGGTACTTGCCTGACTGCATTGTGCCAAGTGTAATGTGTAAAGGGGGGATTATGGGGTGAAAAACACCATCCCTAGGATGGCCCTGTTAAAAAAAGTTTAAATACCACTGCCCTAAACTGTGGCTTGTCTGCTTTACATATGCCCCTCTCTGTTTGTGGAAGATTGTCCCTGACCAAATAACAGGCTAAATATGTTGAGCAGTATAGCCTAATATGGAGTAAGGATGCATACCTGGAGAGGAGGAGCCTGACCGGTCGCTCTGCCCCTTCTGTCCGCAGTACCGCCGCGCTTCGTGACCTCGCCCGGCAACCTATACGCCTACGAGACCATGGACATCGAAATGCAGTGCGACGTGATGGGGAGCCCGGCGCCCACTGTGCGATGGGCCAAGAACGGGGAGATGGTGGTGCCCAGCGACTACTTCAAGATCGTTGTGAGTACTTTGAGTGCTTTTATTCATCCAAGCCAGTGGGGGCAGCATTGTGCTGGTTTTCAACATCCCTTGGATGGATCAAAATTCAATGAGGCCAACTACGCTGTTGTACCCTTGATAAAAGTCCTTAACCTGAGATATTTGTTTAGTTTAGGAGCTCTATTGTCATAGCTGCATCACACAAATAATTAAGCATTTCATGAATACATAACCTGCGATGGGTTGGTGCCCCATCCTGGGTTATTCCCTGCCATGTGTCTGAAGCTTCTGGGATAGGCTCCGGACCCCCACAACCCTAGACAAATGGATGGATGGATAGATAGATGGATAAATACATAACCTGCGATTGGTTGTTGCCCTGTCCTAGGTTATTCCCTGCTTTGTGTTCATAGCTTTTGGGACCCCCACGACCCTATGTAGGACAAGCAGGAATAGAAGATGGATAGATAAATATATAACGGGGAGGCTCCTTTTTAGCTAGTTAATGGTATGAAAATACATCCTGTCTTTTGCTGGTTTGCGACTCTGAAGCCCTAATAGTTAAAACAAATGGCATGGCAGTTTGGCAGCGGAGAGTGGCAGTAGCATGGACATGCTATCACGTCTGTTGCACTGGTGTGACTGGGACTCGCGGGCTGTCCGCGGCAGGCTGCACACAGCCACTCTGGCAAGGTGCCGGATAATTAGGAAGGTACAGTACGGGCGTGAATCCCGAGATTGATGAAATCAGAGCGGCGCACTCCAATGTGACCGATCTAGTCGGCCATGACAGCCAGATTAGAGCAGGATGTTACCAGGCTGAGGAATTAGGGACAAATACAGAATAGTGGCGAAAATCCTGCCAAAAAAGATATGATTATGCATAGATGATGGATGAGCTGGTCTTTTTTTAATCACTGTGGTCTTTGGCACCCTGAACATGAAGTGTGTTCCTCCAGTGTAAGTAAGACAGTGATGAGGGAGAACCAGCTGAGGACACTGCATTGTAAATTTCCTCTTGTCTGGACCTTCAATACATATACCTAATCGCAAAGTATATCCTAGGCAGAGGCACAGTCAGGGAGCTGCAAAACTGCCTGAAAAGTGCATAAGGTAGCCTGTCATGCACCCAGCCTATGCTAAGCACTGTTCAGAGATACACATAGATGCATATATAAGAACTATATTGTTATATAGCCCTATGTTCAAGATGTGACTAGTCAGTGATGAGGCAACAGAGTTTATTCGCTGTATAAACATGCCTCTGTTGACTATACCCAGAGATGGGCAGTATTTTAATTACATTTATTTAAAATACATATTTAATTACCTTTAAGTATCTTGCAATTTGTATTTTGCTGGATAGAAAAAAAATCAGAGATAATTTGTAACAAAACACTTTGAGAGATTGTCTTTTGGCATTTAAAATGCTTTATAAAATGTCTTTTTGTTTATTTTATGTCATTTTTAACAACCTATATCACCAGGCTTACAGACTTTTAAATATGGACTATCATTGTCTTTGGCTAGATCCAAACAAATCGCTTGACACATCCTGTTGAGCACAGCTGGCTCATTGTGCCCTTAGTTTTCCCATGACCAGTAATCCTAGGAAAGAACCTGCTTTGACGCTTGGGGAAAATTGCTTTAAGGTAAAGTATGTAGTAAGATATACTATCAGATATTGCTCACTGAATGTTATTATAGGACAGAAAAATAGAGCATTCAGCAACCACCAGTGCTGTGCCCTAGAACTTGTGAATTAACTTGCTGCTAATCTACTAATGGTAGTCTAGTTAATTTGTACAGGCATACTCAGATAGTGACATCTTTTGGTTTGTCATAAGGCTTCATTGACTACAGAAGAAACAACTGAGACACTGAGCCTGTGTAAAAGGGAGACCCAACTGGTGAATTTAACTATGAATATTATGTGTCAGAGCCACTGGTTATGTGTGCTTTTCTTGGGCATCTATCTAAAAAAGCTTATTCTTCAAGTTGGCAAAGCAGGAAATTCATGCATTCATGCACAATTCATTTAAGAAAGTGTTGGTCTGCCTCCTAGTGTGAGCACACGCACAGACCAGCACCCCTGTCAGCCATAGGCACTAATTCTGTGGGAAACGCTGGGTGTATATTAACGGTGTAACGGTTCTGAGACTGAAACCGTTGTAGGAGATTGTGAACATTTATATTGCGGCTCTGGATCCACCCAATCCCAACCTGCTGCTGCAAATGCAGCTTGCTGAGCTCACATCACGTTTACTAATGTTACGAAAGTCATTTTTCATTTCAAAATTAACGCTATAACAGATGTAAATAAAATTATTATTCTGTTTAAAGTTAGGGAAATCTGTACATTTTGTAAATACTACACATTGCTAGGGCTGTAATGGTACACGTATTCATCATGTACCATTACTATTTTACATGTATTTCATGTTTCATATTTTCAAATTACAAATTACTTGTATTGTAATTAAATACATTTTGCAGTATTTTGGATTTTATTTTGTTACATTTGATGAGCAAGTACAGTATTTTTAATTTGTAACAAAATACTTCTTGATGTATTTGTGCCCATCTCTGACTGAACATTACCCACCAGAATCAAAGTTACATGTAGCATTTGACTGTACATTCCCGAGAATCCTGTCAGGGCTTACCAATGCACCGGTATTTCAGATGGATGCTGATTTTTATGTGTAATATTTTTCTTATAAATTATATTTAAATTATATTTGAATTCTTATATATCCCTAAATGTGAAATAAAATACATCAGACCCTGAGGTGTTTCTGTGTAAATGGATATGAATAGATAAGCAGAAAATTGCAGAAGGAAGCATAAGTGTGCTGTTCTTGCTCGTTTAGTTGTGCATGATTGGCTGCATACTCTGCTTTACCTGGCTGTATAATGCACCCTATATTGTATAATTTTTCTAATGAAGTGTTTGCCCAAAGATATATAAATGAATATCACTTTGCTTAAGGCTGTATTAAAAAACGCACAGCAAAAAAATAAATCTGAAAGTGGTAAGAATATATATTTGTATTCAGCACACGAGCCCAGCTAAATCCAATTCGCTCTACCCACTAGTGCGGTAGAGTTGACATCTTCCATGACTATAATATTCCCAGGAGGCAGTGAGCTGTATCCCCCATAATGCATTTCAGATCCACACAGCACCAAGCTGGGATGGCAGGTATGTCAGCTTAGGGTCACCTATCTCAGGACTCTCGCAAACCCTAACTGTGTGTGTCACCTGGCACCAGCTCAAACTTAAAAGCTATAGCTTAATTCTCTGTGGAGTCGGGACCCTCGAAAGCTCCAGCTATTCTCAGTGGATCCATGGAAGACAGACACAGACAGAGTTAGGACCCTGTTGGGTCTGTAGTTGGTGAGTCGATTAAAAAAAAAAAATATGTCACGACTCGGACCCCTTAACTGCAGATGTCACAGGCATCGCAGACCTATGTGTGTGGAATGTCAGCCATCGTTTGGTTCATCTGCCAGATACACGGCCGTCATGGTGAAAGCTGCTGCAGATTAATCCCTGGAGCTCATTCACAGCTGCTGTTATAAATACTACTTTGTTTTGTAAACACATGTAAGTCCATGATGGTGATTATAAGCTGCCAACAAGTTTTTGCGGGCTTCTGCGTGCGCCTGTTTATTTTGTGGGAGTCTTCCATAATGACACCCTGAAGCGGTGATACCCGTGGACCCACACAGCATCCGTGTCTGATCAGCAGTGCAGATTTTTAGTAAGCGGTGCTTTGTTTGCTGTGAGGTTGTCTGCCAGTGTCAAAATCTGTGCAACGAATGTGGATAAAACTAGCATTCGGAAATATAATAATGATATTAAGCCTTGGTCCACCTAGTCTCAGAGACAGCTTGCTGCAGCCTTGCTAGGAGAGCTCCACAGAGAACACCCCCCCCAGAAGCTTTCTATGTAGCGTAATTTCGTAAGCAGTTTAATTTGCATAACTGTGCAGTACGACAGTTTAACCCAGTTTCCTCCTGGGATGACTTGATCTGTGTTACACCCTTCATGCTGCCTTCTGAAGTTAATGCACTTAAACTCTTTGGACTCAGGGTGGGGGAAACTTACAGATCCTGGGTCTGGTGAAGTCGGACGAGGGATTTTACCAGTGCATGGCCGAGAACGCGGCGGGAAACATCCAGGCTGCTGCACAACTCATCCTGCTGGAGCCAGGTAAGGAGACACTTCATGCCCATGTCTACCACACCCAGGAGAACCTCCTCCTGATTCAAGCTTCACTTCCACTGAGATCACGTTAGTGACAGGCCTCCAAAGATACCATGTTAGCAATATGGCCATTCTCTTGTGATCAGGCCCAGCAGGGTTTTGTACCCAGTTCTTTAATATTTAACAGAAGAGGTGCTGCTCGTAGGGCCTCCTGGATGTCATGTCTTCCTGTCTACCTTCTTATGATTTGCTCAGAACTACTTTCACAGAGCTTCCTGTATGATTCACTAGACCTCTTGCTCCAGGCAGCCGGGGATGTTTGGCGGGTTTGGCGGGCTGAATGTTCTCCAGTGGCGGAGTGGTTGGTGTTCACTACTATGGGAACTCAGCATTCACAAATATGGGGGCTGGGTCACCTCTTGTGTGGAGTCTGGATCTTCTCTTCTGTTCTACGGGCTGGATGATGCTCACCGTGTGAGGCTGTTACAGGCAGACGGAGTCAGCGGTGAGGAGAATATGGCTTTGATGCAGCACCCGTGGCTGAGGAAGCCCACACTTCAGTCCCCTCTATGCTATGGAGGGTAGTTCTGTTACTATATCTGCTGTAAACTGTTGTAACTTTGTCCTTGAGTGCCAGAGTCTCTCATCCGGCCACCCAAGCTGGAGGGCCTGCCCCTGGGATCCTAGTTAGAAGAAAAAGCCAGATAGAATCTGGGTGCAGACCTAATTCCCCCCGACCCCCCCCCCCC
>JAODKM010000039.1:10531781-10542391 GCA_026780845.1 Petrocephalus sullivani
TGATCCATAGCTCCGCCCCCTCCCGCAGCAGTGCCCGAGACGTGGTGATCCATAGCTCTGCCCCCTCCCGCAGCAGTGCCCGAGACATGGTGATCCATAGCTCCGCCCCCTCCCCTCCAGTTAAGATACATTTACATGTTGTGAACTTGAAAATGAAAACACAAAGTGGAAATGAAAAGTCAAATTTTATTTTAATAATTGAGTCATGCATGCCTAAAAAGTTAAAATGTGAATGGTGCTATTTTATTTTTATTTTTGCCAGATTTTTGCACATACACTTTGAAAACTAAATGGCAATGTGGAGGTTGTATTTTCATTTTATCATTTTTTTATTATTATTTTTATTTGTTTTTTTTTTGTTATTTTATTTTCTTTTTTGCAGAAAATACCTCCCATAGGCAGCAACCTCACTGCTTTGTACACTGAATCTGTTTCTGGTTCAACAATCAGCAGCCAATAAATGCTGCTGCGTTTCAGCTGTGCTCCATGCAGATAAGCGATATTTGCTAAGAGTTACTTGATCGACATTCTCGTGATTGTTGAAGTTCTGGCTTTTCATACAGTTTTATGTGATTTTTAAAAATAACATGTGACACTTTCAAAGGTGGATTGCCTCTACAGTGAGCTTAATAAAGGCACTTAAATGATGATCGCATTATCAGTGGCTTGCTATATTCTCTTTTTTTCGAGTCTAAAGGAAAAACATTCGTATGACCGTGTGTTTCTATTTATCTTAATTACATGTTAGAATGATGGATGGCAGTATCCATTCTCCATGCTGTTCTCACCTGCAGGCATCTTGATTGATGTTCTAGGTTCCGGTCAAATGGGCTTGTTTTTTGGGGTTTGATGATCATGCGAGTTCGCAGTTTGCCTGCAGCATACATTTACTGTGCATGGCTTGGGAAAAAAAGAGCTGCAGGATGCATATAAAGGTTGGAGTGTTTGTAACCTGGTTATCTGGGTAAGCACCCCATAGATGGAGAATCGGGGTGGAGCTTTCATCAAGGAAGGAGACCATAAACTACTGATACAATTTACAAAGCTATTGGCCCGATTCTTTCAATTTCCTTATGTCTGTTCTGTACATCAGGTACATTCGAGTTTTGTTTTACAGTTTCTATCCCAAGTCATACTTCTACTAAAGGGGATATCTTAATAACTGCATTCAGTTATACACTTAATTTTATTATAATGTTTTATTGACTAGAAAGTATATAATTATAGCTCAGGAAAGTGTAAATCAGTGATAGTGGAAGGTGACAGTGGTCTTTGAAGGTAACCACACTCATATGGAGCCACAGGGCTCAAAACTCTGCTGATCACATCTTTCTGTCCTGGAATATTGATCAGCCTGCCTCTGAGAGTTATGTCGAAGGTTCTTGGTATTCAGCAAAAAGCATACATTTATGGTTTCAGATGGAAGAGGCCACACACTAAATGCTGGCCAGACTTTCCACGGGCAGCTAACACTGAAATGCAAATGAAATGTAAATGAGGTGACTTGTTCGCCTACTCTGTGTCTCGATTAGGCTTCAGGTCCTTGTCTGTTGGGTTCCCCTGGCTGACTAGCATTGAATTCTGGCTGAAGCTGAATACAGCCTGTATCTCCGGCAGCCGTAGATGAGGTTTCAGATGAAGACGTTTCAGGCTTGTGCCATTCCAGTGTGGCCCGTCATTAAAAGATTTCTGCTAATTATTAATAGACTCCCATATTTTGTTGTGATGGCAGGATTTGTCAGTAACAAGGCAACCAGAACCAGTATAAACTCTGCTCCCCAAAGCAGAGACCTTGCATGTTGTGTTGATGCATTGATGTGTACTGCTGAGAGGCTGGCTGTTGTATTAATACATAATATTATAATGTTGATAGCTTCACTGTGAGAAGATACTTGTACCTGTAAAGCTGTAGGAGAGTCGCCATGGGTCCTGTGTTAAGTTTATATGGCGTCTGTTGTGAGATATGAACAGAGTGTGTTGTGTTGGCTATTAGTATTTCAGCTGGAATGCTAAGGGAGGTCGTATCCTCTCCATATTTGTTTCAGAAGGGTCACAGGCATGCACATGTAAAACTGTAACACTGTAAAACCTGGCTTCCAACTGCCTGATCACCACAAAGGGAAAAAGAAGAGAATGTCTTCAGCCTGCCTGCCAGCTGTCTTCATGCAGAAACACTGGAGAAAAGGCCTGCTCTATAGATGGCCGTACCTGTGCACCGTGTGGCTCGTTTGGGATGAAAGCACGTGTTTAAAGGTTGCTGGGTCCCACAGCAGCAAGATGGGGGAGGAGCAGCTCTCCGTGGGTCCCGGGAGGCATATTTGTATTCCGCAGCCAGCATCTGACCTTACTCTCCTTACCGCATTCCCTTGATGCTATACTCCCCCCTAACGCAGGGTTGGTGCAAGGCTGATCTGGGGATGGGGTCTGTTGCCATGGCAACTCCCCAACCCCGCATGTCCTATTGATTTCTCCCGTCGGCAGGCACAGAGGCAGTCCCCGCACAGGGTATCTGGGGCTGGTTTGTGGGGTTAGGCGGGGGGGTTGGGGGGGCGTGTTGGAGGTTCCTTTTCCTGCTGTGCTTAACACGACCCATGTGATTTTTTTTTTCTTTCATAATGACCCTGCTAAGGAATCCAGAACATTGCCCACATCGCTACTGCCTGAGGGCATAGAGAAACCAGCCATCCCGGTAGGAGTTGGCTATTAATTAACATCATTTGTGCAAATGACTTAACAGATGCACAGGCTGAGGGAATCTCCCAGGTATGTGTAAGGCTGAACTTGAGCAAACACATGTCATGTCTCAATTAGCAGGAAGCTGGAGATGCATTGAGTCTGTTGGGGTTCCTGCAGATTGTGCTCTAGCCCAGGCTGTGGGGTCTCGGTGAGGGCACCCCAAAAGCTTGCGGGTGATGCAGGGGCCAATTAGGGAGCTTGTTGTGGTGTTGTTCCCCTGACCCCTCATTCATAAAATCACGTAGCTCACAGAAATGTAAGTCTGTGCCAGCATTCATGGTAACAATGATGATTCCCCAGTCCATGGACTGTGCCACTGAAATATATTTGGCCGCATTTGCACTACAGTGAAAGACTGGCCACACCTTGGGTGACTCTCAATACCAAGAACGCAGTGACCGTACTTGTGGTCTTGGCAACTTGCTTTGGTAACTTGCCTTCCAAGAACGATCTTTGGGCGCAGTGAGTCACGGGATTGGCCTTGTTCGGCGAGGATGCAACTGATGCATCTTTGATATTTAGGGCGGAGCAAGAACACCCGGGATTTTTTACTGTCTTCTGTTAGTGTTCTTAGTATTGTAACTGGTGTTCGGAAATAGGAGACAGCGTAAAATGGGCACACGAGAACGCGTGTGATCAAGTACGCACATCGAGATTCACCCCTTGTCTGACCCCAAGTGAGATAAAGGCTGTGTCATGACTGACTTTATGAAACATAGGTTAAGTGACCTTACGTGAGATTGAGGCCACGTTATGTTTGAACCCTAGCGGGAGACAGGCTACATCTTCCTTGTGTTTTTGTGAAATACATCCTTATTTTGACCTCAGATGCAATTCGTGCTACGCATCGTTTGAGCCTTAGTGAAGTAAATGCCTCAGTTTGCCCTGAATGAGAAATGGATTGGACCTTGGGAGATATGTCTTTGAGATATAAAAGCCTAGGGTAGGAGAAAACCAAACTATTAGTGTAGGCTTGGAAGGGCATGGGGGGGTATGTTAGTGCTGAGTATAATCAGAGTAGTTTCATCAGCCAGCTTTGGCTGTCAGAGCTTGGTAGTGCTGGAGGATAACTGGCTCCATTCCACTGGATAAAAAGGGTAAAGGTCAGCGGCTGTACGTTGAGTGGCCCCTGGGCCTTCCTCCTGGGGGGGGTGTCGGGGCTGCCGGCTGCTTTGCAGGAGCAGCCGCAGCTGGAGCAGCCGCTGTCATGTGTCCCCTGGTGCGTGAAGGCGGCCGCGGCTCCTGTCAGCCGAGCTTAAGAGGCGGAGTCGATAACGACAGCGGTGTCGCTTAGAAATCCCAGGGAAAAGTGGCAGACAACCGGGAAGCGGAAATGCATCTTGGCAATTTCCGAAGATTAATGTGTGTATATGGAATGGCTCTCATTTTTATCATTTAACTGTGAATCTAGGAAATAAATCTTCTCTGTCTTATTAACTCTGTATATATTATTACTTTGGTTTTCATTTTATACACAGTGACACTTGTTCTTCATTTCATGCAAATTAACCTTTTTGTCTTTTTTTCCTTATTAATATAAATGTCATAAGCAGCATTTTAAAAGATTTTAAAAACTGCATTCACAACAAATGAGGAAAACCAGTGAATTGCTCTGTAAACAAATACCAGGACAGCAGATAAGTACCCTGGAGGTATGGTTAGTAAGGTGCTCTTGGAAGCGCCAGAGAATATGGCTAGGACTACATTTTCCAGAGGGCCACAGTGAGAGCTCACCCATTGGTCTGCCATACTTCATGTGACCATGACTACTGCACAGTGTGAGAATGTACATATACACAAAGACTAATATGCACAGCAGAACTCGAATGTTTTATGTTTTCGGTGTGTTTGGTTTTTTTCTCCCTGAAGTATTTAAAAAGATAACATTATGCGGGCCTCATTTCATATTAGCCTTTCCGTAAGTAAAAAGTGTCATGTTTCGTGTAATAGGAATGTCCAATGCTTTTGATCGGTTATCTTTTCAATTAGACTCCACTGATTGCTGCTGATCTTCCTTTCAAACTGCAGGCACAAAAATAACAACATTTCCATAGGGTAGGTAAACAGAAGGCTCCATAACTCAAACAGATTTGATCACTGGAAAAATAACTATAAAGAAGTACTTCAGATCAACGCAGATCAGCTTTTAACTCCCCCTGGATCCTTCCTTCTGCTCAGCCCAGGTCTCTGTGCTATTCTTCTCCCAATCAGAAATCTGGGCCCTCGAATTAGGATCCTGGAACTGGGCATGTGGTGTTTGAATATTCTCCCCGTATTCTGTGGGTTTCTCCAGGTTCGTCAGCTTCCTCCACCAGTCCAGTAACTGTTGCCCAGTGTGAGCACTGTGATGGGCTGGCTTCCCGTTTAGGGTGTCCAGGCGTCTAAGGACTAAGCTGCAGGCTCACTGCAGTGCTGTGCCAGGAAAGCAGTTATGGAAGGTGGATTTGGTGGCAAAGCTGAATGCCTCCATCACTGTCTTCTTTTTTTATTCTCGCCATTATTTAGATCCTTGACAGGCTGTAAAGTGTTTTTAACACAGCTATTAATTAAATAGAGTCAACCCTTCTGCATTGTGGCTTTCCCCATTTTCCCCATTGCATCCCTGGGTCGGTATAAGAAATTAAATGGTAGTTTTTGGGAATTTTTACGAAAGCTGCAAACAACGGGCAAAGGCCAGCAGACGACGCACGGAAAGTTTAGTGACTCATAAATGCATAAATGTTTTTTTTTTTTTTTTTTACTGGTTTGGAGGACCAATCATTTTTACGGCAGTTTCTCGCGTGATAACTAGCAGTGATCTTCGCATCTCACATTTCTTGTATCTCTTTAGGCCATTTTGGTGTCATAAACTGTGCTAAAATCAGAAACCCCTCGCTTCGCTCACCAAGGGGACCAAAAAATTTTACTGCATTTTTCCAGGCCTGCGCCCCTCACCCCTGCAATGTGAAAGAGTCAACTATATTTATGTATTTTATGCATTTTTATTTTATCAGCGCCTTTTCTTTTTTAAAAGTCTGTGTCAACTTACTACGGCATGCATGTGATGTGGTTCCTATAGTATGTATGTGGTTCCTGTGCTATGCCTGTGGTTCCTGTGCTATGCCTGTGGTTCCTGTGCTATGCCTGTGGTTCCTGTGCTATGCCTGTGGTTCATGCGGGATGGGTTAGTACACTAGAAATGAGAAAGGTGGCTGAATCTCTCCATTTGTGTCCAGAAGAAGTGTGCTGCATTTTAATTTGACAATAGAAAACCATGCTCCTTATTACGTAAAAAGAAGTAAAAAATATGCACAAGAGCCTTTTTCTCATGCTGATTCCTCACCTTATTTTCTGGCAATTGTTATATGTAGCAAATATTGAGCCATATTCAAGCTCTGAATGCTGTTGAGAAATGCAGGTTCCTTCGCAGGGGAAGAGCGAAACTACACTTAGTTTGTACACTGCGCAAGGTTTCGATGGAAACACAAAGGCGCTGTTCTGGATGATGGACCGCCAGAAATGGCAGGATCACCAGAGGTGTTGGCTATTCGTGTTTATTAAATTGGAATTAGTACAAAGATAGTACAGAGTTTTTAACACCTTTAGCCCCTGTAGGTGCTAAATACACTCATTATTAAAGCCATAAAATTGTCTGCCTGCTACGTTAGAATTTCCCTTGAAAAAGTGTTTGTGAAAACATTTAGGCAAAAATCTGGGCTTGTCCTACATTGATTGCCAGTGTGGGGGTTAATGTGCATTGGGCTTGTTTAGAGCAGTGCAGTTATCGTAAACTAAAACAGAAGCACAAACAATCACGAAATTTAAAAAAAATAATTTGTGAACTGAAATAAAAATGTAAACTATATTTTCCAAAAAACATGTGGGACTTTTGACTGTAAAGTGTACCGCCAGCCACCAACGTAATTTTTACCTCCTTTATTCACAATATGTCCATTTGTAAAAGATGTTGTGGCTACTGCCACACTGCGACTTCACTGCGACTTCAGTGCTTATTGCTTCCATACTATACCAAAACAGCTGCATGTGGCGTGCTCTGCTCACCAAATTCTGGAATAAGGATATGCCAAATTTATGCTGATTACTAACTTTTGGGCATCACGATACACATCTTGTTAATATTTTAGGCATAGTACTAATCCTGCTTATTGAATTGTGGGCGAAAATGATGTCCATATAGTGGCTAAGTCTGGTGTCTATTATCTAAAGCCCAGCAATGGCATTTGTTTGTCGTTGTCGACCAATCGGTAAAATAGTCGTTAGTGGCAACCCGAAAAGGCAGCAAGCTCCTTGTGAAAAATGTCACAGTCCATGAACATTGGAGAATTTGGATGTACCATCTAATCATCTAATTATGGATAATAACATTTACCGTTTGACTTCAAAAAGCAAATTGAAAAGTTGTAGCTGCTGGCAAAAGATTTCCCGTCCATTTCAACAGCGGACTGCCGTATTGCACAAAATCATAAAACTCATAAAACCAACTGCCATAAAAATCATAAATAATTTAAATAAGAATCAAATGGCATTCCCACTGTCACGCATACACATGTCAGACAAATTGAATTATAATAGAGGGAAAATGCTTGACTGGGTTTTCTATGAATATTTGTATTGTTATTTCACTATTTTTCAACAGCTGTCCATCCATGATATACACATTTAAAACTGCTTCACAACGCCCCTTCATATGTGATCACTAGTCCAGGAGACAGATTTTGAAAATGTTGCATATTATTAACGACAAAAAACACATTAATAAATGTTTGTTGCGGAACAAAAATACAAGTAGTGAATGAAAAATAACCCGTTGAGTTTCATTGGCATTTCACGCAATGGGGTGCATAAATCTAATACTTACATCTCAGTTAAAATATGTTTGCATGCGTCAGTGTTTCATAACTGCTTTTCCAATTTATGTGTTTTGGTGAGTCTGGTTGTCATTCCCTGAGGCATAGGGCAGTGTATACCCTGTATAGGATGTCAGTCCCTCACAGAGGACATGCGAGGAGCAATTTAGAAGCATCAATCCGCTTGTCTTCGAAGTATCCCGAGCAAATCCCACGGGTGCACCCCTGACTCTGGAGATGTAAGGCTACCCAATGAGCCAACCCGCGATCCAATATTAACTTTGCTGTAGTGAATTAGACGTCGTTATTTAAAATAATGATTAAATGCAATGAAGAAATAATTATTGAAATATTATTTTAATTACATACAAATGAAACCCTTTTAATTAAGATTAAAATGAGGCATGAGGATTTATTCTGTTTGTCCTGGTTTTTGCTAATTTATCAGGGGCAGGCCCCTGGAGGCATGGCGCCGCGTGCCCGCCCTCAGTGCCAACCCTACACTTATTCAAAGATCACAAATCTGTCAGGTGCCCAGATCCGCTGTGGCACCACTTCCACTTGCAGGCTTTGTATTTCGCACTTAGCTTTGAGAATACTGGCCCAATAATGCAGCTAGCTGCAGATGGATATGCAGAACAGATGGATTTGTCTCATAAATGCACAGGCATCACTTTCACATTTCCCGCTACGATGCACTGAGCGTGACGTGTCTATATCTAGCAGGGAGGCTGCTTGATTTGTATTTAATGATCCAAGATGGTTGGGGTTTGGAGTTTGTGCAGCATTTTTTTATGAAAAGCAACTGTTTCAATGGCACAAAGTACAGGTTTGTATATAAAAAAATGTTTTGTGGTCTATGTTACATAATAAAAAATTTCTATATATTTTTTTCAGAAATTAATCTCTGAACACCAGCTGTGTAACTCCAAGTGTTTAAGCCAAACAGTTGTGCCTAATGCCTAATGTATTTTACATGTATTGTACAACAAAGGCTGTAGTTTGAAAAAATACATATACTTTGATTGTCACCTCCTAGGTTGTGGGTTTCCATCCCACCCCTGCAATGAGTATGTGACATTCTGCCTGTGGTGTAGTGGTTTTCTCCTGCAGTACAAAGACATGCATTTAGGCTAAATGTCTTCTCCAACGTGACCAATGTGAATATTGGATAGTGCCTTTAAAATTAATATCGTTCTATTTCCTTATTTCTACAATTCTGGATCAATTCTGGAAGTTTCCAAAGTGAAGTAGACATTAGTTTCAAAGTGAATATGTGGAACATATGCATGAAGGTGGATTTAATATTACAGCTTTCATGTCTAAAGCCCCATGATGAAGTTGAATAACAGTATTCCATTTGCTTTATTGTTCATTTTAGCCTAGCATATTGTTGATGAAATTTAAAAGAGCTGAAGGGATGTGAGTTGGGTGGTATTTTTCCTTATTTATTAGCTTTATCAAAAACCTTAGTGCTACACAGAACCGCTTGGTCTGTGATTTTCTGTGACGTTTCTCTGTGACGTTTATTCACTAATGACCTAAACGTAAAGGAACATGAGCTGTCCATTAGCGGAAATGGTGGCTACTTTTGTTCCTGTTTTTGAGGAGTAGGCAGGCGCTGACTGAGTAATGTAAGTTAACTCATCGTTTTCTTGTTTGGTAAAAAAAATTTCAAGTTATCTCTTTATGCAGCTCTTTTTCTTTACTAATACCGGAGTTGGAACAAAAGCCAACGTGCACAGTGGCATGCCAGAAGCAGGATTAGGATATCTCGGTATAGGGGGGCTTCGGTTGGACAGCACCCCGCTGCGCACAGCTCCTGACTCGAGTGTTCACCGCACACTGTATGGCAAGCATGCGTTCTTGCTCAAAAGCAACTTGTGCCATAAAGGGAAAATGATTTCTGATATGACCGGATTATCATTTTAATACCCTTGATTTTTATTAAGCTTTCGTTTGGCGGCCTTGCTTTTGTCGGTGGCTTCCAGCACGATTGAAGCTCTTTATACAACAGAAACCTTGCTGTAGCGTGCTTGAAATTAAAAGCTGAATTTTCCATGTACCGTCCCTGATATTAAGCATCTACAAAAAAAAACTCTCAAAGCCTGTCAGGTTAAATGCCATATAAGCCTGTCAGGTTAAGTGCGATATAAAGGGTTGTTTTCCCCTTTTTCATTTGGGCCTGGAATTTTTTTTCTGGCATGGGGGTAGATCCGGTGTGACGTCTCATGCATGGTCACCAGTGTGCAGGGCTGGTCAGTGACCAGGTGAAGAGCTTTGTCCTTCAAGCCAAACTCCATGTTTCCCCGTTAAGGGCAATGGGGTCTTGGTTCAGTCAATATGCATATTGAGAAAGTTGACATTTCCATGTCATTGATTTTTGGTTTGGTCTAAACATGCATGCCCATATCTCAGCACTGAGAATCTGTATAAATCAGTTCATAACTCAAAGCATAAGAATTGTATTTGACACATTACATTTCTGATTATTTACACAACTGCTATCGAATATTTTAGCAGCTCAAGTTGCTTGAGGAAATATTTGCGCTTGGTGGCTGAAACAGTGCATGAATCTGTAAGTAGACTGCCAGAGATGTTTGTCCGTATAAGCGAACATTTCAGTTTGAACAGGACTCATGCAAAAGCAGTTCTGTGAAGGATTTAAGAAGCGTACAAAATCCGTATGAAAGCGGGAATTGAAAACACTACAACCTTTTACTTGACCCAGTTGTTCAAACACTGTTTGCTAACATTTATGGTTCAGCAGATTGGTTTATGTCGGACACTTTGAATTAAGTAACCAATCAGTCAGATTTAACTCATTATAATACATTTTCTTGAACAAGTTGTTGCAAAACATTTTATTATGGGTTTTCCATGGGGAATGAGAAACAGAAGATAAGATTTGCCAGTGACAGAACACAATATATATATATATATATAAAATCTAGGGCTGTCAAAATTGACGCGTTAACGCGGATTAATCCAGCGTTGTGATTAATCTGATTAAATATATTAACGCAT
>JAODKM010000039.1:10542491-10564482 GCA_026780845.1 Petrocephalus sullivani
GAGGTAAGTTCAGGTAAGAAATAGTTGGCAACGCTGCATTTCAGGAATTTTGAGTCATTCTGCGCTGCAGATGGGGTCAATGCGTTAATATATTTAATCAGATTAATCACGACGCTGGATTAATCCGCGTTAACGCGCCAATGTTGACAGCCCTAATAAAATCACAAATTAAGTTATGGAGAACATATTAAGGGTTTTCCTGATCAAGGCTGACAGTATCTGGTAGCCAACTATCAGGTAATTGAATGGTTCTGCTGTTGAATTGTGGATGCCCTTGTCAATGCATCAGTTAGAAACATGCATCCCTTCACTGTTGTAAGTTGGACTTGCTGGTCAACAAATAGCCTGGGATCCGAGTAGCCTGACCAGAAATTTCAAAGGGAAGCACAGAGAAGATTTGAGTATTTTGTAGATATATATGAAATAGTTTAGACAGATTTTAGTGAGGTTTACTGCAGCTTCACATCTACGGGGCTGAGGTTATGAATTTGCCGCCCGGTTTGCGTAGCCTATCCATGTTTGAATAAGCTATCTCTGTATAGCTATCTCAGGTTCTTCCCATTGTCAAAAACATCTCTAAATTGTCCATGTGATTGTAACTTGTACCTGAAGAGGTGAAGCAAATTCTCCTAATGGAGCACAGTCTTAACTTCTCACATCAGTTTTGGGGGGTGCGAATCCTAGCTTTGTGTGTGGTCTGTGATGGGCTAATCTCTCTAGGGCAGTGTTTCCCTATCTGGTCCTCAGAGACCCACAGATAGTCCATGTTTTTTGGAGCAAAATTGTGTCCCCAACCCTAAGATAGTCCGCATGATGACTGTGACCCTGTACTGGGTAAGTGGTTTGGAAAAATCTGTAGAAGGTGAGCCAGCAGTGTACAGTAGAGAGTCACCCTGGTAGACAAAGCTATGACAGTACATGGGGCTAATGCATTTATGCATTATTCATTGATGTGCTCTCATATGTGGATCCATACCAGAACTAATACGAGCAGCAGTCAGTGCAGATTCACTGGGGATTCGGAAATTTGCATTGTTGTCACGGACAGCTTGTCATGAATTTTATAGTCCATAATGTCATTAATGTACATCTCAGTGGAAACTATAGAGGTCTTGCCGCTCCTTTAATTGTGGCCACACCAAACAGCTGCTGTTTTTCGTTTTCGTTTTTCGTTTTCATTCATTGTTTGCCTGGCTTTTGGTTATTGCCGATTCCATTGCCATGTCGCGGTCACATTACACTGCAGGTCACACAATGGTGGCGCACTGGTAACCAGCCTCTCTTAACAAGGCACGCACCCCGCACGCTCACATCCTGGCTGATCCCGTGAGTCAAACATATGCTAACTCAGAGCACATGTTATATCAAAGCTGCGGTATATCAAAGCTACTGCGTCGTTAACTACTCTGTCTGCCACTGTCCATGTCTGTGCTTGCTTGCATAAATGTTTGTTGTGTTGCCAAATAATCCATTAGTGGCGGTCATTGTGTGTAGTGCTTGCTTATATATAATAATAGCTTAACTGCCCATTTACAGATTATAGCATTTAACCCTACAATAAAACCACGCAGCTCTTTCAGTCCATCTGTCCTGAATGTCCTGCTTCCCGCTGCACTTCCCTGCACTGTTAACCTCGTTTACTGTAATACTGAAAGATTATTTCTGTGCTGTTTCTCCTGTTTAAAATACTGATGAACTGTCATAGTTTGAATAGACTCTTTCATGATCCTTTTATCACTCTTCTTTTTTCTCAATCTTTTCATTGTCTCTTCATTTCATTCTATTCATGTGGCCCATGCTCTTTTACATCTCTCTCCCTTCCCCCAACTAACGAATAAAACAGAGGCCACGCCCACATCAGTCTCCTTGGCCCCGCCTCCCGTGACCCCCACCTCTTTGACTGACTCCTCTCCTCCCCTGCCAGTTGTCCCGAGCTCCAGCGTCCTCCCCTCCGCTCCCTGTGACCTGGCCCCTGTCCTAGTGTCTAGCCGCTCCATTCGGCTCAGCTGGCGCCCCCCAGTGGAGACGCATGGGAGTATCCAGACTTACACCGTCTACTACTCAGAGGAGGGCGTTAACAGGTTTGTAGGCCATAGTGCCCAGACTCCAGGTATTTGTATAGCTCAGTGTGTGCTAGAGTTTGAGATATAACGGCAGAGTGACTAGGGAAAGCCTGTCCCTTACATAGATTTCATGCAGTAATAATTTACATATAAGCACTTCACCTATGGATCGGCTTAAACACTGATCTATCACTTAAATGGTGAAATATTAAATGAGGTCTATCTTAAACGTTAGGTGTTATTCTTTGGAAACTGATGAGATGGTTATAGACCTGCTTTCATTACCGTGCAGGAAATTGTTTTTGACCTTAAGCACTTCACTAAAAAATGTTTGAAAAATGTCTATGGTCTGCTGAACATACAGTTAAGGCGTATAAGTGGATTAGGTTAATGGCATCTGCCAGCTGGCCATTAAGAATGACGCCCATTTGTGTTTCAGGGAGCGATCGGTAAACACGTCACAGGCTTGGCTGCAGGTCACCTTGGATGGCCTGAAGCCGGAGCAGACATACGTTTTCAGGGTGGTTGCTTACAACGGCCAGGGCCCGGGGGCCAGCTCCCCACCTGTCACTGTCACTACGAAACCATACGGTAAGCCCGACTAGAGCCCACGGAACAGGCGGACGCTCCAGCTCGCGCAGCTTTTGTGACAAAGAAGCACTCCCCCGGGCAGACAGGTTATAAAATAAAAACAGTGCAAAAGAGGTTCTCAATGGTTTTAAAGCTCGCTTTCTGCAGGGTCTGTTTGGATAAAGTGAGAAGGGCAGGTTTATTCCGTAGCATTAATAAGACGGAAAGGTCCTCAGCACTGCCAATAACAAAACAAACACTTTCCAATCCTGCGTTATCCATAATGCTGTAAGTGTCCTCGTGTATTTCTGCTCACCACTGCTGTGTACAGAAACACACTAAGCACATGTGACTCGGGCGCTTAAAGGCGAGATGTGATCTTTGGTCTCGCCATGTGGCCCATCGGCTCCTCTACCCAGATGCAAGTAGGCTTTTACTTTAGAGTCTATGACTAGTTATGTTCATTTCTGTTACGGGACTCTGGTTAAAATCAGCCTTAGGGGCCCTGAAGCAGGCCTGGGAGCCTCCATTCAGCCTGGATTTCTTGGTGACTTGGCAGATTGCCTTAACTTATGTGCTTGTGTCTGCTAACATCTGTCCGCTGACATTTAGTATTAGCATTTTAGCTCTGTGTGTTAATTATGAAGCCCGATGGCTGGGAGTAACAAGAACACGAATGATAAGCCAAGAAATGCATTTGTGCATATTGCATATATATTGCATATACAGTCAAGCCCGGAATTATTCATACCGCTGGCAGATTTTGACTTAAAGTTACTTTTATTCAGCCAGCAAGTTTCTTCTTGATTGGAAATGACACAGGCATCTCCCAGAAGATAATGAGACAATGTACAAGAGGCATCATTGTGGAAAGAAATATTTCTCAGCTTTTATTTACATTTGAACAAAAAGTGGCATGTCCAAAACTATTCATACAGTACCTTTTGCAAACTGTCACAGTCTATGGGAAAATCCAAAGTTCTATACCATTCCAAATAGTCCAGGCTGTTCTAAAGCATCTCAATTTCCCTGATTCATTGGGAACAGCTGTTTTAATCAACTCAACAGGTGAAAAACAGCAGCTTTCCGCAGTTGATTTGTGGACAGTCATGGCCAAGACAAAGGAGCTGTCTGAGGACCTGCGACTGCGCATTGTGGCTGCTCACAAGTCAGGAAAGGGCTATAAGGCTATATCTAAATGTTTTCCAGTGGCTGCAGTGCAAAGTATTATTAAAAAATACATGACGTTCTGGACTGTGGAAAATCTCAGAGGACATGGTTGGAAGCCGAAAGTGACACCTGTGCTGGCCAGGAGGATAGTAAGAGAGGTGAAAAAAAATCCAAGGATTACCACCAAGGCCATCCTGGTGAATATGGGCTCTGCTGGTGGCAACGTTTCAAGGCAGACAGTCCAATGGACACTGCCCAATGCTGGGCTCCACGAACGCAGACCAAGGAGGCCTTTGCAAATGTTCACCTGCACAAAGAAGAAGACTTCTGGTCTTCTGTGTTATGGTCAGATGAAACAAAAAATGAATTGTTTGGCCACAATGATATATCCTTCATTTGGTGTAAAAAAGGAGAAGCCTTCAACCCAAAGAACACCATCCCCACTGTCAAACATGGTGGTGGGAACCTAATGCTTTGGGGGTGTTTTTCAGCCAGTGGACCTGGGAAACCTAATCACAGTAAATGGCACCATGAAAAAAGAGCAATGCATCAAGATTCTCAACAACAACATTAGGCAGTCTGTAGAGAAACTGGAACCACTGGACAACGACCTAAAACACACAGCAAAAGTGGTGAAGAAATGGTTAGCGGACAAAAACATTAACGTTTTGCAGTGGCCCAGCCAGAGTCCTGACTTGAATCTCATTGAGAATCTGTGGTCAGCAATTATTGGAACCATTTAACTGCTGTAATAGCAAGTAAAGTCTTTTCTATTGATTATTGAGAAGGGTATGAATAATTTTGGACATGCCACTTTTTGTTCAAACGTAAATAAAAGATGAGAAATATTTCTTTCCACAATGATGCCTCTTGTACATCGACTCTTCATCGTTATCTTCTGAGAGACGCCTGTGTCATTTCCAATCAAGAAGAAACTTGCTGTTTGAATAAAAGTAACTTAAGTCAAAATTTGCAAGGGGTATGAATAATTCTGGGCTTGACTGTAAATTACCTATATAGGTGATCGCTTTGTCATTTTGCAAGTATAGAAAACAAATTCTCTAAACAAATTCTAATTAACAGTGCCAAGAAAGACATTTCTGCTACTCTTGATGCTTGATGTAAAACCTTATAATGGTGGACAGGATATAAATAATGGAATAGTGTTTTATATCTGGCTTTTATATGTTACACTTCCAGCCAGAAAGATAATTAAAGTGAATTAAATATGGATCCCACAGGTTCTCAGAAATGCAGCTGTACAGTGGTGTCACTGGAGAAATGTATGGAGCCTGTCCATCTAATTTACATTTCCCCATTCTTAAGAGGGACGTGCGAGATATGAAGTGCTAATATAGCCAATCTTTATGTGTTTAATCTATTCCTTACTGATTACGTCTGAGTGAAGGCCACTGAGTTGACAAGGTGACTTCCACACTGTGCCTATATTACCGTTACTATGTCTCCCTTTCATTCTACACCCATAATATGATAAGTGCTATAAATGATTGCATGCCTTATGTCCCTTCACTCAGCATCTGTAGTACCAAGATTATGTCACCGTGTCACTGTATCAATAGTACTGTAAATTCCTTCTTTTCACAATGGAGGTATGTACAGTTGAAACAGGGCCTTAGATCCATCCAGGGTCTCCTAATAATGTGACGCCAGTAATTCTGACCTGCAGCACAAGTTCCCGGGCCTGTGGAGAACCTGCGGGCTGAGGCCCTGTCCTCCACCTCTGCCCAGGCCTATTGGGAAGCCCCAGTGTTCACTGAGAGCCCAGTGCTTGGCTACAAGGTTTTCTGGACCGAGACTGGCACAGGCAAGGAGCAGGTCAGTCAAGACCGTGGTTGTATAACTCTTGTGCGCTTGTCCTTTCATCCAAGGCAATGTAGATAGATTACAGTAATCGTAGGTAGATGATTTTCTTAAACAATCTAAGGCACTGCAAATAGGTCACCAATAAGATACAAGAGGAAGACCGCACGATATCCTGTTTACTTATTGGCAAAGTAACTATGGTGTTGTTCAGGATTTTACATCACTAATTTTAGCCATTGCCCTTCAGTTTCAATCAGGGTTTCTTAAACCAGTCCTCGGGGCCCCCCAGACAGTCCACGATTTCGCTTCCTCCCAATTCCCTGGGAGTGGGGTCGCCGAGGACAGGTTTGAGAACCTGCTTTATATGATAACTAGGAAAACATTTAATTTAAAAAAAGGTGTGAATATTCTTATTGCGCATGCAGTATACAACAAAGCACATTACAGGTTTCTCTACTATTACAAAGGTACAAACGTACACTTCAGGATTATCCCAAACACCATGTTTCTTCGCTGAAATGTCATGTGATTGTGTTATCTCTGCAGTATTCACAGAGCAGCTCTATTTGACTGCTTGCATTAGCCCTTGAATAGATACAGGATGTTGAAAGCATTACATGATAAAGTAATCAATATTGTAATCTGAAGAGGAGTTACCAATAGATTTTGCAACAGGAGTTAACAAATCGGTCAATGTTCGGGGCACAGAGAAAAGCTGGGGTCAGTGAGACTTGTAGGATGTTCAGTTCAATAAATCAGAATGTTTTTCATGTCTGAAAACATAGGTTTTTATTAGGGCACCAGGGTATTGCTCATGCAGAAGCAGGTTTTCTTGAACATACCTCCATTACTGAACCTCACCACTAACTCCGCACTAAACCAGCCAGTGCTGGCTTAGGTAATAAATGTGAGTAAAAGAAACAGGATTTGCTCATACGTCGAGTCCAACTGCTGCACCCTTGAGCAAAGCATTTAAAAGGCTGTTGCAGTCTCACATCAGCACGCCGTGTCTGAATTGCTTCTTTACTGCCTTTTTTCATCCATTTACAAGCAGAACATAAGTACCACAGGTTCCGCTGAGAATCTGCTGGGGTTTTTTGGCGATAACTTGAAGTGCGGTTATATAACCCTTAACAAACAATCAAAGGCCCAGAAAGAATGCAAGGAAAAATAAATAAGTAAATAAATACATAAATAAATTTCCCAAAGGAAAATGGTATTGGGGAGAATTTCAAAGGCTGATTCTGATAACAAAACAGATAGTTAGTGGTAGGAACACAAGTAGCAGTAAGAGCTTATTATATACCTAGGACTGCTAATGAGTAGCAAACATGAAGAACATATTAACAGCTAAGTCAGACCTGATGTCAGAAGGCCTCTCAGGAGTTATCTTTTAACACTAAGGCTCCCAGATAGGTTGCAGGTTATCGTACAGGTTTCAGGTTATCGTACAGGTTGCAGGTTATCGTGCAGGTTATCGTACAGGTTGCAGGTTATCGTACAGGTTACAGGTTATCGTGCAGGTTATCGTACAGGTTGCAGGTTATCATACAGGTTACAGGTTATCGTACAGGTTGTTATTGTGGTAAGATGTTTTGGTGTACATTGTCAGCTAGGTCATCATTTTTTTTATGAAAAAAAAGTTTTTTCTCACTTGTCTTTCACGGTTTTCTGTATTATTTTCAAGTTTTAATATGGAATATACAGAGAGAATTACCATTAATAACATATTTTTGCGATCAGAAGGGATGACCAAGGCAAAAATAAAAGCTTGTACTGTAAGTTAGAGACTTATTCTTAAGCCAAAGCTAAATGCTGTACACTGCAGGAATGTAAGAACTCTATGTCGGGGCTGCTAAAGTAGACATGGTTAGGTTATAAGTCTTCTGTTATACTGGTGAATTATGGAGAACTGAATTTCTGGTTATCCGAATATACAGTATAGGTTGTATATTTCATAGTAAAAATCTGATTCCTGCATAGTTATGTATGACTATATGCTATTCAGTGTCTCTTGACTGGCTTAAAATATAAAATATGGCAAATAAATAAAGCAGTGCAATTTGCTTTGCTTTATGTTGCGATAAATCTGGTTTCAGAGTGCGGAGGTAGCCGGCCGGAGCTACCGGATCGACAGCCTGAGGAAGTTTACAGAGTACGCAATCCGCGTCCTGGCCTACAACCATCACGGCCTGGGAGAGTCTGCTGGCGATCTGATGGTGACCACCATGCCTGACGGTGAGTCGCCATGCCCATCGCATTCCCCAGCACTGCATTGTGGGAAACTGTCGACCAACGAGTAACAAACAGCAACTTCTCGTGCATATTGTCTCTCTGTTAAAGCTGCTGAGAACATGGGCGCCCTGGTTTAAAAATAATCTGCAGTTAATGGAACTTTACTGTGACAGCGGTTTCCAATGAATGATTGTGTAATTAGTCGCTTATTCAGCTCGACGCACCTGGAATTTGGGGCTGCCAAATACCCATGCAATAGTTATAAGGAATAAACAAATGAAGCTGGGATAATGATGGTTTGCAGCAAAATTATAGATACTGGGGCATAGACTAATATCAGTGTGATGACAGTTTCATCTAAGATCCATGAGGACGATTTTGTCGGGCAGAGGAGGATGAATTTGACCCTCGACTGCCATTTGATGTCAGTGAGTTTAATGTGTTCCCAGGCAGTAAAGTGGTAGAATGTAATGCTTTTAGGAGTTTACCCAGTTATCAGTGGTGCCAGGTTGATGCAGAAGCACTACTCAGTATATCTTGAGGTTACCTGTGTTCACAGACAGTCTACTCATCATTCCACTGCCTGTCAGTGCTGTGGCTTCCTGGTTTAGGACATTGGATGGCTCCCGCTACTATGAACAGCTTTCCTTGTCTTTTTTTGGTTCAGAACTATGGACGTCCTCCTGTGGGTTTCACTGGTTCAGAGCTTTGAATAACTCCCATTCGCCCGCATCTGCTTTGGTCAGAGCGTTAGGCAGCTCACTGTATGCCTTCGTGTTTCTGAATTCTGCCTGGTTTCCGTTGTGTCTCAAAAGCACCACAGACAGTGTGACTCAGGTCATGTTGAATCTAAGACAGTATGTGCATGCCTCCCCAAAGACTGGAAATATTTCATACCTTTCATACCTCCTTAAGGTGCAGAGTAGCACACCGGGTCCTGTTTGTCACATTTAATTCTCTGCAGAGCAGGAATCCTGCATTTATGTGTATTGCCTTTCATAGTTCCCCACCTATGTCTGATTTTCACACTTTATTGTCATTAAGTGCAATTTTTCTTTATTATGATTTTTTTTCTTTTTTTTTTTGTAAATCTGCCACGGCTTCCTCATCGTCCATTTATATTACATTCATGGTTCTGTTCCATTCAAAAAATGTCAGCTGAACTCACATAAAACAAGGAATAAAATAATATATGTATGGATTCAGGTGTTCTTAACATTCTATGTAGGTGTCTCAAGGTGCTCCATTCACGTTTGCAAGCTGGTTCAAACCCCTAAAAAAGATTCCTGTCCAGTTAGCAGGATTGAAAAAGCTGACATCATCCAGAATTCTCCCGCCTCTGCCGTTCTGTCTCGAGTGGCAGGCATCTCAGCATGTGTCCGGAAATTCCGTAACCATCTGCTGAAGTTCATGTATGACATTTCACATCACTGCCCTTTATAAAATGGGTAAAACTTGAAAGCCGTGTGCTACAGGCCCCATATATCGCTTCAGGAGCAAGTTTATCACAGTATTTTTTTTTCCTCCGATGATGACTTCAAACGGGTAACAGTTTTTATCTGGCTAAATTTGCTCCAAAATGATGCATATGTTATTTCTCGTGTTTTTCGTTGTGGTGACAAACTGTTTAATAACATTCAGTGATTAATCCCTACACCTAGCGGAGTCCCATTTTCCCATTCGCTACTGAGGCTGTGTACAATTCAAACAGAGCCAGCACCAAAACAAATTACTCTCCGAGTGTCTGGGTTATTTTTTGGAGAACTCATACCTTGATGTCTCAGACTCATTCCCCAGAGGGTTGTGTTCATGCCGGTTTTTATTTCATTCCATTCCCCTGGTTTAATTTCTCCGCTTAGTTGTTAATATTCTGCAATACATACATCTTCTGAAGTCTTTCTGCTATGTAATTTGGCATTTCTTTTTGCAGGGCATAAAAAGCTTCAGTAATTTATACAGTACAAATATTTAAAATAACTACTAACCTAATAATTACCTGGAAATGGTTTCCCTGTCTGTCCATGGTGATCCTGCCCTCACCTGCCCAGCTAATGACAGACTGTATAACATCCAGCTTGTAAAAGATTTTAATTACAACATATAATCCATTTAAATTAAATACACTACATATATAGATGTTTTAAAAATTCTACATTTTGGTATAACACTGAACCCTGTTTATTAAAAATTTGCAGAGTTTGGAAATGCAATAGCAATGTCTAACATTTTTTAATTTGCAAGGTGTGTTTGTCATGTTGTTCTTTTAAACATGGCCACTCATTAGAGTTTTCCTCTCTTTTTAAAACCTAGCTTGCTAGCACATTTTAGAACATTGTTTCATGTTTACAGCTTGAATTGTGTCTGTGGATTTTCAGGTGGCCTTTCCCAGTGGCCAGTTTATGGTATTTTTAGCTACTAGTGAATTATTTTTCATGTCGTGATTCGGCAGCAATTTCGGTTAATTTTGAGGTTTCAGTTCAGTGATTGAGTAATAGAATTACTCTCTATGTGGCATCCTGGTTAGAATAGAGGACCATAGACAAACTCTCTCGAGAAAATGCTCATTGAGTTAATGAGTGCCCTGGGTGTGACTGGTATTTAAAAGGTCCTTTATGTATGCTTTCGCTCACACTTTGCACTCGTTTCCACCTTTCAGCCAGGTTCACCTGCTGTCTTCTACTGGCACCCAGGTCCAAATAAGGGCAGGAATATTTTGAGTCGTGATTGTATTTAAAATGTATTAAATGTATTTAGAACATTCTGATATTTAAGTAGGCAGACAGACATACTTTATTTAAACATTAAACACATGCCTTAGAAATCATCGAACAGAAGAATTTTAAACACATTCCAACAGAAAATTAAAGGAAAGCCCTCACATTACACAGTCGTTTTTTTAATTAAAGCTAATTAAAATGAGTGGCTCAAAGCAGTCTGCTCTAAGCCACTGTTAACCAAAAAGTACTGTTATGTTTTATTTTTCTTTAACACTTGTTTTTTCTCAGTTGCTAATCTCTTTCTCTAATTTTCATTCCATTTTAAGTGCGAGGCTCAGTGTAAGGCTCGATTGCTGTTAAGTTACAATTGAATGTTTTTTGTCTTAGAAATCTAATTAAATGCATGTACTCGTCGACTTTTTATATTTGACTCCATTCAAAAGCTATAAAATGTGAGACCCCATTAAGACTCATAGTTAGATTTTTGTTAAATATGTAATTAACATAATGTTAAGTATATCAAATATGCTTACATTTTTTGCCGTGCTGCTTATGCACAGTTGTTGAATTAACTTTCACAGCTCTGGTGACTAATTTAGAGATTTGCCTGTTTTACCGCCTTAATTTTTGGTAATCAGATGCACTATTGGTTTTATACAGGAGTTATCCCCTAATTCTTCAAAAATTAATTTGCTGCTGTTCTGCACACCTGTACATTGTATTTAAATATATATCTTTATTGTGCATGGTTCTGGCAAGCTAGCAGCCGGAAAATCCAGGTATCGGAACATCAGCAATCGGATGACTGGGCTAATTTTAACCAACAGCCCATAGAGATAAATGGTTTTAATGTATTGTCTGCGGTGAGCTGACTTTGTCACGTGTCTCTGCTCTCCAGCGCCCCCTATGGGCTCTGTGCTCCTTGGGTGGGGGGGGGGGGCTTTCTCCCTGGGTGTCTCCCCACATTAGCCTCAGCAAAGGCTGTAGATGGGCAAGCCTGGGGACGCCCATGTGCGTCAGCTTCTATAAGCAGAGGCCATAACATGTGCCCGAGCGGCCCTTGGGGGTGCTGTTCCATCTCCCAGCCTCATTACGGCTCTCGTGCTCAGTAATGAAATTGTCTGAGGGTGACTTTTCCCTCAGTGGCCCGCTCCGAGTTAATGAAGGGCACGGTTCCACGTGCGGCTGGCTCGATGTGGACTCTCTCTCTCTCTCTCTCTCTCTCTCTCCCCTATGAGTGGATGAACCTGCTCCTCGGAGACCCACTAATTTATGCGTTTATTTATATTGCATCCAAAGAACTAGCAGTTAGTGAAAAGCACAGGGGCACAACATTAAAGATACACGTGTAGCACTTGTCACGGCACTTAGGAAAGCAGTGTCCTTTCAGCTAGACATGTTCATGGCTCCAATATGCAAAGCCGAACCCAGAGGAGCAGAGGAGCAGGCCGAACCCAGAGGAGCAGGCTGAAACTAAAGACAGTTCTTGCTTCCAAGGTACAGGCTGTTTGTCTAATTACTGTAGTTTAGTAGTACTTTCGTGGACAATAAATCTGTAGATTTCTTTGTGCTTTAAATATAGTGGATGTTATTTGTGATTTATGATATCGATTCCTGTGATGTCTCAACTGTTTTGGTCATGCCAGGAATAGAACTGAGGGGTGGCCAGAGGTGGCCTTGGCCATCTCTAGTAAACACATCGATAACCCTGTTTCCGCCCAGCATCAAAATAATAAAAAGGAAATGTGGATTATAACATTTCCTGGACCTGAAGCATAGGTGATACACAGTGTGGCACAGCCACCCCCATAAATATAACTGTCCCCTAATGGCCACCCCAATCAAAATTTTCTGCAGGCATCACTGAACCATACAGAGAGATGCGTGCATCAAACAAGGATTAAACATTACTGCAATGAAGCTTATTGGTTTAAACCATAAAAGGTGCAGGGAAGGGTAGACCTGACATCAAGTAAGTTGTATAGTAAATAGTCACAACGTACCTCATGCTTAGAGACAGAGTTCATGTTGGTGTAATTCTGCAGAGCCTAGAAAGACGACAGCGTGTCACCATACAGCTTTCACTCAGCAGGCCGCAGGGGACGGGCTGGCTGCTGTGTGCAGACTGAGATCTGTCTGCTATTACACAGTTCATTTTGATTCAGGGCCAGTGAATTGCAAGGAGCAGCCTACTAGTCAGCTGCTTGCAGAGAAGGATGTGCAGGTGTGCTGGTATAAAACTTAATATCAGTGTCCCAAGTAATAATGACTACCCTCTCATGGATGAGGTATGCAAGATGGAAGGTAAATAAATGCAGATATGGTGAATAAACAAGTCTTGTATCTTTAGGTTTGTAGGTTTGTTTTTAAGCCATTTTGACTGTTTTGTGATTATATTGTTTTGTTTGCACCCCATGTTCTTACTTTCAGCCTGGCTGGTGCCATAATTTAGCACCTTTTGAGGCCTTTATTTAGGGTACTTTGTTTATGGGGTGTGTGATGTCCCCAACACCTGTCGTTACCTAGGTGATGGATACCTGTGTCCCCAACACCTATCATTACCTAGGTGATGGATACCTGTGTCCCCAACACCTGTTGTTACCTAGGTGATGGATACCTGTGTCCCCAACACCTATCATTACCTAGGTGATGGATACCTGTGTCCCCAACACCTGTTGTTACCTAGGTGATGGATACCTGTGTCCCCAACACCTGTCGTTACCAAGGTGATGGACACCTATGTACAGTAATGGGCTTTGAAGTCGTCCACATGGATTCAGGCAGGAAGGACATGATTCTCCAGGACTTGCTAGGTTAACTGCACCAATGAGCCACTTTGCTATTAAGTGGCGTGTTTTGTTAGTGTAATCCTCCCTGTTCTTAAAAGATACGAAAATTTTGTAAGTCCACACATGTGTTGCAGATGTAAAAAAATCACAATAACAAGAGAACAGCTCAGCGGCACTAATGGCCAGCTGCTATTTAGGTGGAAGTGTCTCTGACCTGACGGCTTGGAGGTGAGCCTGGGACAGGAAGCCTTCTCACTAGTGACCTACGTGGGCTGCGTGTGCGTACGCAAAAATATGGAGGTGCAATGGAACAGACCAAGTCAGATAATTAGGGCTCCGGCAGAATACAAATCCCACCGTCGTTCCAGATCTGCATCTTCACTCTATTCACAACGAACATTTTCTAAAGTTGCCCCTCCTACACTCCAAGCAGCACCATGTCTTCCTGGGCTTTTTTCTTCTCCTGCTCCTCCTCTTCCCCTCCTTCCCACTGTGCCCTCTCCTTCTCCACGTGAATCGCTGAGCTGTAGGAGTGCTGTTCAGCATCGGCTCCCCCGGTGGTCGCTTCCTTTCCACGCCTGAGCCGTGCTACTGAAGGAGCGTTACTTAGAATTCGCCTCGTGCTTACTGGCAGTGGTGGGATTATGTGCTGACTGACCCCGATAGCACTGCACTCTTTTACTAATGTGCTCTAAAGGTTATTACCTGCCTCAAGGTAATGTTTTTTGTTTTTATTGCACACATTCTACACATTGGAGATGCTATGGATGAGGCCATCTGCCAAAGAAATACAGTACAAACTCCTGATCGTGGTAGCAAGCTTCCCCCATTACATACCGTGGCAGCTCAGACAGGAACAGCCACTTCTCGAAGGCTTCAGATCCACAGAAACCGAGCCAGCACCAGAGACCCAGGTCGTGTTTCCGAAAGCCGGAAATGTATGCGGATCCATGTCCCAGAACCAGGCACCAGCGCATATTCTGGCATGGAGATGCATGGTGTGAAGGTCAGATGTGGCCCCTGAAGCGTTAATCAGATGCTCCGAGGTGTCCGTCCGCCTCGCTGGTCAGGAAGCCCATGCAGATAAATCCTGCCGCTCGCCGCTCGCCATCTTTCTCCGAGTAATGAGGCAGCGGCGCCCTCATTGGAAACAGGAAATGATTTGTTAGACCGTAATGGAAATTCCGTTGCTTAAAAACAAAACCCGTTTCATGATCAGTCAGAGCAGTCTAATGACTTCCAGAATGCACATATATTATTCCATTTATGTGTAACAAAAGACTTCAGTCCGTCTCTGTCACGGCGCTATAATGCCAGGGGCTCAATATGCTATCAGCCAGAGCAATTCTGCTGCCGCTCTGTTCTGCAGAGGCTTCTTTTACAGTGTAATTACCTGCTGGTTGATTGGCGGTCATCAATAACGACTCCATGGGTGCTTCCCATTGTCTGTCTTCTCCTGCAGTGGGACAGTGTTATTGCTGGTTAATGATGCCTGTCAGCGCACACTGTGCACGTGCTCTGCTCCTAGTAGGCGTGTGCAAGGGGGTATACGCTTGTGCGTGATGCGGGGTCTCATTCCCCTGTGTGGCCTTGTGTAAAAACGTGTTCTTTACGGCCATCCGTGTGCAACGGTTAACCACTCATTGATGACCGGGGGTGCCCTGTCTGACACAGCTCTGTGTCACACATATTTGACTGTGACCGCATCTCCCAAACTTCTGATAACGCTTTCCGCGGGTAAGGTGGCCAGTGGAGGCGACACTGGTATGTGAGGAAGAAATTGGGGTATTTGGAGACCGGACTGGCGAAGGACTATATGAAAGCAGCCAGGAGAGACAAATGCAAAGCAGTGTAAATAGATACAGAAAAAATGAAAACGAGTTTGAGCCATTGAGGATTCCAGCTGGACTGGCTGACTTTGGGGTTTGGGTACATCTACTAGCAGATGAGAAAGGAATCACTCGTTTTATGTACTGCGGGACAGGAAGGATCAGGAGACCACCCCCGCGGACATGTTTGCGTGTGTCCTAGCTGTATGTGTGCATGTATGTGTGTGCATGGCTCTCTCTCTAATCCTTATCTCCTTCCTTCCCTGCAGTGCCAAGCTCTGCTCCACAAAACGTCTCCTTAGAGGTCATGAACTCCAGAGTAAGTAGCAAAAGGCTTTCCGTGTGAAAGCCGATTTATATGGTATGAAGTGCTTTCAGCTTTAGAAACACCCCCGCCGTCGCTCTTATTTTTTTTGGGTTTCTTGTTTTTTTTTTATACTCTTCTGATTCCTAGATGCTCCAGCTGTTGCAGTTGAGGTTTGTTGTTCTTCGCTTGACCGGAGTAGGGTGCCGCGTGTGGGACCTCGTGGTCCTGTGTGGTGATTGGCAGTTGAGGTAAAGCGGAGCCAATGAGCCCAGAAAGTGTCCAGTAAAAACTGGTTTACAGTTCGGTTTGAGGAATGAGTTTTAATGGCTGCCTGAGCTGAGGACTTGGGGTTTCAACTCAACAGAATCTACTTGCCGGAGAGGTAATTCTGGATTGGGGCTGTCATGTTTCCATTCTGATCTCTGGCTGGGCCAGAGCTGCTCCAGTTTCTTGTCGTGCCATAGCTCTGCCATTTAGATGTATCCAACAAGCCTGCCATTCTGTCTGCGGAAATCCGGTGCTGTCTGTTCCAGTATCTGCGGTAGGCGTGAGCGGAGTTTCTGCGAGAGACATATTTTGCATGCAGCTGCCATATTAACTGCATCTCACCAGTCAGAAACTGACGTGTTACAGCGCAAAGAGTCTCGAGACAAATCGAACATGGCTGTGTCACACGCACATGCGATGATTCTTGTTTTGATCGCATGTTCAGCAGTACTGGCAGTCTCAGGTTAGTAACGAGATCCGGTCCCTAAGTCCTTAAGTCGGACTTGTAGGTAGGTCAGAAAAAATAAAATACTTAAATAATAATTATACAGTATTAATGAAAGCTAATAAATATGGTAACATACTGTACCTCCTCTGAAGCGACCGAATGTTTTCACAAGCGTCACAAAGTAGAATGTGTGTTTTTCATCACAAATCATAAATACGAGTTGTCTGTAATTCAGGCGCTCTTATCCCGGGAACTGCCCGCATTGATAACAAAAAATAGCGCATGTAGCATAGTTCTCTAAGTGTTCATCAGTCCTTCGCTTTTTACTATTGTAGTTGAGCAGTCATTCCTTGTTTGTACTTATGATGATATTACTTGGATTAAATTCAATGTGAAAACATCCCATGGCTGTTATTGAGAATGTGCTCCGTGAAATTTGTAAAAGAAAAAAAAAAGGCCCTTGTGTGCTGTACTTGTCATACGATATGATTATTCCCCAGTTGCAGTAACAGCAGCAGAGCTGCCTAAGTGGCGATGACAGGGCCTCCCTCAGCAGGGCCAGGAAGGAGCTGCCCGCTGTCTGCCTGACGAGCTAGTCTCCCAGGCTAGGGTGCCATGCTACATGGTACCTACAAAGAAACAGAAACGAAAAGAAAAATGCAAGATGTTCTCAACAAGAACAGGGATAGAAGACAGCAACAAACCACAACAGCAGCGCCGGTGTCACCCCGGCGACACACTGGCCTCCACGACAAAATAAACAGTGATCGGCCAACAAGGCCAGCCGGCTGGCTTCCTCAGCAGCCACAGTGCCGCAGTGTGGCCCTCTGACGTATCAGGAATCTTAGAATTCAAGCTAGAACGCGTTTCCACGAGTGCCCACTTCTATGACAGTCAGGGTGCACACTTAATTCATAGGTGCTTCAATCAAATATCTGCTGGGACAATCAGTAATTAATAGTCACCCTTCATGATTTTTCACTATTCCTATTATAAAACTCTTTTGATTTGCTTCACAAAATTACTTTTAGCTACAAATTCCCACCTCACACGATCTTATTTGCTGCCTAATTGGGTATCTGATTCGCTCTTGAGTTACACATTAAGTGAACACTATATTGGGTTTTATGAGCAAAATATAAAATGACTGTAGTAGTAAAATTTTTAAGTTGAGGCCATTTTTATGGTTTTGATATTTAAATGGGGATGAAAGGACTTATGGGTAATGCGGGTGCTCAGTGTTTTTAGTGTGCAGGAATGGGGCTGAGGATCTGGTATTGCTCAGTCACCAGCTGGAATTTGGAATCGGGGTGGAGCTGGCGCTGAGTGTCTGCTGGCAAGATCATGCAGATTGAGCATCCATGCTCCATTTGCAGCTCATTCCCTGTCCTGCTAAGTGCCTGGAAAATGAATATAGGCCGGTACCCGGTATATGGCATCTTCATACACCAGCACCTGCTGTGCCTGTTAAAGCCCCCCCCCAGAAATAGGCCCGTGAAGGGGATCACAGCCCAGTGCAAGTCCTGCACCGAGGCAATATCCCCGAATGAGATTAGGCCCAAACATCGCACCGTCTCGTTGAGAGTGTTATTTATTTATTTTCACTTTCATTTAACTCAGGCTGCGCAGTGCCTGGCGATCTTTCTAACATGCCTAATCAGAGTGAAACAAAGGATAATTGAATCCTAACAGCATAGCCATCTAGGTGGGTGTGGGGGCGACAGTGGGGGGGGTGCTGTTTACTGCCAGCGCTGCCATGTCACTCAGAAATGGAGCCGGGCCTCAGGGAGGAACCAGAGTGCCAGGAGCACGCAGCAGACAGTCTGCGGAATATGGGCGAGCTTGCTCTGATTAAACTGCCTTTCTGCGTTGGCTCCACGGGTGTTCAGATCACTGTTCACTTTCACAGCTTAAAAAAGGCAGGGAATCCATTGAAGTATTTATATTAGATGAAATGTACCAGACCGATCACAAGGTCACCTAACTGAATTAAGGAAGAGAGCAGTAAATAATAACACATAACGTTACTGTGATGCCCAGAAAAAGCAGACAGCACATTATTCAGTGTCTCACTGGTGTTGACGTTTTAAGTAATGGCCTCATTTGATTTCTTTTCACAACATTTTTAAAAGGGCCTTGGTTTTAAATTCTACTGCTATCTACATATTCAAACTGTTTGCAAAGCGTCCCTCAGACAAATCGTTTGTCAACCTGTCGGAGGTGATTATGAACGTTCAGTAATTTGTGATTATTTTGTCTTTTGATTCTGGCTAAGCTCAGCTTGGTACATCTCCAGCCAGTCGCACAGACCCAGCTAAATGCTAATCCACTCCTCCAATAAATGCCAGGGTTAATTAATCTAATTGAGGGGTGTGTTCCACACCCTCACGTTGCCTCCTCCCGCAGGTGGAGCGGTGCCATGTTATCTGTAGTGAGTAAAGACAGCAGTCAGCTTTTGGGGTGTTTCGGGAGAGTACATCCCCTGCCCTAATGGAGGGAGTGGAGCTCATAAAGGAAGTCGGATGAAGAAAAGATTGTGTTAAAAACAGCATTTCAAGCAACGTTTGAAAGAGTTTCCCACATTACATATTAATTAGGGTGGCTAATCATGTGCAACACAAACCATGTCTTTATATAGATTCCAAAAAGCATATCTCAGGTAGGCAGAACATGTTGGCGTGAGTGAGCATCTCAACACTGCTGAGAGGAGCGGATAAATCAGGGCTGACACAGGATGTGGGCGGGAGCACCGTGTGAATTTTAATTGGCTGATTTGCATGCTAACAGGCTACTCTCCGCAGATGGAATGGCAGGCCCTGCCTGGCAGCCGCTGGTCATTAAACATATGCAAAAGGTGTGCTTATCGAACTGGACTCCTGACCTAAAGGTCACAGGTTAAAATCCCAAACAGGGAATCGCTCTTATACCCCTGCATGTGAACTTAGCATGTCTTTCTTCAGTACGTATCCAGCTGTATCCTTGAGTAAAGGCATGTAAGGATTGTGTGTGTGCGTAGAAGAGTCTGAATAAGTGATCAAGCAGTGAGGTGCTCAAAGAGAATTTGCACACAGATAGACCGCTGTGGTACTTAATTATTCCCAAAGTTCTTGCTGGCGACGCAGAGAGGAATGTGGGCACTCATCTCCAGGTGCGCCCAACTCCTTCAGGCTGCTCATTTGTAAAGCTGGAGATATTACTGGGGCCACGCAGGTTAAGCCTGGCGCTCAGGGGTACAATGGAAATCGTCTTCCTTTGAAATGCAGCCGTTTAGGTCTCGAGTCCAGCTCTGCTCTCTTGCTTTGCTCGTAGCCCTGAATGATGTGAGTAAGTGGGCTGTAAGAGTAGGATATTCAGCCTCCGAGAGGCTGAGTCGATTAATCAGTTCCCTCATGTGGATAACTATGTCCCTGCATGAGATGTGTAGCCTGGATCACGTTACGACTTGGGACTGCAGTTGCTGGCTCAAAGCTACTGGCCAAAGATGTAACGTGGGACTAAATCAAACAGGATTATTGGCCACTGCGGTTAAGTGGTGGCCTTGGTCCTTGGGCGCCTCTGAGTTGGGAGGCGTACAGGGATCACAGGCCGTGATCCGACTGGAGCCCCACAGTGAAGTACTGCCTTGTCCAAGGAATTGTGAGCAGTAGTGGCCTAATGGTTAGGGAAGCGCACTTGTGATCGAAAGGTTGCTGATTTGATTCAATGACCCACAAGGTACCACTGAGGCACCCTGAGCAAGGTACTGCCTCCGAGCCCTGCTCCCCAGGTGCTGAATTAGCCGCTATGTCACATATGGGTTAAACGCAGGGGACACATTTTGTTATCGTGAACTGTGTGCTGTGTCAACAATGACAGTTAATCACTTTCACCTTTTATAAGCGACGGGGAAACTGGAGATCTAAACAGAGCGTCAGATGCTACCGGGACACTGGGGCCACTGCGCAGGGAGTCACTGGGCACAGCTTGCTGACCCAGTCTCTGGTGAAATCGCCGGGAGGTAACTGCTCTGCTGACAGGCCCCTTCTTGCGGCCGCACAGCTGGCCAGGCCAGCGTGAGGTGCAGGAGCTTTGCAGGGACACTGCTCCAGCTCGCGGAGGGGGGGGGTGTTTACAGGAGCGTCCGCCTGTGCGGTGATGTCACAGGAGCAGGATTTATTGAACATTAAATGAAGTTGGCCTTGGTGTCAGTGTGATTGATGCCATTTGTCAGGGCTGTAAAGGCAGACAGACTGCTGTTGCCTTTCAGGATTGTACACAAATCAACTTAAAACACCAGGATGCACAGAATCGGCTCCCTGTTGGCCTGTGGGTGGAGATACTTGTTTTTGAGTCCGGCTCATCCTGTACTGAGCTGTCCTTGGTCATCAAGTCACATGTGGGTTGCGAGTGATTCTATATCAAGTAGCTTCTCCTTTGTGTCGAGTTACCATAACTACTCTCTTTATCTGTGTGTTTCTGCTTCCAGTTTCGCTTCATAGGGTATTGTTTATGTTTAATAGTCTACGTTTAGGCCCATAAGCAGCAAATGGCAAATGAAATTTTAAATGAATTTTGCCCGTGAAGGCACAGATAAGCCGTCACCCATGACAACATGACTACCAGATGTCAATGGCACACTTCTCAGAGCAGGAAATTAGTGTCGCACCACCGGTGAAATTATTTCTGCAAATGAGCGTATATGGTCAGGCACGAGACTGGGGGGGGGGGGTCTGTTGCATTAGCCATTATTCTGAGCAATGAGCAGAATTGCAAAATAACTCTGGAGCAGTTCATGGCCACACACTTGTAATTTGCTAAATATAATTGCAAATTATAAGTCACTGTGCACAACAAGAATCATCAAATGTATCCCGTCAGAATGCAGTGCAGTATCCATTTCTCATTACCATGCTGCCTTGCATTAACACTCCTCTAGGCACACCTAGGGTCTCTGCATGGCACTGGGCTTCCTCTGCCTCCTTCAGCGGCTATTCTTGTAATTAATCATTATTTAGCTGCATGAAATGTAGGGGAAATGGTTGCTTTTGAATGTATTGACCTTTGTGTTACTACCTAAATATGCCCAATAAATCACGTTAATGTCCAGGAATTGTGATTTTACTGCAGATCTACTTCAGCCACTCAGGGTTCTAAGACAGTGAGGGAGTGCAGATGAAATGCTTCAGGAGATCGCGGTTAATGCTCAGCAGGCAGTCAAATGCTGCTGTGCCTAGCAGACCCTTTATGCAGAATGACCGTATTCTTGCAATTATGTCTTGTAATATAGCCTCCCCGGGAGACTCTGTGGGTTTGCACCTCCAGGGATATGAGTTTGAGTCCGCCTCTGCACTCCGTATATGGAGTTTACATATGCAGATTTCTCCTGTGAACTCTGGTTTGCTCTCATGGCCAAAAAAACAAATAATTAAATAAACAAACAAACAAATAAATAAAAAAAACCGGTTAGGCGAACGTTTTTGTGTGTGGGACAGGCTCCCTGTATTCCTGTTTCTGGAAAATAAATGGGAAATTCTGCTACCTTTTCGGTTCTTCTCCATGTCCTTGCTGCTGACTTTGAATTTTTCATTTTTTTCCCCCCACTGACAAGGATTTGACAAGAAATGAAAGCTGGAGAGGTTTATGTCAGTGGAGCATAAACAGAGGCATCCTCCAGTTGTTCTAATAACTAAAACCTTTCAGCTAGGAAGGGATCTGTTGGTTTAGGCTCTGCTAATTAAATTCCACTTCAGTTCCTTCTGTCTCAGTCTGATCAGTTATATCCCATCCATCCAT
>JAODKM010000039.1:10564582-10587744 GCA_026780845.1 Petrocephalus sullivani
CCATCCATCCATAAATCCATCCACCTATCCATCCATCCATGTACTGTGCCCGCTTGCCCTGTGCAGGATCACAAGGGTACTGAACCTATAGAAATATCCCAAAGTAATTCTTTCTTGTCAGAATAAATTAATTTCAGTGTTTCTTTCATCCAAATGTGGATACCCTTCTTAAAGACAATTCAGAGGCAATACTCTTCCTACAATATTTCATTTTATTCACTTGCTGCCTGAAGCAACTCAGCTCCTTTAATTTGATTCCTTCGCATTGGCTGGGTGAAAACCTGTCGTTACACATTCTTAATTAAGAATCATTGATTCTATTGAATGTCAGGCTAATAGATTACCCAGTAAAATTCTCAAATTTCCCCCTCAAGAACCTACCATATTTGTACAGGACATCCTTGGTAAATTGCCCTAAAAAAGAGGTCAACCTGGAAATTATGTATAAGTGATCCTAAAGTCTGTCAAGTATTAATCATCATGGGAAGGTAATTTTACAATTAAATGTCTTCACATATTTATACAAATCACATTTGTTTCATAAAGTGGTTTTTGATGGCAGGCCCCCGTTTTTCAGTTGTATTAATTATACTTGTCTTCTGCGGATGGGTGCCTTTAGCAATGAAGCGAAAATGCTTACCAGAGAAAGCAGCATTAAATCAAACGGCTTTCTTACGGGCTTCAGAAAAGCGGCCACCTCAGTCTGTTATCCATACATCCATCTTCTGGCTGCTTCTCTAGGTCAGAGTTTCCGAGAGCCTGGGGCCAATCCCGGGAATCCCAGGGCACAGTGCTGGGCTACGCCCTAGACGGTCCTTCTGTTATGACTCGGGAAAATACATTACAGGGTAATCCATCCATCTTACAAGCACTTATCCAATACAGGGTCATGGAGAGACTATCCCGGGAAACAGAGGGCACGGGGCCCAGGAACACCGCTGATGGGATTCCAGTCCATCACGGGGCTCACACATGCACACACTTGCACACCTCACTGTATGCAGTGGAGTCACTTCAGGAGTCTATCCATCCATCCATCCATCCATCCATCCATTCCCTGAAACTTCCTGTCCTATTTGGGTTCAATTCAGAATAATATCACGGACATAAAAGGTTAATGAAAATCACAAACTGAGAGGATCTGTTGTACAAAAAGAGTATTTTACTGTTTGTTAAGTGTTCGCCACCCACCCATCCATTCATCCATCTGTCCATCCATCCATCCAGTCATCCATCAATCCATCTATTCATCTATCTGTCCGTCCACCCATCCATCAATCCATCCACTCATCTGTCTGTCCATCCATCCATCTGTTTATTTATCCGTCCATTCATCCATCACTATTCTAATTGCTTATCCTGGACAGGATTGCTGGGGAGGCCTGGAGCTCATCCCAGGCAGCATCAGGCACAAGGCAGAGGGACATGCTGCATGGGGCTGTGGTCCATCGCAGGGCACCCTCACAGTCGTACGCAGTGGGCAATTTGGAGACATCAGTTAACTTAACTGCATGTGTGTGGATGGCAGGGGGAAGCCAGCGCTGCACAGGGGGCACGCACAAAGTGCCACACGTAGGGAGCCAGCAGAAATCACGTCCCTCTTCCTGGAGGCCGGCGCACTGCCTGCCGAGTCGCTGTGCTGCCCGAGATGTGCTGTTACTGATCCTATTTATTAAAAATGGTCAGAATCCTAATTCTGTTCCACCTTGATGTTTTGCACTTTTCATTCACTTTATTGAAAAGTCCCATTAGTGTTCAGTTTAAAGCAGATCTAACACAGCTCAGATAGAAAAGATTTAAAGAAAATTTGTCACATTCAGTCCCACAAGGCACAAACACTGAAAGATCATGAGCTTCACTAAATGTTTCCCCCATGTTTTAAAATAGACTATGAGGTCTAGACAAAGGTAAAAATAAGGAAAATAACTTTTTTGGGATCAAAAAACTATTTGCAAAATATGTTGCGCAAATGAGAAAACTTTCTCTAAAGGGTAGTCATAGATTGAGGATAGCATTGTGGATGAACGGTTAGTACTGCACTCTTACACGGCCATGGTTGGCAGGTTATAATCTGGCCCCTCGCTCTGGACTGTTTTCCCTGGTTTGTGTGGGTTGCCTCTTGCAATTTAAAGATGTATAGATATGTCTATTGCCCTGCCCTGCCCTTCCCTTCCCATGACAGGCCCCAGGTTTGCTGTGACCCTGTACTAGATAAGTGTTTATGATAAGGATCATATTGCAGTGGAAATTGCTGAAGTGTGGGGTGTCACAGTGGCACGGTGGTTAGCAGTGTTTCCTCACCTCCTTGTGACCAGGGTTCTCCACCATGGCTCTGTGTGAGTGGAGTTTGCATGTTTTCCCCATGTTGTCATGGGGTCTCCTCTGGTCTCCCCCACAGCCCAAAAATATGCTGAGCTGACTTGGAGTTACCAAACTGCACGTGTACATGGGTCGTTTTCTGCCTTATGCTCATGGGTTATGAACCCGGAATAGTAGTTACAGGAAATGGATGTGCTACTGTAGTGTGGCAGTATTGGACAATTTGTTTAATGTAGTGTAATGATGTAAACATTCTGCAAATGTTCAGTTCAGTGTGAATTAAAATAATCACTATAATCACTATAGCTACCGCATAGTTTTATTTAGTGTGAGATTATTGTTGTCTGAAGTGTGAAAATCCTCTATATATACTATATATATAAATACTATATGCAGGTTGTAATACGCATGCCTTTATTTGTGTTTTTCAGAGCATCAAAATTAGCTGGTCGCCACCTCAGGCAGACTCCCAGAATGGCTTCATCACTGGCTACAGCATCCGACACAGGAAGATAGGTCGCCGTGGTGATCAGGAGACCATTGAGCCCAATAATCTCTGGTACCTGTTTACAGGTATGCCAGCCTTCTGTGAGCGCAGACATTCTCACGTTTGTTGGTTGGTGCATTTGTTGTCCAAGGAGTGACCTTATCTCTCTCCATGAACAGTGCTTGTAAATGTTTGCAAATTGTATCTCCTTAAGGGAAACACAGAACCCGCAAGTGTCATCAGTCGGCTCTAATTTGTACTGTGCAAGAGAACAATTCATTCTCAGATGTCATCAGTGAAATTCTAGTCGCTACTGCTACGGATTGATGACTCTCTGAATGCACTACAGATCTTTCTGAGCAGTCGGTTTATTAGATCCGACTCTCTCCAAATAGCATAGCCCATAGGAGTTCTGCTGTCCAACAACGCAGGCCTTGGTGCCAGAAGGACCATTATTTATTCTGTGATTGACCCACAGGACTAGATCGGTCCAGCCAGTACAGTTTCCAGGTGTCGGCCATGACAGTCAACGGGTCAGGACCGCCCAGTGAATGGCACACAGCTGAGACGCCAGAAAACGACTTGGATGGTAATAAAACGATGCGTGACAGTTACCTATCTCCAACCACCTCCTCATCTGTCATGTTATACGTCATCTGTTCTATGTAACGGCAATAGTACTATTTCTTGAATAATATACACTTTTATTATTTTTAGTTTTCCAAGTGCTTCCATTTTAATACTTCACCTTTTATGATGTTGAGCCCTAATACGTGGTCTATAATTTCCTGTCGGCCAGGAAAATTTAAGTGTCTAAATAGCACATTTTGCTTCCCTTCAGAGTCCCAGGTTCCGGACCAGCCTAGCTCATTGCATGTACGTCCCCTAGCGACCAGCATCATCATGAGCTGGACTCCGCCCCTTAGCCACAGCATTGTGGTTCGGGGTTATATCATTGGCTATGGAGTGGGCAGCCCGTACGCTGAGACAGTGCGGGTGGACAGCAAGCAGCGCTACTACTCCATTGACAACCTGGGTAAGCTGGTGACCAGTAGGCATGCTGCTGCATCGATGGCATGACTGAGCTAGCAGAAGATGGGCGCAGTGCACCGGCCTCTCCCTGGGAAATGATTGCATTTAGTGTTGCGTTTGCGTCTAAGACTCTGCTTGCCTTTCAGGTTTAATAATGTAATCACTTTTGGAAAGGTGCTGCATGGTATGTCTGTTTGGTGTGTTTCTGCTATTCCACTGTAATGTTAACAAGAGTAAACACAACACTGAGTTTTTCGGAGGAAGCAACCCCATAAAAGACTACAAATATGTAACCAAGGACAGCTCAAGCCATTAAATGTAATCTCTTACTGAAGGGCATCATTTCATGAGCCAGCCCAGTAACCTTCATACACTTTCATACCCTCCTCTCTATAATTTTCCACACTCTAATAAGGTAATGATGCACAGGGCAATTTTTTCAGTAATGTTGCTAGGCAATTGGCAGCCAGGTGAGACAAAGGGCAACTCATCTGGATCTGGACAATCGCAAAGTCTTGCCCCCCGCCGTTCTAAGATTTTCGAAAAGAAATTTGTTGCCCAATGCCAGTTGGATAGTGGCCGAGGAATATTGGTCAGCAATACTGCCTGGCAACATCACCCTTAGACCTCCTGACCTTACATGATCCACAGGTGTGCATCCACACAGTGTGCTGAGCATGATGGTTGCATGAATGATGAGACTGTGTTTAGTGCAACAGACCCTTTTCCAAGGTGCTTCTCACACCTACCCAAAGAATAGGAGCTGTTTTCTGGATAAGACATTAATGGCCTATTGCCAGCCAGGTTCCTTACAGCTTTAAACTGTCACATGAGTCATTTGTTAGGACAACCTTCTGTTATACAGGATCAAAACACGATGAACAGACTTAAATTGGAAATTAATGCATTAAATCAGTCAAACATAGACTGGTTTAAAATTAAAACATGTCAATGTGTTTTTGCCATTTGCATTTAATTTCTCAGTATTTTAAATCTTCTTTTCAAGATTTTAAATTATTCCAAACAAAGGCAGAAAGTAATGTGGAAAATATCCGGGAATAGAATTGACAATGCCCTGTGCGCTGTATACTACAATGATTCCACTTGGCGAGATCAACGGGGTTTCAAGAAGGCCTTGAACCTCTGTCAGAAAGAGCAGCGATGGGTCACCGGTCTTCCATTGGACACACATTCACATATTAAATTACTTAGCTGCATATTTTTGGACCGTGGGAACCTGGACTTAAACTGCCAGGGTAGTTGAAACAGGATCATTTAAGGACATTGAAAGCAAAACTAATGGAAACACCACATTAAAGATCAGTCTCAGGTCCGGGAACAAGTAAGCGCTTCTGCATTATACAGGTTCTTTCCCTGGTCTTCAGTCTGAGGCTTTGTCCACTGGCAGACAGGTGTTTTTTTTTTAAAACAGTGTTTTCTATGCGTTTGGCCTTTAGTCCACACGCAAATGGCATTTTAGGTCACTGAAAATGAAGCTTTCGTAAAACTCCGTCGAGGATGAAAATTTTCAAAAACTTAGCATCAACATGTACAGAGGGAAAACTACTTTCATCTACTTTGTTGACGTAGCAGATTGTAGAAATTAGTAGAATGTTTAAATTAGCAGATTGTAGCCTAGAACTGATAACAAGGCTTCTGGTTGGCCAACATGGCTTTACAGAATTATATCGTCGCCTTTTGGTTTGGCATGTGTTTTGTTGTGAACAGAGATTTTTATTTATTTTTTTAATAACGAAAGAGTAAAGACACCATTTTTAAAAATATCTGTGTACATGTGGGCAAGGCCTGACTGGGCCTTTGTATTAGTCTGCATGATCACTCCAAACAAAAGCCAGCTGGGAGTCTTTGACGGGGCTGCAATTGTTTTCCTGCTGTCAGGTCCAACCCTACTATTTCCCCACTGCTCTCCAGTACAGGGTTCACAGTAGTATGCCACAGATGCTGTTTCTCCTTATGACCTGACAATACCCTATAGTTTCTCAATTTTCTGTTCTCAAGCATTGATTTTGGAAGTGATTTACTTGTCTGAGATTGTACTGTAAAGGAACAGTGTGTGAGCATAGAGCTGTGGCATGGTTAGAGCTCTAAGAAGTATCTCCTTCTCATGCTGAGTGTGTTTCTCGATCCAGAGCCCAGCTCCCACTATGTCATCTCACTCAAGTCCTTCAACAACGCAGGGGAAGGCGTCCCCCTGTACGAGAGTGCTGTCACACGGGCGGCCACAGGTATGTGGGGAGCGGCCAATCGGAGTTACAGCCTGGTCACGCTACGGACATGCTGCGATTGCACGGCGGTTCCTCGCTTATCACACAGCGATCACGCTGTGATCACATAGCAGTCATGAGGTGATCACACTGCGGCCACGTGACAGCCACTAACCGCTCACATTGCGGTCATGCTGTGATCGCATCCTGGTTGCCCGCCAGTGACACTCACCTGCGGTAACAAAGCGATCACACTGTGGCCTCACATCCGTCATAATGCGATCGCACGGTGGTTGTGCGCGGGTCACTCACCAGTGAGTACTGCAATACTGCACTCACATGGAGACCACGCTTCCATCATGCTCCCACCACACCTCACATTTACAGCGCAGTCATACTATAGTCATGCTTCAGTCAGCAGTTACACCGCTGTCACAAACACCATTTCTAGAATCTGGCAGCTTACCCCTCAACACACATCTCAGCCATGCAAGGAATTCCTGCGTAGGACACTATAACAGGCCTGTTGAGATAATGGGTGGGATACTGAGAGCTTGCTAGTGTTTACAGCAGGAAGACTGCGATTAAAGGAAATGAATCTTACAATGGACAAGGAAGGAAGTCCTTAATATAGACATTGGCAGGCCTGTTCCTGAATTAGAATTGCACTCCGGACATAGACTGAGAGCAGAAAACTATTGTCTTTGCCAGAAAATTAAATAAATGAGATAAGATGCCATAAGATAGCATAAGATGAATAGGAGAAGAATGTGTTTCTATAGCAGCTGGTCTGTGTTTGAGTCTCCACCATGCGAATTGCCATTTACAACAGCCAAGCCTAGAATGCTGATTTACAGTTATCTGGGCTGCTATAGTGGATAAAATTTTAGCACTATTTATGATTTTCAGTATTAAAAACAGCTACGGTATTTAAATAATATATGGCCAGCTATGTACCACTATGTGTGTACAATGTCAGTTGATGTAGCTATAGTACAGAAATACCTGCTCAACATTTGATGTAGGTGGTTGCTATCTGCCACAAACATTGCTCAAGCAGGCAGCTGAAATGGGCGTGTATCATCTGACAGTTAATTTACATGGTCTTAATGAAAAAACTGTGCACTTGCAGCTTTCCTTCAGACATTTGCAATAGGATGGAGGGGCACTTAATGAATTTTTTATTATCGTGTATTCTGGATCCCCAGCCCTCATTCTGGTATTGCGTTACTCTGTGCTTTGCAATTCTGACAGTCAGAACACGGAACGCAGAAGGTGACTGTGTCATATCTGACAGTGAGGAGGTTCAGTCTGTGCGTCGAAAACCGCCGACAAACATGAGGAGAGCTGAAGGGAACAGCAAACATGTTAAAAATCTCCATGAGGCGCTTCGGATGGTTTATGGTTAAACCCGGGGTATTTGTTGCATTCTAAAAGACATCGAGTGGCCTCGAAACACATTTGTAGTCTAGGCATTCTGCTGTCAAATCAGATTTGTGAAAATAAATTGAGCACTAATGTAGGCTGGCTTTGTTGTGCAAACACTTAGAGTTTGATTTTCCAGTTTAGGCACAGCTTTTGGCGATATTATAGCTGCTGTGGACAGCAGTGTGTGCCGCTGTGTAACTGAGAATCGTGGACACAGACATAGTGGACAATGCATCAACACAACAGAGATTATTTCAAGTTGCACGGCCACATTGTGTCTATTCCGTACATTTCACATGATCAGCCCCAAATCACAGCAGGTCTGCACAGAGCATTTAAATCATATTTAATCTGCTGCCTTTGTCGAAAAAAGGCATGGCGTCATCGCGAGGTTCTCGAAGGACATGGAGACATTGAGGACTTCTGACTTTATTTATGAACAAACAAATTTAGATCAGGTAGATTTGTGGGCACACAGTAGCTGGGGTCAAGTGACTGTATCCATAGACACACAGACACTCAGATCTGCTGACTGTATCCATAAACACACAGACACTCATAGCTGCTGACTGACTCCATAGACACACAGACACGCAAAGCTATATCCATGGGTGTGCAGATATGGATGCTGTGAGTCAGAGTAGCAAAACCCTGTGCCAAAATTACACAGCTTTCTGTGTATCCAGTTCGCTGCGTTACTGTGTGTGTACTTTCGGAGAGAGCAGAGCTGTGTTTGCTAAAGCTGCCATGATGGAGAACTAGGTGTATATCTTTATCAGAAGAGAGCATTCAGTGGAACTCTTCTGTGTGTGTCCAATAGAAAAAACAACTGTTTTCTCTGAGAGTTTTGGTGTAATAGGCACTTAACAATAGTTGTGTGCTCGATTAATAAAAGACTAATAGTAACTTACAACCTTAGCTCTGTTTTCTGTGTGTAGAATAGAGTAACAGTAGTCTATAGTATTGGCTTTGTTTTCTGTTTCAGTTTAGTGTTGTGAATAGTGCAGCTTCTTAGCATTAGCCCCATATTGTCTGTAGTATAGCAACGCAGATTTTCGGCATTAATGGTAGCGTTGGTAGCCTGTAGCATTAGCTCTATTTTGTTCTGTGTAAAGTAGCTTTAGTTCTGTCTGCTGTGTGTATGGTAGAGTAACAGGTTTCTCCTTCTTTTCTGTCACCTCCTGTCCTTCATTTCTGTCCTCTCCTTCCCTGAACCTCACTTACATTTCCCATTCTGTGCTCATCCATGCTCTCCTGCACGCTGGCCTTCTGTATGGCTCACACTAACCTGTGTGTCCGTGCGCATGCACGTTTGCTGATGGACGTGTGCGCTCACCTGTGAACGCGTGTGTCTGTGCGCCCATGTGTATGTGCGGGTCTGTGTACACCTCTGTGTTTATTCATGTCCGCATACGCAAATTTGTTTTTGGTGTGTGTGTGTGTGTCTATGCATGTGTCTGGGTATGTTTACATATGTGTGTGTATATGCATGTACATGTTTGCCTGTGTGTGTGTGTGTGTGTGTGTGTGCGTGTGTGTGCGTGCACGTGTCTGTCTCAGATCCCTCTGACCCGTCGGACGAGGACCTGTTCCACCTGTTTGACAACTTCCCCACTCCCGTCCCAGAATCCTCCACTCCCATGATCCCCCCGGTAGGTGTGCAGGCTGTACCACTGACCTCAGACTCAGTGCGCGTCAGCTGGGCTGACAACTCTGTGTCCAAGCACCAGAAGTCCAGCGAGCAGTGCTTCTACACCGTGAAGTGGATGGCCAGCCACTCCACCAGCGGCAAATACAAGGTGCGCATGGGCCAACCTGCACTACTTCTTAAATTACCATGTTCCAGCAGCTTCTATGCATCACCGACAATGGTAAAGAATAGGTGTGGGCTAGGGCACAGTGGAGGGGGTAGTGTGTGCCCATTCGGGTGTCAAATAATAGCTTTGATAAATAGAGATTATCAGGCTGGTTAGCAGTCTAGATTGCACTGCATATGCATTCTGCAGGTATCAATATGAAACCAATTTTATGGCCTAAAACACACAAAATGACATGGTATAGCCAGTTCTGAGATGTCAGTTTAGCTAACCACATGTTTTTGGTCTTTGCACATAGATCTGGGGTACAATTCATATCCCCATCCCTGGGGATGTGAGGCAGCACTACCCACTGAGCCACCGTGCTACTCACTTATTCAGCCTACTTATTACAAACTTTCCGCATGGCAAATCCTAAGTTAATGAAGAGTTCTTTTAACGCCCTTCATGCTAATCCCAACATGCTCATTCTTCATGTTAGCCTTAGCCACTCCATCATGCTTACACTAATTTAAACCCCACGCTAACCCAAGCTCATTCCTAATGCTAACACTAGGCTGTCCCTCATGTCAACCTTAATGCTCTCTTGTCCAGACCACAGATACCACTGCCCTTAGTCACACTATCTTGGGACTGAAGCCCAATACGATGTACGAGTTTGCTGTCATGGTTACGAAAGGTCGAAAGTCTAGCACATGGAGTATGACTGCTCACGCCACCACCTATGAAACAGGTATGTGATCCACACTTTCTCCCCAAGTTTTCTCTTTTTTTGGGGTTTTACTTATCTCCAGCCACTGTATTTATGCATAAGCTGTCTGAGGCAGGGTAGCCCCGTGGAATGGGGAATTAGCGCGTGTTCTGTCAGGTGGTTTAGACAGCTGAGCTGGCTGGGATAGACAGCAGGCCTCTTGCTCCACAGTGATGTACTGTCAGCTGGGTGCCTACAGCTCTGTGGGCGGAACTGCGCGAATGGGCATTCTACCTCCCTCGACGAACCCCACAGCTTACAGAGTGACAGTGGCTGACACCTCATAAACTGGGGGAGGCGTGTGTCCTGAGCTGATGTGGGCATTGTGTGTTGTTGTGGGCATTGTGGGTTGTTGTGGAGACTTATGAGAAGTGGAGTAATTGGCCGTTCTATATTGGGAGGATGAACTTAGAAAAAGGTGGTAAAACTCAAACTTTCATTTTTAAGACGTTAGCAGCTTTGGTAGTAATTTGTCAGTCAGAGAGGCACCGAGTTATAGCTGCTCTGTTGTGACTGTGATTTGCTGTTGGCTGTCACTCTGCCACTCCCCCTCAGCACCCAGCTCCGCCCCCAAGGACCTGACAGTCATCAGCCGTGAGGGGAAGCCTCGGGCTGTGCTAATCAGCTGGCAGCCTCCTACGGAGGCCAATGGCAAGATCACAGGTGAGATCCCGATTCACACCTCCACAGACGTCACATGAGCCACCACCATCAGGAGAAGGAGGCGTGGGATGCAGAGATAGATGTAGAGTTGTGGCCTTCCACAATATGACTAAATAAGGTAGCCGATTGCTGACTTATAAAAGGGAATGCCGTTGGACCCCTGGGAAGGTTTCATTCACATTATGACGCTGGTAGATTCTTTTTCCATCTATGTGCACTGTCAGAATGTCAAAATATTGATTTGGTATATTGACTTTTGACAACAATTAGCAATATACCTCTTCTGTTCCTCATCATGCCCAGTTATCTGTACCTATGGTCTAAGATTGTATAGACTGCCATTTTTTGTAAGGCAAAGAATTTGAAAGTCTATTTATACTAAATTGATCTCCTTTTTAAAGTGTTTCTTTTTTTAGAATATAAAAGGCAGTAGGATGTAAACAGAGCATGTGGCCGTAAGCTGTACACGTATGTGCCTCTGGTGTCCCTCTTGCTCAGTGTGTCTTAGGACCAATCAGCTTAAAGTTTAAAGTGATATGTGCTTCGCAGTTACAGTCTTCCCGAGGCAAGAAGTGGGAGTGTAGTGAGCACAGGGGAGAAGGCTGACTTGCAGGTGCCTGTACAGCCTGATAAATGCTGTCAAGCTTTATTAATGGCTTTAAGTAGACTTTAAATGTGACCGATAAGTGATTGGGTGGAATCTAAATTAGCCAGCTAAATAGCATCGTGTTTAGTTTATGTGTTTTGCTAATGCAGCCAAGTGTTAAAACTGGTATTATAATAGCTATGTAATTATTATTTAATTGGTAATTACATAAACGGCACCCATATCGCTAATCCAATTTTATATTAGTCACCTGGAGTACTGCATTTGTGTTCCTTTATTTTCCGTATTATGCTGATTGCCACAGTGTTTTAGCTGTATGCCTGGCTTCGGATCTTTTAGTATTCAGCTCAGGAAACTCTCCCCTGCATATAAGGATGGCTGAGTTTAATCATGTTCCTTAACAAACTATATTAATAACTGGTGATGGTGGTGGCTAAGAGCGCTGCCTGAGGATTTTACCACGGTTTTTTAGTTAAGGGATCGGAACAAAGCAGCAATTGCACTGAAGCAATTTGCCAAGGATTCATGCACCAAAAGATCAGGGCTCTTTTGTGATGAATTTTATTCTACAATTCTTAGAGTTTCTTTACAAAACAAATATGTTTAGAATAAGTCAGACATTTCTGATTCAGAATTTAAAATGACTGTAAAACAAAAATCATCCTTTATATGTTTCTGTTATTATGTGACAAATATTCCAGGCATTATCTGAATATCACTAAGGGAAAATGTGAAATGCACTAAAACACTTTGTCAGTCCTTGTTGAAGACTACATGTTTACTCTATCGGTTTATGCTCCTTGAAGACTACGTGTTTACTCTATCAGTTTATGTTTTTGCAGACTACAAGTTTACCCTTTCCTTTCTGTTAGTCCTTGTTAAAGACTACATGGTTACTCTATCAGTTTATACTCTTTGAAGACTAAATGTTTACTGTATCGGTTATGCTTTTGCAGACTACACGTTTACCCTTTCTGTTAGTCCTTGTTGAAGACTACATGTTTACTCTATCGGTTTATGCTCCTTGAAGACTACATGTTTACTCTATCGGCTTATTCTCTTGAAGATTGCACGTTTACTCTATCTATTTATGCTCCTAGAAGACTAAATATTTACACTTTTTGTTTATGCTTGTTGAAGACTACATGTTTACTCCCTCGGTTTATGCTGTTTATGCTTCCCACCTGGTCATCAGCATTCACCAAGTGTCTTGCATCAAGCACAAACTCCAGTCTTCTGAATGCCGCTGTGTCTTATCATGAATATTATTTCTAGTAAATTGTCTTATTGGCAGTTTCACAGCTGCAGCCATGCTGCTCACCTCACTCGAGTAAAATGGTATTGACAGTCAGACGGAGTTTCATCTCTCATTACGCATAATGAAATGCTTCCTTGCTATTAGATTGCTACAGTGCTGATGCCTATTTTTCCCCCCTCGCTGGTATTACATTTTAAATATAAGCGTAAGGGACTGTGTGAAAATGCCAGTGAATCTTAGGGGGGTGGTCCATTACTGCACCAATCAAAGCCAGCCTATGGGGGGGGGTGATCTAATGAAATATAACTTGAGGTTTCACGAAGACAAAATCATAGTTCATCAACGCCTGTAATTTCCTAGCTCTGCCCCGTCCCCTGGGGCTAACCTGATGTGTCACCTCACCCTGTTCAACCAGGCATCAGAATTAATGCTGAGCCACATGCAGCTTGTTCAGCACCCTCTGCTGACAGCTCATGTCTATGGCCCCGAGAGTGCTGAGCGTCGGTGCTCCTGTACATACTTTGACATGTGGCACACATCTGACAGCCAGAAGACAAGGTGTGTTATATCTGCCAGCCAGGAGGCGGGGTTTGCGTCAAACCTGACAGCAGAAATGTAGGCTCTGTGTCACGTCAGGCAGCTGAGAGGCGGAGTCTGTGCCTAAGTCACTTAGGAGGCGGTGACCATGTCAGTCTGAGAGGCGGGAGCCTGTGCGTTATACCGAAAGTGCCATTATAATCACGAGGATAAGTATTTTTGTTGGAGAAGAAAATGAGACATAATTGTGATTCTTTGAAAGTGAGTGTGCAGTAATATTATGGTCACAAAGACTAGGGTGAGAGTCAGTAAGGAGCACTGCAAAAAACCTCATGTAAAGGGTATTTTGGATGAATTACTTCAAAAAATATTCAGCAGGAATTGAACAGTCTGCAGTATTGTTGGGAACACATGCATGTTCTCCCCACCAGGGTACATCCTGTTCTACACGCTGGACAGGAACGCGCCCATCGACGCCTGGCTGATGGAGCCCATCGGCTCAGACCGCCTCACCCACCAGGTGTCTGAGCTGAGCCCGGACACGGCCTACTACTTCCGCATCCAGGCCAAGAACAGCCGTGGTGTGGGCCCCCTGTCCGACCCGGTCCTCTTCCGGACTCCCCGAGGTTTGGGTTACTCTCTGACCCCTCCCACCCCCACGTCCATCAGTGCTTATTCTTTATTATTATTATTATTTTTTTGTTCACATTTCATCCCTCATCTCTGTTTTACAGTCGCATTTCCAGTCAGAGTTGGTACATTTGGGGCATAGCTTACAGTAGGTTACATGGGTGCCTTTTATCCTAGACAGCAGTCACAGGCCAGAACATTGTTTTATGTTGTGACAACAATGCAGTACATGCTGCAGTCACTATGTTTGAAGAATTATTAACACCAGTAGTGGAAATGTACTCAGCATCTGTTGTACAGTAAGTGTGCATGTGTTTATGTGTGGGTTATGTGTATATTACCTTTGGTCCACATAGTATGATTAAAAAAAATTTTTGTATTGTGGGCAGCATTTTTCCAGCCCTGACAAGGGGAAACTCAATTTTATTCAAATTCAAATCACAAACTAAAAATGCCATGTGTCTTGTATTATGTTTGATTACTTATGGGTAAGGTTAGGGTTGGGTAGGGGTTAGCTTTGTCGGTTGCATATAATTGTGTTCTATAGCTAACCCCGGAGGTTTCATTTAGAAGTAGTCCTACAAGTGACATTGGTATCCAGAACATATTGTTTGAGCCACTGAGAAATATCTTGCATGCAAATATAAGTGTTTTCATTTTAATATAAGGGCTTCCTTCTTTCTCTCTTGTAGTAGAGCATCCAGACAAAATGGCCAATGACCAAGGTAGGTCTCAGCCCGTCCCTTTAAATTGGATGCCTAGGCCTGCTGGCAGACCTTCGCCCGTTCTCTGCTTCCTTACGCCTCCCCCCTCCCTTCTCCCTGCTATCCGCCTGTTGTCTCGCTGCTCCCTGGCCGCCTCTATCTGCTCTCTAGCCCCGCTTCGCATTTTCCCTTCTGCGTATCCCAGCACGCACCTCCGCCCTCCGGCATGCTCCTTAGGTAAATGGCAGGACTGGGCCGGGTTTAGATGGCTGATTGTGAGGGATTGGTACGGAAAGCAGACGCGTGTGTGGTGAATGCTAACGTGCTGGGGGGCGGCGTCGCGTGGGGGGGTGCTCCGGGAGCGCTAAAACACAGCTCACGCACATCATCGATTTGCAGTCATTGTCGCGCTGCTCCATGTCACTCTGAGACTAATGAGATTCTGCTGGCCTTTTGTGTTAATTAAGGCCTGAGCGGAGGCAGGAGGCTGGACCTCAATTAGGTTTTAACTGACATGTTATGCAAACGACTCTGAACAAAACCAGTCTTCCCCAGTAGACCAGAGAGCGTTAACGAGCTTCACTTCGTTGTATGCGGTTTGCTGTATGATATTAACCAAAGGACTAGTCTGTAGTCTGATAAACTGATATTATTGGTTTATTATTTATATGTTATTATTTTTTCATTCTCCTTAAACAAGGGAATGTGTGCAAGTCAGAGTATCTTTATTGTCATGTCAGCTCTATGATGCATGGATGAATTGTCATTTCTCATTAATCAAAAAACCTATAAAAAGCATATAATTATGTAAGACATATTTTCAAATTCCTCAATTTCTTTATTTGTGTTACTGCAGAGCATATATTTCAAAGAGTAGGTTTCTTTTTAAAATGTCTATTTATGGTCTGTTTTCTGTCACATGCGTGTTTGATTGACAGCTGCTCAATTTACTTTGATATCCTGCTGAGGGGAACAGACAATAGGCCCAGAGGAAATGACATCATCTAAAGAGAATTAAATTCATACAGCATTTCAAAGTCAAATGTTATCTCTGTCAATCTGAATAAGTACGCTTCTCTAAGGTCAACATTCTGGCAAGTGCCTGCAGTGGTGTTCAGCGAACCGCTCGCCGTCGCTTCACATTGTCACAACACATTAAATCATTCTCATTAATTCATTTAGCTATGGCTTTTATGTGCATTGCCATACAGGGCCACCATGACCAGAATACAATGGCTACACCAAACATGGCAGACTAAGCAATAGCACAGAATCAGCAATGGTACGCTGGCGGCCAGCCTCACCTGGCACTCAGCTGTTTAAAGAATACATGCCCAGTTTTGCACTTTTTTTGCATTGCTGTCTGCTTGCGTGCGGATTTTCTCTGCCAGCCAGCACATCCGCACGCCCCACAGCGCAGCACAGATACACGCATGTCCTCACAGTGGCATACACACACAGACGACGAGAGTTCGCAATGGATTCACACGTGTGCATAACCTCTTGGAGTCGGCAAAGTCGCCGGTGCCCTAACTTAGAAAATGTTTTTAAATGCATTAAACTAACATCGTTATCTCTGACAGTGCTTGTTGCATATGCTTGAAAAATAGTCAGTAACCTTAATCTGTCTGCTATAAAATGCGGTATCTCACAAATAATGCCATAAATCAGCGTTTTTCACAAAATATGTAGAAATCACCTTTATCACAAGGCAGATTTTCTGAAGTGCATGACAACAACCTAAATGACTCTACTTGTTTATGTCAGACCAACTCATCTAAAAAATCTAATATAATCAAACCTTAATGTGTCTCAGTGGCACTTTCATGATGTTTATGTTTCCTATTAATGAAAAATAAACATATTTTTGGATGTATTGTGCTAGGAACATTTTATTAGGAAAGCTTGATCCATTGGCTTGATCCATTGGTCTGTTTGAGGCCACTACTATAACAAAGACCACTGGTTTGTGCAGCTTGAGAGTTTCTTACACTTGCACTAAAAGGACTTGGGGGATTTGGACTCGACTTTATCCTGCGTATCATCCCAAGATTTAAACGATGAAAAAACGTGCTCATGTTTTCATGAATGAATGTCAGTCTGACTAAAGCACAGTTTGTTGTTCGTAAATGGCGGACGTGTCATGTGTCATCTGACTCCTGATGGTCTGACTTTCCTCTGCAGGTCGCCACGGTGACAGCAGCTACTGGCCGTCTGACACCCATCTGATTGACAGCAGCAGTCTGAATGGTGAGGATGATGGAGGGCTGGCTGGGGACCCAGTTTGGCTTAGGATATTGTTGACAAGGACAAAAACATGGGCCTGAATTAGGGGGTGGGCTATCGTCAGGAGCTACAGTGGGAATTGGATGATTGAAAAGGTACTTAAAGGCCCAGTCTGTTTAAGGTTCATACATTATTTATTGCATTAATTATTGCATTATTCTTGCATTGATATTATATAAAAGCTGATGGAAAAATAACTGCAAAGTGCTGAAGGACGTGACCAGTTTCATAATAATAGTTGGTTCTTGTGGCTTCTTCATGTCCAGTGTGAGTCTCATTTCAATAGATTTATGACAGTTGGGGCCAGAATACTGTCACATGTATAATTTCTAAACATGCTGACTGGTTACAAGACTTGGTGTTGTCTAACTAACCTTGTTAGGCCTGAGAGCCAGTGGGAGGTAGTTCATGTTGCTATGGCAATTGATCACCAACCCTGTGCAAACAGACACCACAGATGGGTCTGATAGGGCTAATTACATTGCTAGGGATGAACCAGGCCATCTGGGTGCGTTTGAGGGGGACTGAGGATGCCGGGAGCTAGGGGCAAGGTCCCACATAGTACCTAGGTCTTTTATGATGAGGTTTTGTGATTTCAGTTATCTCCTTTTTTCATTTTCCATTATTGAACCGGAGGAGGCCATGCAAAGCCATACCAATAAAGGCAGGGTTGCCAACTCCCAGGCTTTCGGACTCACGCGCTCACGCAAGAAATCTTACGGCAAATCTATATTATTCCATTATGAACCTAAAATTGGGTACATCAAAAGTGTCGGGGTAGTGTGCAAACCCTACAGACTATTTACATGGTAATACAACTGCTACATACATTGTCTCAAATTGAAAATCTCATGCCAGCCAGCTGACCAAAGTTGGCAGCCCTGACAAAAGTCAGCGCTTGCATTGATGTCTAAAGCGTGAAAGGCAGTTAATGTTTCGCTCCAGCTTCATAACAGGACACTCCAGCACCAGTCCGCCTTAATCCAGAGACCTTTCCAGAGTCACTCTTGGCCATTGCCCAAATGCCGTGTCCCTGTACGATGTAGACAGTTACTGAGACTGTTGTACACAAATCTGTTTTTAGAATTTTGCTCACGTGGCATCAGTTTTCAGTAAATGCTTCAGATGCAAAATACAGAGTTATTAAATAAATTTGTCCAATGAATTATCTCTGTTTCAGGAGAGAATTCTCAACAGGGATCTTGAATTGTCAACCTAAAGTAAAAATCATTTTGTGTTAGTAGTTTACAGCTCTTAATAAGCCAATGTCTCCTTCGATGGCTGGGCTACATAATTTCTTAAATCGAGATCCAGTTCTTGAAATTGAAGTCCAAAAAGCAGTTTCGCTACTTTTAATTTAGTCAGTACTAAGTTCAACTGTTGTTTCTGTGTTGTTTTATGTTACTACTGTTTGTCTTTATCTAAAACTACTCCTGCAATGTAATTAGAATTGTGCAGTTAGTAATGTTTGCAATTCAATGTAATGTTTTGATTCAATGTCTCCTTGTGTCATCACCTTAGAGGCTGAGGGCTGCTCCTAGTTTAGCCTACTTCACCAGTGTTCGTCCTCATTTGGCCTCATTTAGTTTTGTTTGGCTTAAGTAATGCAAATACATTTGCATGAGTGTTATTTGTTTCACATTCAGTCACAATTTAATTTAATAGCCTTTGTCCCAGTTTTGTTTATTTTGTTCAAATTATATATTGCTTTTTCCCACTACCAAAAAGTAGGGGCAGTAAGACACGCAAAGAACTTCAGATTATTTTGTCTGATACTAATAAGTGACAGTGAAACTCACGAAAATACTGATGTCAGAACAATACTACCATACTTACTGTCTATATTAGTCTGTGGTAATCTCAACTGCCAAACAAAACTTTAATCAGAGCAAGGCAGGGTATCAGTTATCTCAGTCTATAATTTCCATTTAAAATATGAGAACTTTTTTCTTTTTTTCATAAAAGCCAGTAATGTTATAGCAGATTTTCCTGGGCATCGTTTATTGCTTTTTTTTTGCAGGGTGATAATACGGCAACTTAATTAACCTAAGATCTGAAAACCTGATCGCTGTCCACATTCCAGTGTGTGGATTAATCTCCTCACCCTCTAATCATTCATCAGATGTAATAGGATTGTTGGCTGTGCTGTGCTGAATGGCGTATGTGCCACTGTACTGGCTGCTGAAGGCCACACATACATATGCATACATACATGCATTGTTACATGGGCTGATCCAGCATACATTTATTCCCTACAAATAAGCAAGATCCATAAAAAAATGCTAAAGGATCAACAAGAAGCCCAGAATACAAAAATGAAAAATCTTGAATCCATCCAGGTAACCATGGGTTGTCTTAATAGTCATTAGGTCAATTGGGGCCAGCTGGGTTTTATTATCTATGGCCCCTGGTGTTTAATCACCATGGTAACATTCCACTCTCTCAAAATTCAGACACATGCAGCTATTGTGCTTCTCCTGATTATAGTTACAGTACCGTCAGAGATCCGAAGCCAAAGGTAGGTCAGCAGGATGACGAGGTCATAATGAAAACATGCTATGTTGTTCACTATGTAAGTATAGTCAGGTGCATGGGTTTTGCCAAAATCAGTACTGAAACACAAGGGGAATGCACATGAGTGCTATTCATGTTCACCATATTTCTGATGCATGAAGAACGTTTCTATTATCAGGAAATTCAGATGCTTGTTTTTTCCTCATTATAGGCAAATATATTGAAAATGATTGTGTATCTATTTTTAACTTACCTTGTAGTCAGGGATCATTCATCAGCAAGCCGAACGCTAAACAATGATGACACATGGCTATAGTTTGTTAAACTCCATATTTATCAATAAACCTGCAGATTCAGTTCTGGCCATATATTCAAGAGATATGCTGGTAACTGTGTTGAATCTGAATGTTGTAGATGTAGAGTCCTGTAATACTGAGGCTGCACTGTATGTATAGGGATGCACTGTTTTCTAAATGCAAAAGAAAGAAGTTGAGCTGGTTATTTACTTTTCTTATTGTCAGATGGAGAGTGATGGAGTGTTGCCCTTTAGATCCTTCCTCCTGTTGATGGTTGGTTGCCATGGTGCCACTCATCAGGACACAAAGGATGTTTGAAATGCCAGTTTTAAGTGCAGAAAATGCATGTCTCCAACAACTGACGGAGTTTATCATTTGACTGAAATAAGTCCATCATTTTTGGCCGGTAGCAGGAGTGGTGTCTGGTTTAATGGCAGCTTCTCTCAAGTTATTCTCACCCTCGGCTGATGTATTAAAGTTGGGGTTCCCATCCTTTTGATATCCATTGGCTGGTTCATGTCGTACAAAAAGTTCACTGGTAAAATGAGCAATGGAGATGTACAATGTGCATGGAAATATGGGACAAATGTTGTATTTTCATGAATCAGTACGGGAAACAACACTTTATGTTTCTCTGCCAAATGATCTTGTGATGTATGCAATGGGTGAGATCCCCTATGCTGAGGTATTACACAGTTGGGAGACTTTGTCATCTTCCTCCAGACTCCCCCATTGGACACATGCATCCGCCGCAGAAGAACGGCAGTTTGCTGGTGGTGGTGGTAGTGTCGGTGGGAGCGGTGGCCGTGCTTGTCGTCATCATCGTGGCTTTCATTTGCACTCGACGCTCCTCTGCCCAGCAAAGGAAGTAAGTTGTCCTTACCCCTGAAGTTTTGCTACTCATTGAAAACTAACAGAAACGTAACTGAGTTGATTATAACACCTGCCATTTTGGCTATTCTAGTTTATATACCTACCTGCCTATTATGATACACACTGTTTTGTACTATCGGTTACTCCCAATACTCATCCCATCCCGGCACAATCCCCTCATGAACACAGAGCCACACTGGTGTGGATTAGGTTCCAGAAAATGGTCACATCTGACAGAAGGAAAAGAAATTGCCTGCTCAATGTGGACTTTTCCCACTGCAAATTATCTATTGGATGTGCAGAACAAAGTATTGTCAACAATGGTCTAACTCCAAATGAGCAAAAATCCAGACAGTTATAGACAAGATCTATTTTTTTCTTTCTGTTGACAGGCTTCAACCGTTGTCACAGAAGAGAGGGATATTTTTACTCAGTTGCTTTAGTTCAGAGTGTCTGGCGCAGTCCTAAAATTTCTATCCATTAAAGGTTTTTTTATTTCAATATTTATTGATATAACAAATTGAAACTTGTGTGGCGGAGTACTCTTTCAATTTATTGATTCAGAGCAAGCCCAAATTTAAATTGGAAAATTAGTCAGTTGGTACAAAGACTACAGTGTTACCCAGCAACAAGCTACGGAAATATTACCTGCCTATATAACCTACTTCTACCCCTAAACAATTTCTGTATGGTTTGTGTAGGTGGCCAAAGGCTTAGACATGGATATAGGCAGGCTCCAAGCACACAGTTGTAATAATTGAAATAGCTGAATTGTAATTGCAATTCAAACAACCTTTCCCCTATGCAGGAAGCGGGCATCCCATGGTGTGGGGAAGAGGAAAGGCAGTCAAAGGGACTTGCGCCCCCCTGACCTTTGGATTCATCACGAGGAGATGGAGCTAAAGAGCATGGAGAAGCCCTCGGGCCCTGCCCCCTCAGCCTGTGATTCGCCCATGCAAAGTCGCCAGGAAATCCCACCCGTCAGCCATAGCCTATCAGAGAGCCAGATGGGAAGCAAGAGTAGCCATTCAGGTTGGGCCCCATCAATAACAACCTTTAATGTACAATTTAGAGACTCATTAATTTTACCCTAAATTGTGTAAAAATATTCTGCTTTGTTCTGTGTTGCGCACCAGCATTTAGTTTTATGTTTTCACACTTGGAATAATGTTGTTAGTTCACTGTGCATTGGCCTGGTAGGGAAAGCTGTCCTCTTCATACAGGAGCAGATGGAGATGAGGCTTCGAGCAGCATGGCCACTTTAGAGCGCCCCCTGGGAAACCGGAGGGCTACGCGCACCAAGCTGATGATGCCCATAGAGTCCCAGCCCAGCAACCCCAGTGAGTACCAGCTCAGATATTATTTTTTACACAAGCGATCTGGACAGATTGGACAGCCTTCTGGCGATTTGAACTGGCCACCTTCTATTTGCAATTTCATTAAACAAGTGGTGGTCTCTTTCTTTTGCATACATACTTACTGCTTCAGGTAAAGTTCAAGTGAACTTCACCAATATCAAAATTAATTTCCCAGAGAAATTTTTTGTAGTCTATGAGGCTACTTATTTGCAGATGGAACTTGTATAACAGGATATAATTAACAGCAGCATCTGCTGCTGGGAATAAGAAAAAGGAAACTTAAATGGAAACATGGCTTTAACATAATATTTCCAGTTTCATCATCTGTCCTGGTACTGAAAAAATACCACAGAAGTGGAAATATTTCTAATTGTAAGAGCAATCCTAATCTTAACCAAGAAGAATGTTTTAATAAGGTATTCTTCCAGCCCTGTGATCTTGAGTCGTTGAAGTGGTTACAAGGTGAATGGGTGGATAGATGAATGGATGTTTTTACACTGAAGGCAACAACAGTGACTCCTTTTTGAATGGAAATATGCTTTATTGCAGCATGACAGTACAGTGTTAATGTAGCAAAATGAAATGAACAGAGATGGCGTGTTATTCATTATCGATCCTTTTAGGGATATAATCACTCCTTTCACTTAGATGCTGAAATGCAGCATTACTACTGTAATATGTTATTTGTGGTCAGAGTATTTTATATCAAGCTACATATCATGTGTAATACACACACACACACATATATATATATATATATATATATACACACACACACACACACACAGAGTAGTGGCCAAAATTATTAGAACACTTGACAGATCTGAAAATGTTGACTTTTTTGCCCTTAGAATAGGGCTGCACGATTTTGAGAAAAAACCTAATTCCTGTTTTTCTGACAAATATTGCGATGCGATTTTTGCGTTCGATACTTTTAAGTGCATAAAACCTAAATTTATGAATAAAATATGTTGTTACTTTTACGACACAGAGGGTTAAATAAACTACATACATAGTGATTGAGTTAATGAGATTGTTCGATGCTTCGTGGTTATTAAATACCTGAACCTAAATACCAAAGAATACGAAGATATAATGGAAATTAACTTAACCACTTGGTAATTTGTTTTTAAAGTTAACAATCTTAAACACTGAAAAATAGAAAATTAATTATTAGATTTAGATTTACAATTAGAAAAACAATGTGGATCTGGCCACAGCACGTGGACATATTTTACATTTAGCACTCTTTTGCGCCACGTCGTTCTTCGCGAATCCAAAATAAGTGCAAACAGCTGAGGTACCACCCTTCTTGTTAACCAAGTGCTCCCCCGCTTCCTCTCCCGTCACCGAAGAAGTGCCTTCGGCCATTTCTGC
>JAODKM010000039.1:10587844-10599556 GCA_026780845.1 Petrocephalus sullivani
TGGTATGTCCACCTTTTGCAGCAATTACAGCAGCACATCTCTCTGGCACAGTGTCAATATATTTCCTGAGAACTTCAACATTAATGGTATCCCATGCCTTCTGCAACTCAAGCCAAATGATGGGGTTGAGGTCCAGACTTGGCACAGTGATTCTCCTTCTGAAGGCTCTAGTCTATCATTCATAGAGCATAATGGTCACTTTGTAGATATTTCATTTGTTTTATGGGTATTTTAATGGCCAACTCAACAAAAACAACGGAAACCTTTTAAATATGCCAAGTGTTCTAATAATTTTGGCCACCACTGTGTGTGTGTGTGTGTGTGTATACATATATATATATATGTTTGCCTTGGTACCAAATTCTGTGGAAGGAATCGAGGCAGCAAAATGTCAAAATGAATAATTTCTTTGTCTGCCGTGACGTGAAAATGGAGCGCCATGCTCCCCACATAAACTGAACTTACTTCCCACTCAAAGGAGATGCGGTAAATTTTCTAACAACCTCCTTATATTTTGAGGAAGGAATTGCCTTCCTCCCAAATGAACCTTTACTGCAGTTCTCAGCGCCCGCCCTGATTTCCCTGCACTAATGACTACAACCTTAAAAGATCTCTAATGTAGCATCTCAGCGCGGTGACGGCGCTGTGATATTTTTGGAACAAGAAATACTTAGCAAACACATTATTTATTATTATGTTATCTAAAGGAAACTGAGAGGAAGTCTGCATGCTCTGAACAAAATCATGATTCAAATGAGGCAAAACAGAGTTTCTGGAATTTTATCCGTCTAATCTGATACAGGGTCACTGTGACCCCTCCGATGGGGCAGGAGAACATACTAGATGGGATGCCAGTCCATAGCAGGACACATACTCATAGAGACAACAATTTTCCTGACCACATGACTTTTGACTGTGGGAGAATGACCTTGATGACACCTACACAAATGCAGCAGGTGGGATTCATATGCCCAAACTGACAGCTGTGGGGTCATTGTGCCACTTGACTTTCCTTTTCTTATTTTAATCATTGCCTGTTGATTGGTAGGTAAATCGGGGTGATGAATTGAAAAACCTTCAATAACCAAACCAAAATCAGAGTATTTTCCTACAGAAAACTCGACAATCGGCAATATTATATTAGAAACATGAACGACTTAAAAGCTCTGTGCTCTGTGTCTGTCAAAGATTCACCTTCTTTGATAAATGGAATTGAAAGACCTAACATGTTGATTTCTATAAATACGGCAGGTAACAAAGTCTGAAATATCAAACAGTAAGTTAAATCATTTTCTCTTTCCAGATTGTACCTCTTGGGAAAATGACCTTATTTTAAGGTCTAGAGCTTATTTGAGAGACAATTAAGGGGGCAAAGGGGGATTTGTGTGCGCTTTTGCTTAAGTATTCCAGTTATAAAACATCCTGTTTGCTTCATTATGCATAACATACCACGTATTTTGAACTGAAACACATTCTCTACTGCTAATTGCACCATGTAGTGCCATTAATAACTCTTCTGCAAAATCAGTTTAATTCAGAAATTAAGGTCATTATGTAAAGTAATTATATTACTTTTTAAAAATACAGTTGGTTCAGTAACCCACTGGAAATTATTACATTATGCCATTAGTATAGGTACAGATATGTATTGTAGTTAAAATTAAAAATATTTTCCTCTCCACTAAAAAAGAGAATTTGTATATAGAAATGGTACTTTAGGATCATACTTTTTGTTTTTTTAAGTTAATCTTAAAATGCATTTTATATTAAATTTAGAAATATGTTGTCATTCATCTCATATTCAGGTTAACTGAAATGGAAATTTGAGATCTGGGTTTTATTTTTTCAGTTATTTAAACGCAACTACATTTAGATACTCCAGTGTACTTTAAAAATTTACTTTCTACTACTTTGCTGGAGAAGTGAACGGACTGAGATGGACTCCCACTTTGCATTCTAATCACTGGTCCCATCTTAAGCTTTTCATAAACCTGACAGGATGGATGCACAGCTATGGAACAGCTCCGTTGTCAGTTTCATTCTCGACATTTTTCTGGGCAGACTCCACATGTAAAAATTGCGGCGTTTGTATCATAAGCCGCAAAAATCCCGTCTCTCGTTCATGGCTCTCTAGAAGCAGCTCACGGTGTTCCACCTCCAAACGTCTTCCTGTTCACGACACCCGGATGAGGGCCTCACCCTAGCAGCCACGTAAATACCCTGCAGGAGGAGAAAGTAGGTTGGGAGGGTGGAGGTTTGCTACAGCAGCAGGAAAGAAGTTCAGGACAGAAGGGTCAAACAAAGCAAGTCTCTTAGTTATAAAAAAACAACAAATACACCAGATGGCCTCTTTAAATGAAGGAAACTGAAAAAAACAGTGAAATCTGGAAAAACAGCACATACAAGCAAAGCTAAATAAAAGGAAACACAACAAAACACCTTAAGGGTGAGAATCTCCAGACCAGCTACATCTTACTCCAGACCAGCTGGCTATCAGTAATCAGAGGCATATTAGCAATGGTGCTGACAGTGGAAGGCAGACCTGGAAAGGCATGCTCCTTCTTCTGGGTTCTGCCTTCATCCAGCATGTAATCTACTGATATGCTGATATGCTTGCATGTTAAGGGGGCGTACTTCAAGGAAGTGTAGAGTACTACTTCCTGCTGACACAAATAGCCAGATGAGGTCCACGATGCTAATTGAATGTGTAAAGCTGAAACCATGTCATAGAAGTTATCTTTCTCTCATTTTGTATGTTTGTGCACATTTATGTGACAGAATCTGTAACCATATTCATGCAAAGTGTTGGAGGCATTGTCTGGCAGTATTCTGGAATCTTAAACCTGTGAACTCAACCACAGTTGAGGTCTGGGGGTGTCAGTAAAGCTAAATCTTAAGGCCATTGAACTGTTTTCACCTTCTACTTTGTATTGAGTTGTCCTAACCCTTAATTTGCAGCCATTTTCCTGTCATCATAGTAATTCTGCAGCCCAGTACAAAGCGAATCTACCCTCTGGCATGCAGTGATTTTACAGCCCAGGATATAGTGAATCTATTCTCCAGCATGCAGTGATTTTACAGCCCAGGATATAGTGAATCTACTCTCCAGCATGCAGTGACTTTACAGCCCAGGATATAGTGAATCTTCTGTCCAGCATGCAGTGATTTTACTCTGCAGTTTACAGTTATTCTGATGTCTAGCATAATAATTATACAGGCTAGTACTGTATATAGTGATTCTCTTGTGCAATATCCAGTTATTTTATTAACCAGTGTATAGTAATTACAATGTCCATTATAGTAGTTTTGCAGTTGAGGATATAGTGATTCTCCTGTTTAGTATGCAGTGATTTTATTGACCACTGTACAGTGATTACCATGTCCAGCATTGTGATTTTACAGCCTAGGATATAGTAATTCTCCTGTCCAGCTGACAGTGATTCTACTGTCTACTGGTGTACTGGCATGTCTACCATTCAGCCTATACTGACTCTGCTGTCCACATATTATTGTTACCTATATTTTCTGTCATTTGACATTCTCACAGTGAACACCAAACCTAAGCTTCATTTAAAAATAGCATCCTTTTCACCAGAAGCACAATTTTGTCTACTCTCAGACAAGGAAAGTACATTCTGCTGGGGGGTTAAAGAATGACTTCAGTATGGCGTCATCTTGATAGTTTTTTTTTTTTTTAAGAGCAGATGTTAGTTTGGGGAGGGGGGGATTTGAAAGCTGCTGTTATCTGTTTTATATAAACACGGCTACTTTTAATATCCAATCTGTCTGGGGAAGCTTGCAGTGTCTGAAAGCACACAAAGTTAAAACAAAAATACCTGAATGCTACAATCCAGTGACAACTTAATAAAACTTTAAGTAGCATTTTATGTACTAATATAAAAGAAATGTGTGTGTGTGTGTGTGTGTGTGTGTGTATGGGTTTGCATACTGTAGATTACATTTAAGGACCAAAATGTCCCCAGAGTGTGGTAAAATCTGAAATTTCCCTACTTTGGGGACATCTTTTCAGGTCCCTGTCTGGATAACCTCAATTTTATAAAAATCTGTGAATGCAATCAAAAAAGTAAAAATTTAAAAAGTCTTGTATTTGGGTCGGTTACTTATGGTTAAGGTTAGGGATGGGTAGAGGTTACGGGTGTCTTGATTGGAATTAGGGTTTTTCCCCATAGAAATGAATGGAAAGTCCCCATTTAGATAGATATGTGAGTCCGTGTGTGTGTGTGTGTGTGTGTGTTTGGCAGGTATTTAGATTTATGTACATTTGCAGGGGCATGTGTGTGTTTTGAGACGATTTTGCACAACATTCTAGTGGAAGTGACTTTAATTTGGTCACAATTTTATAATGATTGTCTTTATTATTTTTAAACCTCAAAGCCAAATACAAAGAGAAAGATGATGACAGATGACAGAGACAGCTGAGAAATGCCATTTCAGCAATAGAAGTGAATTTCATAATGACCCTTTCGGAGAGTCATAGTCAGAAAATAAGGAGAGTTAAGTTGGTTAAAATAACCCTGAAGTGGTATAATAATTCTTTAACAGGAATTGAAAAGGAAGTGGTGCTGTAATATTTATAACGCGCTTCAGAGCATAATGAATATGCCCGCTGTAGCATTAGCTCTAAGGTTTAAAAAGTTACAGCTGTCAAAGGATTTGAGAAGCAGGATGTAGAACTTGTTGAATACAGTTACAGATATGGAATATGAATGGAAGTGCTCATGTACATGCAGCAGGCTGTGCGCACACAGATGATCTTGTCCAAGATGCCACAAGCTAATAGGAAACATTTCTTAATGGCTTTTACTGAAATCTGCACACAGTTGAGTGTGTGTGTGTGTGTGTGTGTGGAATTTACATTTACCTTAATTTATTTAGCAGATGATTCTGTCCAAAGAAACATACAGTGAAGGAGGTATTACATCACAACATGGTAAGGAGCCAACATTGTGAGGTTCAGTTTAGGGTCCTGTAACAAATTCCAGATGGCACTGAAGCAAAAGCTAAACAGCACTGTGCTGTAGTCTTAGGCTGTAAAAGCAGATGTTAAGGTTATTTATCTGGTTAGTAATATATATATATATATATAGATATAGATATACTCAGAAAAAAACAATTTAACATTAGAACATATGCAAATTATCAATAACGTGATTAAAAATAACATTTCTCCAAAAAGTTACTGATATCTTGTTAGATGGCTAGATGAACACCGCTTCAGTTCGAGTAAACAAAAGACATCGGTGTCCTGGATATTTGCTGCAAATACTGGGGTGACTTTAGCAGAGGTTTCAAAATAGTTGAGCTAACACACTTTGATCATAGTTTTACACTAACGTGAATATCATTTCACCATAATTTTCTTTGACTGCCTAAGACAAGTGCCTCATTACAAAACATTGTGAGAACTTAACAGAAGAGTCATTCAAATAAAAACACTTTGATCCTAGTAGGCAAGAGCCTTATAAGACTATGCAGAGGGGCCACGAGACTAAGCCCAAGGGCTGGATGATGACAAAGTCTTAGGCACGCAAAGAAAATTATGTTTCAATGTTCTTCATGTTGGTGTAAAACTATAATTTTATGTCTATTTAAAGTATGTCAAGACCTCCTCTACATTCACCCCAGTATTTGCAGGGGTGCTCTTCTTTGGCCAGGTAATAGCCCATCAAATTATTTCACTGATTAAGTTAATTAATTAAAAGAGCTGGTGGTGAAATTTAGTGCCCCTTAGGAGACGGTTGGGAACCAAAGCAGTGTTCTGCTAACCATCCAGCAGAATATCAAGATATAGAACAAAATAATTATTTTTTATTGTGTTGTGCAAATACATACTTACTACCCAGACAAATAGTTTAATATTTTAAATATTTACTTTGCCTGCCTAATACTTTTGCACAATACTGCAGGTCAGTGGTCAGATGAGATATTCTCAGAAAAGTTGTGGACTGGATAGATGTGGATAGGTACTGTGAAGTGCTGTAACGTTGTCATGTTTTGGATGATTTAATACCAGTTGTGCTGCTGCATTTTGAGCCATCCACAGTGGTTTCACCGCGTACGCCATATATGGTAATCCAGTGGTGATATGACACGTGTTGGACAAGGAGCTGAGCTGCACATTCTGGTCGATAAGGACTGATGTATCTTCCTGATGTATCACTGAAGATGCAATGTGATCAATACAGGTACATGGTCTTTCTCCCTATCTTGTTCGGGTTCCTCTAGTCCAAAGACATGCAGTTAGGCAAATTGACGTCTTTAAATTGACTACGGATAGAAAGAACAGTTTTTAAGCCCGCTGTTAATAGGCATGGTGTTGTAAGAATTACAGAAAACGTATAAATATGAATATTGCATCATTGTTTTGGTCTTAAGTTATCTTGTCCTGTATATCTTTGGAATATGTTTCTTTATAGATTTGTTGTAAAAAAAAAAAGCAGAATCTCCTGCTTAGAAAAGTGCTATATAAATAAACCTATTTATGACTTACATTTATCCACCCATCTTCTAGCCACATATCCCAGTCAGGACCATGGGCTAGGGAGGTCCATCTTTAACTTTCTGTAGTCTTCCACTCTACCAGCTGAGCAATAGAAGTGGCATATGTAGGAATTCAAGAACCTATTTTATTCCCAGCACGGGCCAAGGTGCATAAAGTTGTCTAGCAACGTAGGGGATACAAAGACTGATAAATCCAAGTTGAATGTAATTTTAAATTAATGCTGCATGTAGGGAGGGCAAAGAGGTATATTGCTTTAAACTTTTTTATTACTCTAAAGTTATGATTGCCAAGACCCTAGTTATGGGAATACAATGGATGGATAAATCTGTGACACGCTCCATTGTGTCCATATTATTTTATGTACTGGCTTAATTTTAGTAGATGGACAAAAATGATTAAGTCAATGTATATTCAATGGACACTTTATTAGGTTCAAGAGCTCAGAGGACCCATTCTGTATATCATTGAACTGAGCTGTTGTTTTTGCATTTGTGGTTTTGCCTTAAATATTGTGGCCATTCTCCTCTGACCTCTCTTATTAACGAGGTGTTTTTCTGCCATGGAAATGCTGCTGACAGGATGTCTTTTGTTTATGATACCAAACTCTAGGGACTTAAGTGCATGGCTGGCTCTGAGCAATGGAAGACATCTACAGCCATACCCCTTTCAAAAATTTGCTCAGAATGCACACCCTAGCCATTGTAAAGCATATGTAGACGGACCCTCTGTACACCGTCTGCATGTTACATATCTTGAGTTACAGTCATGATTCTCTATATGGAGGAGCAGACTGTTTACATTAACAAGTAAGTGTATCACATAAACTTCTCACTGAGTGCAGATTCAGCTGATTAGAAGGAAATAGCTTTTCAAAATCATACTGGCAGGTAAATGAGAACGTTGTGGGTAAAATACAGGTAAACTGATGAATGATAAATTGAAGGAAAGTGAAGTTAATTGGATTGCGGCAGTATTCTTATTGTTTATTTCTGCCAAATGTTTTTTTTGCTGTTTCTATTCAGCAAAATCGTAAGCACTGTTTGGTTCGAGACTCATTGACTCGCCAAATGGCTCTGAAGAGGGAGATTTTTTTTGACTGACCCCTGTGTAGCTCCCAGTGATTTGGCTGAAGTCCCATTATATGCGATATGGTAGACTTTTGCGATATGAAAAAATGTACAAGGACCACATGGTCACACATAAAGCTTTACAGACAAGTGGATTTTTTGACTTTCTGAAAAACAACAAAATTTCAGATCGATTTGCTGTAGTTCTTTTGATCTTCATGTCTTCATGCAGAAATCTGGACGTGTCACCTGAAATTCTTAACTTGCATGCTAAATTTTGAAAAGTGTTCTTTTTCCAATGCATTACAGAAGAATAAAATTAATTAAAACAGTAAAAACAAAAACAAAAAAACAAGAGTGCATGAGTAGCTTAGCTGTGTCTGCTGTACGCACTGAGTGCTCTTTCCTGAATTATCTTACTTAGAAAGTCAGATGGAGGTTGGCTGCTCTTTGACCATGCACTTCATCACAGCATCACCAGAGAGGAAGCTACAAGCTTTTGAAAAATACACCATTAGATAATTTATCATTTACCAAAGTCAAATGGGTTTTATTTTCATGTTTCATTTTAGTCATAATTAAGGGGAATAATTTGTATATCACTGAAAATACACTGCCTGGCCAAAAAAAGGTCACCGTTTGAATTTAAATCAGCAAGTACTTAAGAGCCAATGATTGGATCATTATTACAGCTCAGCAAAGTTATGCAGCAATAAAGTGAAGTCAGCTAAGTACCTGAACCTACTGAATGGCCAGGTTATCCCATCGATGGATTTTTTTCTTCCCTAATGACATAGGTATATTACAGGATGAGAATGCCAAGATTCATCAGGCTCGAATTGTCGAAGAGTGGTCCAGGGAGCATGAGGAATCATTTTCACACATGAATTGGCCACCACAGAGTCTTGACCTTAACCCCACTTGTTATGGCAACGGATCCAGTATCTTTGTCATTCCGTTAGCGTTCGAGTAAAAAATAATGGATGTGTGCATAGAAGTAAAATGCAACAAAAAGTCTTTATCTATGAACGTAAATAAAATACAATTTAAAGCATCATATTAAATGCACAAGAAAGGGATTCGCAAGCATTATCAGCACGGTCACATAACTGTTTCGCTCCACGCATCTATCCGTCCGTCTAACAAAAAAACACATGACTATAGTATTTTTTACGTACAAAAAAATGGGTCATCCCAAAACTATCAACGTAGGGGTCTGGATTCACATAGTATTACTGACTGAAACAGATACCATTATAACTTCACTTGAATATTCAATAAGCATATAAAATAAAACAAATATTAAATATCAATGACATATGAAACAAAAATATTATCTATGGCTCTAACGCCACACATCTTTGAGATGTGTGGAAGACAGCAACTCACCTATCATCAATACAAGACCTCGGTGAAAAATCTATGCAAATCTGGATGGAAAAATCTGTTGCATAAGCTTGAGGAAGCAATACCATGACGAATGTGCACCATAATCAAAGCTAAAGGCGGTCCAATGAAATATTAAAGGGTGTGACTTTTTTTTTGGCCGGGCAGCGTAAATGAATAATATACGACCAGCAATGGCTCTGAGGTCATTCCACTCCAGGATTATGGGTTTGATTTTCATTTGTGAGAGTGTAGGGGTTCTATTCTTTTCTTGTGTTTGCATTGAGCAGCTGCGGTTAATGGCCTGACTCAAGTGCCTCACTGTGACATGATTAGTCTGCCAGCCACGGGCTTTAAACCCACAACCTTCTGGACATGCACATGTATTCCTAACCTTTAAATACAGCATAAACAATATTTCCTGTGACACAGGACCTAGCAGAGTGAAGTGCAAATTTCTGAAAATTGTAATGCGATTTTTTTAAGAGGGTGTGTGGGGTGAAGTCAGGTGATGAAGCTCCATTATCAAATGAGATTAAAGGCTTTCTGATTTAATCCCTTTGCCCTCATAGGGAAGCTTTGGGTTGGAGACCACTTTGGCAGCAGCCAGCTCTAAGACTTGAATTTGAGTTTCTGAAAAACTATTCTCCCAATTTTTTCCTCCCCCACCGTCCCCCCACCCTCTCTATCCGGAGCACATTCTTCCCCTGATCTCTGCTATCACGTGGATCTGTCGCCCAGTAAACCCGACAGTGACATTAGGAAGGAGCACGAGGCATCCATTAAGGGAGAAGTGTTCATTAATGATTCCTCCGATTATTAAAAAATCTACTCTATTGTCTCATATGGGCATGAATAGAGAATATCACATTACATGCTCTAAAAAGCCACCTAAAGACTAAATTGACAATCTCTGCACAAATATTCACCATTACAGACTTTACATTATAGACTTAAGCCTCATATGCTCAGATGAGTCGCATTATGAGGCAGGAGGTCATGTTTGATCTGACACCCATTTCCCCCTTAATGTGTGTGAATATGTGATTATGGTATCTATTTGTTCGTGCCATTTTTAAGCTTTTTTATACATGTGTAAAATTTTGCATGACTGTGTGTGTGTGTGTGTGTGTGTGTGGAGCAGTCTGTGGTTAATCTCCTGTCCTTGGTGTCACCCTGCAGCTGTTGTTAGTGCCATCCCAGTGCCAGCTCTGGAGAGTGCCCAGTACCCCGGGGTCCTGCCATCACCTTCCTGTGGCTACCCTCACCCGCCGCTGTCCCTGCGACCAATGCCCTTCCCCTCTCTCACCGTGGAGCGAGGCTACACGCCAGGTAACCCTCCCGTGAATGGATCAGACACTGAAAAATGCCTGGAACACTGAGTACGGGGGTTTGAGGACTGCTGTAGGAATTCATAGCCTATATTTCTGTATATACATAGCCAACGTGGAAATAATAGTAAGACGCTCTCAGGATTGTCCGAAAATGACCCAGTTGGTTTGGATGAGCGGTTTGTTCTTGTAATCAGCCCTCTTGTACTGTCTTCCCTCTGGTGCTGTCCACCATTGTAGTCAACATAATTTATCTGAAAATCTTACCTGCACAAGGCAAAAGGGCCTGTGGAGACCTAAGGAAAGGTTAGTCTCAAAGGGAGTTGTCTAGCTTTGGCAAATAATCGGAAAACACCCATATAGCAGTTTATTGAAATAGCATTCTTCCTCTTGGAGAAGAACTTTAAGTCAAGTATTAGCAAACACTTATATCCAAATGTTAAATTTGTTTCTACATTTATGTACAGTGCTGTGCAAAAGTCTTAGGCAGCAAGTATATATTTGTTCAGAAAAAAGAACAATTTAACAGTAGAACTCAATAAAAACAAACAAGAATCTGTAGTTCTCCAAAAAGAAATATCTTGTTGGATGGCTTCAAGAAAACTTCGATGTGTCCCAAAATTTCTCCATGGGGCACCCCAGCCATTCAATGTATTTGTTAAATTTCACTACTAGTTCACTTAATCATTTAATTTAATTAGTTAAATAACCTGAGGTGGTACTGATTAGCCGAACGAGCCACGCTAGTGGTCAAGTAAAAAAAATACACTGGTGTACTCAATGTGTACTCAGTGGTTGCTCCAAGTACTGGGGTTACTTTAGGAGAGGTTTTGAAATGGCTGAGCTAACACACTTTGGCAGATATCACAGTTTAACACCAACATGAATATTATTTATGTGTAATTTTCTTTGACTGCCTAAGACATTTGCACAGTAAGTGGATATTTGGTTAAGCTATTTTGGTTAAGAACATTGATCAATGATACAACAGCACTCCCATTTGGTACGTAACCCTGTAGGTGAGGTTCCACCCATGGGCTCATTTCTTTAACCAGCACACCACCTGCTGGCCTGACATCAGAGGCGCGGTATTCCTTAGTGGAGGAGGAACACGCAGTTCTGGGTGTGTACACAGGCTCTCTGCGGACCCACACGCTGCTGGCCCGCATCACCGTTAGCATCCCGATCACGTCAGGCCCCGTGTCCTGATGGCCGTGCTGTCTCACTCAGCACCTGATTAGCCGCGACTCGAGCGCGGCTGCGGACCCGGCAGCTACCCCTCCAAGGAGCACGTCTGCATCGATTCGGTCTCATAAACGGACAAGTTAATTAGGCCGTGTTTATTAAATATAACCCAAATTGTGTGTCAGCCATTTTTATGGCTGTCCTCTGTCTGTCGTAATCT
>JAODKM010000039.1:10606645-10626185 GCA_026780845.1 Petrocephalus sullivani
CCACCCCACCCCGGTCGATGATGGCATCATTCGGATCTGCTTGGCAGACCCTCTCTTTTCTGACAGGATCAGTCTCGTCCCAACAAAAGGTGCAATCCCTCCTGGGGGACTCGATGCCAAAGAGGGAGATATGGAACAATGAACCACACCGATTAATTTGTGTACAGAGGAAGGCAAACCGGCGTGCTGGACGATTAAATTTGGCTCGTATTGAAATGGCGGAAAACAGGAAATAAACATTATCTTGAGCAGTCAAACACACTACAGAAGTATAACAGGTACATTTTCATAATTTATCCTCTGGCCAACGCTGGGCGTCTGCAGAGCGCCGGAGCAGAAAGCGGTAATGCTCAGTCTGTCGCCTCATCACAAAACACTTCATTTTATCTGCAATTGATTCATGCTGGAGCTGGTGCTGCTCCCTTTGATAACAGACTTTCCTCCAGGAAGAAGCTAAATAGTCATCTGCGAGGCACCGTGCAGCCGTGCTGCAGGTTTTTGCACATTTATATTTGTATGCGGGTGTTTATGACACTCACATAATTACACAGGCATGGAAATGCAGAAACGGGAGTCGGTATGGCATTATTAGTTTAAGTAAATGGATCTTCACTTTGGCTGACACTGTGCAAGAAAACACTACTGTTTTAATTTTTTTTTGCTTAACTATTAACCTTCCAATCTTTCTTGTGCGATTAGCACCAGTCATAGCCATCAGAAGCTCAGTGTTTTCCCTACAAAAGACTGATTAAGGCCTGCAGTCATGGGTAGCTTCTGGCTGTGTGGCAGAATTCAAGTCTCGGTCGTCACACAGTGGTTACTGTAAGATTTGGCCTACCGAATCGGAAAAAACGAAAAGAACACATTTATTTTCTGAAACATTTAGCAAATGCCTAAGATTAACAAAAATACCGCATTTATGAAATTAAATGCCCGTTGGTTATTGTATTACTCTGGGTGATGCCTGGCCAGAGTCCATTGTTTACCCTGCTGTTTAATATCGGTCAGCTTAGTGGATTACTCACATAATCTGTTTCGTTTAAATTTCTCTGGTTTCAACAGGCATTTAGATTAAACCACATTCCACTTACTGCATATTTCACATACTTTCACATGCTGCAGGATCCAGACCAGAAGCACATAGTTGTTCAATATCTTCTTGAAACCGTAAATATTTGATTTAAATAATCATTAAAAGTTGAAAATAGTTTACATATCCCATTCCACCCAAAGTTTTAAGTGAGGAAGCTATTTTTTAAAATGCTAAATAGAACAGAAATGAAAAACGGGTGCATGCTACACAGGCTATTTATGTGTGTGTGTGTGTGTGTGTGGACATATTTATATTACATTGTGGGGACCCAATGTCCTCACAGTGTAATAAAAACCATTTTCTACCTTGTGGGGACATTTTTTGGTCCCCATAAGGATAACCTCAATTTTATAAAAATCTTTAAAAAAAAAAATAATTTAAAAATCTGTGTCTGCAATCAAAAAACTAAAAATGCCAAAATTCTCATACACTTTTAAAAATAAAAGAACCAAAAGTGGTTCTTCACAGTGATGCCATAGGGGAACCCTTTTTGGTTCTTCAAAGCACTGAAAATGACATAATGTGTTACTTAAAGAACTCTTTTTTATTGTATTCAGTTCTCCAAAGAATCTTAAACACCATAAAATGGTTCTCCAGCATGAAAAGGTTCTCCAGAGCACCAATGAAGAACCAGTTTTTCTTAGAGTGTGTTTTGTTTGATTACTTGTGGTTAAGGTTAGGGCTGAGTAGGGGTTAAGGGTGTCATAGCTGTCATAGGATCAGGGTTATGCCCATAGGAATGAATGGAGTGTCCCCATAAAGATAGAAATACATGGTACGTGTGTGTATGTGTGCGTCCATGCATGCAATGAAGATCTGTATTTAAAAATAGAACAGTACTGTTAATCTGAGAGCATTACTTTCGTTTTTGTTCTGAGGTTTTAAAATCAAAAGAGAAAGAACCTCCATGTAAAATAATTTATATTGATCTGTAATCATTTAGCAGGAAAATAAGATGGTGAATTACGCATATTAATGCTGATTCTGCTTGAGAGGAAAGCTCTCTCTTCCTATTCACTCTGATAGGAAGTGTAAGAATGCGCCCAGCTGAGAGGGAAATACCGCCCTTTAGCCAACAAAGGGCTTCTACCTGCAACACGCAGGAACATGATAAAAGGCTTATTTGAAAGCTGGAAGGCCAATTACCCCCTTCTGTGAATGGAAAGGCAGCATAGATGTGTTTTTATGCATCTGTTATTTTGGACAGCATACTGCGACTTATTATACACTGCATAGCCTGCCTGAGAAACGCAGATTACAATGATTCTTTCCACAAGGGTGAAGCTGAACAGATCCGTTTAAAGATTTTGTGCGTTTTTCTTTTGGCATTTGCTGTCTAACCGTTAATTGTCATTTGATGGATTTAAATTGTCTGTAAGTGTGTACATGTGTGCCCTGGGATGGATCCAGCGTGTACCCCAGCCTTGTGCCCTTCACTGGCTGAGATAGGCTCTTCCCCCCCCCCCCCGTCCACCATGACACTGATCTAACCTGGATGAGTCTGCGGGAGGACAACTGGATTATCCAGAAGAAACCCAAGTGACACGCGGAGAACATGCAAACTCCATATACAGTGTCGGGGCTACAATGATAACACAATAATTCTGAGATTAGCTGATGTTTAGTCCTGCTTCGCTGTGGGGAAAAGGTTTTGATTAGGCTATAACTGCTCTGCGTGGTATTACAATTAAACACTGGAATTAACAATAAAATAAAAATGTTAGCAAGGAATTGTAGTTAAGGAGCTTGGCCTGTTCCACTGTAATGTTAACTGATACATGCAGTATTGCATGCACTTGTCTGTCTGTGCTATATTATGACTGCATTTGCATGGGCTAGCAGTTGCCAGTCTGTGTTATATCATAACTGCATTTGCATGGGCTAGCAGTTGCCAGTCTATGTGCTATATCATAACTGCATTTGCATGGGCTGGCAGTTGCCAGTCTATGTGCTATATCATAACTGCATTTGCATGGGCTTGCAGTTGCCAGTCTATGTGCTATATCATAACTGCATTTGCATGGGCTGGCAGTTGCTAGTCTATGTCCTCTATCATGACTGCATTTGAACAGTTTCCAGTCTAGGTCCTATATCATGACTGTGTTTTCATACGTTTGCAGGTGCCAGTCTGCCCAAAGCACAGGTGAAGACAGCGTCTCTGGGGCAGGCTGGGAAAGCAAGGTCCCCCCTTCTGCCTGTATCTGTGCCCACCGCTCCAGAGGTGGCCGAGGAGGGCCAGAAACCACCCGAGGACCCGGCCAGTGTAAGTGGACCTAGTCTCCATGGCAACCACTCGGGCCACTTACCAGAACAAGACCCGGCTGCAGGGGGTGCTGGTTTAGCCTGTGTACCATGGAAGAGCAAATGTTAGTATTCGGCAGGGTAATGAAGCACAATGGGAGCCCTGGTTGTCTTCTGGGATACCTAATTAATCTTCTGAATCAGAGCAGAGTGTGCTTAGTGCTGTGGTGCAGGCCACAGGCTCTCACACTGCTGTCGTCACTCTGTGAGATACTAAGAGTACAAAGATGCCACTGCACATGGCGGGGGACGGTGCTTCACTTTTAACTTATGTCTGACTATCATATGGAGGACGTGTGTCTCAGAGGAGCGGCAAGTTGGGGTTTTTCACTGAAGTTTCGGGTACAGAGTCTGCTTTGTATGATAAGCACTTGGGTTTAATTACAGCAGGTCCAGAGGATTCGACACGTAGAAATGCAGCCCAAAACTGTGACTTCAAAACATTGCATCTCCTAGAGTTTTTAAATGAGACAAAATGCAATTCATAAGCATTTAGTATCCGAAAGGAGACCTCCCTTGATGGCCGCCTAATTATAGCACTCGCCGGGTTGTGATGAGTAGCTCTGGCGGCTTATAAAGCCGGGGATGTGAAACGTATGACATTGATGAAGTCCACCGCACATTAGCGCATCAATACCGGTGATGTGTGGCACGGCACGCCGCGAGTGTTTGGAGAGATGCATTAGGCAGTGCTGAGGCACCGAGATAATGGGAAAAAACTGGGAGGGAGCGAGGAGATGCAAAGGTCAGGTTGCTCCTATCCATCCCTCATATCTCTATAATTGATCTGGCCTTTTCCCATTAGGCCGGAACTCAGGGAGTCTTCCCGAGTAAATAAGCTGCTTCCATCAACAGGCTTGGAGTCATCTTTATGGCAGGTGTGGGTCCCCCCCGCCCCCCACATTGAGTCCTGCTTAGTGTCTGCCCCTGCACGCGTGCAGCGACCCTCTCTCTGAATCTGTGTCCTTTTGGATGCTGGTGTGCGTATTTGCCTGGGCCTTTGATGGTGGCTGTGCTCATGTTCTTCTTCAGCGTGTCCGGCTGCCTTTCGTTCACCTTCTCTTCGATTCGTATTGTCATTACTCTGGGCCCTTTGTCCGCTGTCTGTCTGATTGAACCCCCTCCCCATTAAAGGGGCTGCTCTGATTAGCATATCCTTATTTCCATACAGTCATATCATGGGACTGTTTATCTGTATACTGTAGCATGTCTGACAGACCCTCTTCCTAACTCCAGGAAGTATTTATATCTGTCAGGTGTCAGATATGGGTAAAGTCAAACAATGAACCATTGTTGAATATTAGCTGTCCACATGCCCATTACGTGTGACATATTGTAATGGGACTAAGTGCCAGTTTTAACCCTGGAAAGGTCACCTGACTGACTAAGTGCAGTTGGTAAGTCATGTGGTCAGTCCGTCATCTGGTCAAGTGGTCACCTGGTCAGTTAATCACTCAGTCAGTTAGTCATGGCCCATTTCATCATTGATCGCCACTGCTGTAGGCAGTTGGGATGCCGGTAGCTGCGGTGGAAAACAGACAAACAAAGCGGCTTGCCCTTTCCCTTCCAAAACAACTGATTGGTGACTATTGATGCAGATCACTGGGAAGAGAAATCCAGAATTGATTTTTTTTTAGAAGAAGAATGTGGATGTAAATTCCAGCTGGTCACTGGATTCTAGTACCATTTTTAATTCACCTTTTTACTATGTTTAATTCACTTCCTTTATTTCACTAAAATTCTAGTTTTTTCTGTTTGCCGGTGTGCTGAATTGTGTAATTGCTTACATTGTCATGTACGTGATTGAGATGGCCCCAGACATTCCTGTTCATCATTGTGTGTTGCTTTCTCCAGGTATACGAGCAGGATGACTTGAGCGAGCAAATGGCAAGCCTGGAAGGACTGATGAAGCAGCTGAATGCCATCACCGGCTCTGCTTTCTAACCTGGGCTGGCCGGGCAGGGTTCCGGGTCAGGGCCACCCATGACCCTCGTAACCCTTGTGACCCTGTGACCCTTCAGTATACAGGGGACATTGGCCCTGTTTCACTATCCCAGGAACGGTTCTGAAGGTGCCTGCACCCAACCCAAGCAACCGAATCAACTGGACTTCCTTCCACCTCAACACTATTTATTTGCGCCCTCCCAAGGAGCACCAGGGTGTGTAGCACCTCAAGTTCCTGTCCACACTGCTGCTCCGAATGCGTCTTTGAGCCCCCTGATTGGAGCGGTGACTTATCACCTCCCGCAGAAGCTCAACCCATCACTCCCATCTGCTAAAGGGTTTTGAAACAAACCCACCGTTCCCCCAGCCTACAAAAAACCTGGCTGAAGCCCCACGGGGGTGCAGGCTGGTTTTGTCCATCTGGGTGTGATCTGGCTTTCACTCACTTCGAGCAACAGCATCTTCTTGGCCCAAAACACTGTTTGTCTGGGTCTCATTCAGTAGAGCCTGAAGGACTAGACATAGGATAACCGTCACTGTTGCTGGATTTTGCTGGGGGAAAAAAAACATTTGATTTGCAGTGCTCAGGCTGCAACAAAGATGTTTCCAGACCTTGTTGGGGGAAGGCTGAAACGTAGCTCTGTGTGGGCCTTTGCTTTGAAACATGTCACTCTCCGTGAGCATCACTCATGTGACCTGACATGGGGCTGCCTGTCTGCTGTGTGTGGCTCATGGTGAGCCCACAGCAGTTCAGCTGAAATGAACAGTGGCCAAAATAGATCATTATTTTCTTTCATGGTTGTGATTCCAGACATGATGACCTCCTCACATTAAAGTAACAGTAATTCCAATAGGGTTCTCGCTGCAGGTGCACAAGACACATGTATATATATATGTGTCTCGGAGGTGTGAATTTACAGAAAGTAAAAATCCAGACCAACCTATGGAACACTAATAAAAATTAAAATAAAAAAAAAATAAATAGATAGATATAGATATCTCAATAAATAAATACATGACACTAATAATACTCAAATTTAAATAAATATAAAAAGTAAATAGACCGATATATCCATAAATAAATACACTAATAATACTAATAAATGAGTTAATACTTAAATAAATAAACACATATAGATGTCTTAATAAATAAATAAATGTTTTGACAATTAATTAAATGTGTACTTTTCAATAAATCAGTAAAAGGTACTACATTTCATACTACAATGCAAGTATTTTACTTAAATTATTCAAATTCTGTTTCAAAATAAAGTTCAGCTTTTCACTTTGATGTTTTTCCAGGTGACAGTTTTCCGAACCAGCTTTTTATTCCATAATGTCACTTTTCATAATAACAGTGCGCAGTGCGGGACTGAGCTTGTGATTGGATCACTTGTTCCGTGAATGCCTTCACAGTGACTGAAGTCAGGACTAGATGCATTACAGAACATCAAACATATGGAACGCAGTTGGGGCATAAACCGTGAAACAGAATGTGTCTTGACACGGCATATTTTACCTCTAGACACAGTAAAAATGATCGTCTTCGAGGATTTCAGTCAATAATGTCCTGTAAATTTACTTACATTTGCTTAATGCACAGTAAAACCTCTATAGAGCATATGCAAGCAGCTACACACATTTCAGAACATGTAAAACGCAACATGTCTGACCCTTTTGGCTGTCCATGTAGTATAGTTATGAAATGTAATTTTATTTATTTATTTTAAATAAAAGGTCACATTTATACATTATTGAAATATTTATGTATTTATTTATTTGTTTGATTTTAAGTATTATGGCATTCCATATCAACCAACCAGTTGACTATAAAGAGTCACATTCACAGTGCTAAACTAGTTGTTTGAAACAAAATCTTGGTCTGGATTTGTACTTTCTGAACCTGAAATTGACACCTCTGTTATATATATCAGATGTATATATACAAGCAATTATTTTTTTGTGTTGTCTCCTGTACTGCATGGAGATGCTGGAAGGTTCTCTACCAGATATGTCCCTGTGCGCTGGGCTTAAATGGAAGGAAGACACGGCCAATATTTGTAGATGACTTGTTCCCAGGTTGACCTTTGTTCACCAATATTGTGCCGAAACAGTAATAGGAAATTTTTTCATCATATTACCCAACACTGTTAGGTTATCAGAAGACGTACTCTGAAGTGTACAACGTTCGGCAGAGGTTCTTTTGTGGTGGCATGGAGACGATAAATGTTTACACCAAAGTTGTGCCATAACAATTGCTTCTGTTATCATGTATCCTGCCTTTTATGCAGAGCTGAGTAGTGCCTGGTTGTGTGAAGGGCATGTGCAGTACTGGGCCTTTTAATAATTTGACTGATAAGCCTGTCACATTTTAATACGTAAATTCTTCCCTTGGAGTGGCAATATAGTGTTAGCAGGTGTTTCTTCCCCCAACATACATTTTAATTAAAACGCACATTCGTTTCACATTTCCATAAATTCATTATTCGATGCCCTTGTTTTTAAGAGGAACTTTTGTTTGCTAATCAGATCAAAGCTGCTAAGCAAATAATCCGATTTGATTTCTACCCTTTTGCTAGAAATCGATGTTTACAGAAGCCGTTTCATCTTATGTGTCTTTCTGCGAGGTTATAACAGTTAAATCCTTCATGGAATCGGAACCTTCCAGTAACACGCAGGGCTCCTTAATCATTGTGCTACATGTTGTTGTGGTTCCACTAGTGCATTGAAAGGGCCGAGCAGTCAGGAGAAAACTTACACAATAATGCTTGGTAACGCTTTACATTGACTACACCTTAATAACGGCTTTATAATGCATTTGTTGAACATTCAGTGCACCTTTGTAATGCATTCGTAGAACATTCATAAGCAGCATGTAAGTATAGCTTAACACCCTAACATATCTTAACAGCTCTAATATACATAAAAATTATAGCTGTCACATCTTGTTCATTTAAAATATTAATTTGTTAAAGTATCCTTACATGCTGCTTATGAATGTTATATAAATGCGTTATGAAGGCTCCCTATGTTCTATGAATGTATAATAATGTATTATGAAGGCACAGTTAATATAAAGCATTACCTAATGTTCTGTGTCCATTTAGGCTTCACTCCTGTGAAGAGCTGATACTCAGATCTCTACAATATTTCCACTTGTCCATCACTGTTGGCCATGGGCAAATCTGGATCAGATTACTCATACTCTGTGTCCTTTCTGTTGTACTGTCACATTGCTAAAACCCACTTCAACATTAGCCCAGCTTTGGTTCTAGAAATGATCAGAACTGGGAAGCAAGAAAAATCAACTTAGAGGTAAATACTAGTTGTTCATAATATTTTTACAATGATTTTTGATGTTATGGGATTTTAAGTGTGCAATGCAACTAAGTAATGTTCTGCACACTATTGCCCACCATTTTGTTATATGTACTGAGCTAGCTAGCCATCGTGTTAGGCTGAGGAGTACCATCTAAATAGTGACACCACCACCCAAAAGTCTTGCTAGCCAACCACAAATGATGACCTCATAAACAGGGGCCTTTACTGGAGGTATAAATTGTAATGCCCAGGCACAACTAGAGTGTTTTCAGAAATCTAAACCACACCTGTGACCCTCCATGACTACTGAAATGCTAAAATGGTGTATGTTCTGTGTGTCCATAACAATATGTGCCAAAAGTATGTAGACGATTGGTTAAGGAAACAAGAGATACACATTTGCCTGACTGTCACTGTTATGAAGAGAAATCTGAAGTAGCAAACACTGCCTTCTTCTTTTAAGGTTGTAGGCCTGGAAACGATGCTTCAGGTGGAAGCACACAGCCCCACTTAAGTTATTCATGTCGCTTTCACACATTTTGTCTTGCAGAATATTCTTACTGTTTATTTTATTTCAGCCCAGGCAAGATGAGTTTAAGTCATTTCATAATATGTACCAGACCTAAGTGAGTGGCTTGTATGGCTTCTATGTAGTGTTTTCCTGTCTAAACCAACACTGCATACAGATGCACCTGTAACAGATTGCTGGTGTATATAAGACAGTGCATCTCACTGCCAGCAGGGGGAGTCAGACAAGACGATCAGTTTCTTAAGGGATGCTGATCATAAATGGAGCATCACCACTAGTGCTTATTATTAACTTATAAGTGCAATGCTGTATCCCTGTGCTAATTGTATACTGTATTCTGCATACTGTAACAAAAGGAAAACAACCTCAAAACAAAAAAATGTTTGAAACGTACATAACAAACAGGCAGCCATTTATCAAAGAACATTCAAGTAAAGCTAGAACTGTGGAGAAAGTCAGTGTGAGCCCATATTCCAGCTCTTGCTGCTGAGCATGTGCACATTGTGAGAGCCAACCAGAGCCCAGCAGAGGAGTAACTAGTGACATCACAGGGCATCACTCCGATCGGTGGGCGGGACTCACCAGCAGCCAATAAAATCTGATTATAGAAAGCTTCTGGATACCCTCTTCTTAATCCCAATAAAGCCCATCTGGGCTTTGATGCGACAGAACAAAATTTCAGAAACCAGCAGTGTGGGGAAAGACCTAAGGAAACATTTTGAACATATGAAATTATTCTTAAATTGTCAAGTTCTAGCATTGTTGAGAAAATTAGATTAGTCCTTACAATATTTAAGTGTACATTTTGTGTTCTTCTGAGGAGGAGTGAAAAAATACAAATAATGTAAAAAGGTAAAAAAAAAAAAAAAATGGGGAAAAAAGCACTGGCTGTTTCTACACAACCTTGTATACAACTGCTGGTTTTGTAACGCCCTGTAGAGCGGCCCAGCCCTGTTCCTTTTTATGTGAGTTTTATTTCCATGGTGCATCTTTTTGATAAATAAAGTTTTTGATACAAAATGTTGCTGTATGGTGATATACATATAAATATACTGCACATTGTTCTTCATGGGGAGATCTCAGTCATTTCTCAACGGTATAGCATCCTGTTGGCTGGGTCATCACCACTGATGAATGCAGTGGGAGGACTGATTTAAATTTAAGTTAAATCTCATCAGCAGTTCTCTGTATGCTGCTTATAACTGGTGGCCCATAAAACAACAATTAGATATTTATTTACTAGTTAATGTGTGATTTGATTAGTCAATGGGGTAAGCAGAGTAAGTGGTGATTGTTAAAAACAAATGCTGGAAATTGGAACTTATTACGTCCTGGAACCATGGTAACAGGCAGAACTGATACAGATGGGAAAAAACACACTGCCAGTAATCAATTAATTCTTGTTATGCCAAGTTGGTTAATAGTGCAGGTACTCAAGGAATATGGACCTTCTGAGAACAACATCTGCCTGTGCTTCGTCTCAGCCACGAATGAGAATCCCAATAATCTGATCTTCAACACACAGGAACAGCCAGCTGTCAATCCAAATATAATATAAGTGCCATGATCATAGCTAATAATGTCATATGTTCCTCTATGACATAAGTGACCAACTAATGGAATGAGGAATACTATGAAATGCTAACCAGGTCTTCTGACATAAAACCTGTTCTATTCTATTCTATTCTATTCTATTGTTTCTATACTTTCAACATGCATTTTGCATTTTTGTTATTAATGATTAGAGATTATTGCCTCACAGTTACTGTTGCTCTGATTCCCATGATCTTAATAACAGGACTTTTTCTGAGCACTCAGTACAGGCCAAACAATGATGACATACTTGTTTTGAATCTACAGCTTTCTGGCATTTTCTTAGCCAAAGTCAAGAAAAATCATACTGTATCTAGTTGTTTGAGTTGGGTTGAAGCATTGAATTGGGGGTTGTGCCCTTGGCTGCATTTGTGACTATACCTTTAGGCATGGAATGGGTTTGTAAGGCATTATTCTCAACCAGCTAGAGAGTTTTAACTAATGATTGAAGAGCAGCCAATTCATAAAGCTGGGGTTGGCAGTTTTATTGACTTGAGGCTTTCGGTGTAATAGCCTTCACCATTTCCTGTCTTATCGTCTCCATTACAGTCATCCTCAATATTATGCAGCGGTCCGCTTTCCATGTTCTTGCTGAGCGCCATCTAATGCAAGACCCTTGAAATGGCAGCAACGAAGGGCTTCGCGCACATCGCTCTGGTCGGGATGCGTAATTAATTCGAACAGGATCTTGACACACCTGCCGATGACTCGGGTAAGATGAGCAGCAGCATAGCAAGGGGCTGACAGACCTTACCTTAACTCTTCACCCATACTGGGAGTGAGATATTTGACTTGACTCCCATGGCTTTCCATTTGCGGCGATAACTCACCACGCTTTCACAGCAGGTTGACATTTGTGACACATGAGAAACTGGAAGGCTTTTATCTGTAAAGACTAAGGGATTATTAGTTGGCTTATGCACCTTCAGAACTACCTAATCACAAGCAAAAAGCACTTGAGTGGCCAGATGACATTAGCTAAGAAACTAGTATGAAAACACCACCAGCATCAGTGTCCTCATTAATTACAAAGTGCATTAGTGCATGCAGCACTGACAGGTTCTCCGCCTGAACGTAATATATCGTCCATTTACCATACAAGGTGCAAAGCCAATAGTTATTTGGTCAAAAGCAGGGATTTTACTGGATTTTACAGGTTGTAACCTGGACATAATCATAACAAAACACAAGCGGCTTAAACCCAAAAAGGCAAAACTCAAAATCTCCTCCCTCATATGTATTTGCATGTTTTTGTGGGATTTTCATTTTTCCAACCTATCTTAGGAAACACCAGGCAGGAGACCCCGAAAAGCCAGGATGGGATGTCAGCCCACCGCAGAACACAAACTACCGCATAATTATGCGCCTGTAACTCATTTTTAAAAATAATTCAGAACAACTATACTGCGATAATGTATTCGCTATGCAAATACCCCATGACCATGAATGAATATACATGTGTATGGAGTCTCTAACCATTTATACTTTTTGTTAGTCTATGTAATTACCAGCTTTGTTTTTTTACTCAAAATACAGCACACAGTAGATTTTGAGTCATTTCAAAAAACCTAATTTCCCTCTTTTTCTAATTATGTTTATTGTGATAAAATAATGACTGAACCTATTTATCCTGATTTTAATTCCTCTAAATGTGCAATGCTTAGATTGCACACCATTAGATTTAATATCACTCATATTATTAGCATTAGGAATTTACATCCCAGTGAATACTAAAGGAAAGAAGCGTATCTGTTTTCCCACTGCTAGGCCTTATCCAGTCAAAGCCACCAGTGTGATTAATCAGATTTGGCGCGATTCCCAGAATGATGGTTTACAGCCTACAGAAGCTATAAGGCAATTTCACCCGATTTGTTACAGCGGTGAGTGTCTGACTACTCCACCCAAGTGTGAAGAATTAAAGATACATTTTCAAATAGAAATGAGATACGCCTTTCGCTAATTAAAGCGACGGTTTTAATTCACAATGGCAAATCTAATTTCCGACCACCCACAATCCCTCTGATGCATGCACAAGGCCATCACCGGATGTCAGCAGACTGTGGAACTGCGCCTGCAGGCTGAATTTGTTATGACTGTCGCATACTGCAACCCACGAGGTCACATGTGAGGAAGCATTAACCATGGTTACACTGTAATCAGTATTATGGTTAATTACTATTATTACTCTACTATTGAGCATCATAGTACACGGTGGGCTGAATTGTCTGAGGTTACCATCTGGCCTCGGCTGCCTTTATTTGAGGTGTTTTGTTCTTTGGTTCATATCAGTTTGGTCTGGTTTCATTGGTTTCCTCCTACAGTCCAACAACCTGCATTTTGAGCTGAATTGTTGCTATCAAACTGCTCTTAGTGAAAGTGTGTGTGCCGTGCCCATTGATGGATCAACATCCTCTCAAGTTCATCCCTGCCATTCATCCTCTGCTTGTATATCATGACCCTAACTGGAAATGGTTAGAACTGTTGACTCACACCCCTGAGACTGAGTCTTTGAGTCTCTCCCATGGCTCTATGCGTATGGAGTTTGCATGTTATCTCTGTGTGGCCGTGAGCTTTCCTCCAGGTTCTCTGGTTTCCTCCCCACAGTCCGAAAACATGCTGAGGTCAGCTGGAGTCGCCAAATTGCCTGTGTCTGCCCTGTGATTGGATTCGCACCCCATCCTGGGTTGTTTCCTGTCTTGTGTCTATTAGGTCCAGTCCTCCATGATGGGTACAGAAGATGGATTCTGATTATTTGCATTATCTAATGCACTTCCAGTTTACAACAGGTTTTATGGCAGGTGGTTCTGCAGGCAGGGACGAAGGTGCTGGAAATAAAAAAAAATAAATGACAAAGAACAATATTGCAGCTCCAAAAATAACTGACCAACACAAAAGGAAGGAAAAAATATATATTTAAAGAAACCTAAAAATACAGCAAGCATTCCAGAGGCTGCTGATCGCTATGGTAACACAGGCGATGCCCCCCAAATCTAGCCCTGTGCCATGGCCCTACCTCCTGTTAGTTAAAGCAATTAAGCCGAACCTGCAAACCAAGCGGCCTCGGGCAGACCAGCGTTCCCCTCTGCTTGCGAGCAATTCCCGTTAAGTACCGTGCTGAAGGGTGGTATAAACGAGCCCCTTCAGTGACTTAATGCCGCAGCCTCTGGGGTCATGTACAACCACCTTGCAGTCCCCTGCTTAACTCTGAATCACCAGCTTTTCATTGTGCTCGAGTCCCACGCCAAAAGGATCTCCCACGTCTTTGTTTCCTTTCTCATAGAAAAGTAGGCACAAGCTCGGCTGAGAAACTTTACAATTTATTAAACACCATGCTTTTACTGATTGGGGAAAAAAAACAATGAGAGGACTTATGTTTTTCAGCAGACACTTTTATCCAAAACAACATACGTTTTCTGAGAGAGAGCAGGGTGAGTCAGTCCCCGGAGCAATTGGAGGTTAAGGGCCTTACTCAGGGGCCCAACGGTGGAATCATTTTACCAACTCTGGAATTTGAAGTGGTGACCCTCAAATCAAGGGCATGGCAGCCAGTCCCACTGAGCTATACACTGCCCGCAAAGCAGAAGAGAAGGACCAAATGTTTTGCAGTATCTCCAGCAGTCTCTCATTATGGGATTATGTAAGGTTTTTATGTGCACTAAAACAAAAATTAAAAGGCCTATTTGGTATGATAATAGCTTGGTAGGGGCAGGTTACGGCCGTTATTTATAAGGGTCTTTTCTCCGTTTTCTCCCAAATTGCCAGTTAATCCCAGTGCAGTTCTCCTGATCATGCGCAACATCGCCCCCTAGATCGCGCTGTACAAGCTGCAGGCTGCCATCTCCTAGCTATTCATGCCATTGACTGGACTCGACCTGTGGCTTAAGAGGACTTGCCAGGTGGTGGGTGAAACTGCAGGACTGCGGGGGGAGGGGCGAGAAGGCCAGAGACCCCCAAAAAGCAGATAAGCGTGTGTTCATTCCCCAGGTCTCCTCCACACAGATGGCTGCAGAATGTAGGACAACTGAGCCCCCAAAGAGGACCCCCCCCCCCCCCACCCCCAAGGCTTTTAATAATAAACCACACACAGAACATGTGTGAGATGCAAAAGTAGCAACTCAGATAAATCCCAGCTCAGAAAGGTGTCGAAATTAGACTGGCATTTCTTGACTGGAGTGAGCAGAGGTGCTTAGCTCTGCCACAGAAATTCACAATGTGATGTAAACCATACTGACGTGCCTATGTCTGCTTCAGGATTCTACATTTTTTTAACTAAATAGATACGGAAGTTGATATCCCTTGTATATGTAACACAGCACTTCATTGAGGCTTACAGGCCAGGATAAGGATTTCTGCTGGCTAACCACCAAAAACTTAAAGTGGGGTGCTGTTTATTATGACCTATTATAGCTTTTTATACCATTCATGCACCCATTCGGTCTAAAGGCACTGCAGAGGATGCCTCCCACCCTCGCACGTTCTCTGCCCCCCCTTCCATCCGGCAGAAGGCTCCAGACCAACCCGTCTGGTTCTGTCCGACTCTCTAACAGCTTCTCCCCATGGCCACCCAGACTTGGAACCCTTTGCCACCCACCTTCCCACAGATTTGAACATCACACATACTCTGCTGACCACTGGCACTCTGTCACTTTGTCACCATTTGCACTGTTATTGCACTGTTGCCAGCACTCATTAATCATTGATATTTATCTATTATTTACTCCTACATTCCACCCTGCTACATACCATCATTGCCCATTCTAAACACTCCATCACTGTTTACGTTTACTTTATATGTCGACGTACCCCCCTCCCCCCCAGCCCCCTGCACTTATCCTGTACATCCATGCACTTTAAGTATATATGCAGCATCACAGTTCAGGGAGTGTTATGTCATGCCACCATATGCTGTGTACTGAATGTGGTTTGTGTCACAATAAAGCCTCATTTGACTTGAATAAAGCGTTTTCTGCAGCAGCCAGGAGGGTGATATGCGAGGGTCTGCACCTGAAGCATGTATAAACATTTCTGGGGTATCGGGCTCTGAGGAGCGGATTGTTGTTTCTTATAAATACAGCGATTTTCCTCAGCAAATATTCTGCACAACTTTATATGCCATAAATTACCATAGTGGCTGTGGGAGAACATCAGGACGGCAGTGCAGATTCTGTTCTCTTGAAATCCTTTGTTTTGCAAGTTTTCTTTGCCTTTTTTAAATAGCCGATTATGAAAATATCATAAAAAGAAGAGATAAGTGGACAAATAATTTGATTAAAAAAATGTACACGGTATGTTTTTGCGTCTTCCTGCCAAGTCAACAGACCTCCCTAATTAAAGTTATTTCACACATGGAAAAACACTAGTGTTCGGATCACAATAACTTATTTTTGATGAATGGTTGTGTTTAAATAGCCTGCTTTACACATTTCAGATGTGTATTGGGGCAGCATAAAATGTAATTGTCTTTCATAAAAGAAGTCATAGCTATGCTTTTTATATATGTTTAGTTTCCTGATGCACTATAAGGTAGTAGGATGGGGTCAGTTAAGCATGAATCAGTCAAAGGAGGCAAAGTACGGTGACAAGAATTGCAGATGCACATATTTAACACACCTCTCAATCCCTATCATCTCGTGAGCCAGAATTCCAGTGTTTTCACGTAGTATTATAGAAAGAAAATGAAAAAATATATTTTTTTTTTTCTGGAAAATTCTGTATTTCATATTGTCAATTTACTAATTTCTACTTTAAAGAGAAGATAATACTTACATGGCTTATGTAATGTGATTACCTTCTCTAATAAAAAGGACTGCCAAGCATTGTAATCTAATGCCAATTTGTCCATCCAGTCCCCAGTCCTTTCCAAAATTCTATCTAATATTCGATCCATATCACTACGATGCAATTTTCAGAAGTATTCTGAAAGTAAATGGGTGGCACACAGGCCTCATAGCATCAGGGCTAAAGGCTTGAGTCCTGCCCCTGCTGTGTCATTGGGCTTAGCATGGGCACCCCATATTATGCTGGTCCACACAAAAATATGCAGTTAGGCAAATCAGCATCTCAAAATTGCATAAGTGTGTGTCCTGTGATAGGCTAGCACTTTGTCCAGGGTGTCCTCTGCTGCCAGGGATAGGGTCACCGTGAGCCTGTGCTGGATGGATGGATGTGATGTGCACAGAGCTGGACTGGCCATATGGCATATCAGGCATTTTCCCGGTGAGCCAATGGGTGTGTGAGCCGGCAAAATTTATTGTGGGAAACCCCTCCCCACTCGCCAAAATTTACCATGGGATAAATATATAAATAATACTGCACTTGGCATCCGCTGTCAGGCCCCGGAGGGCGGCACACGTGAAGTAACTGAAAATCAGTGCTCCACGCACCCTGCGTATTAAAGGCTCACTCGCCAGAACACTGCTGCCAAATGCAATCTAACAAGTAGGCAATTAACCCAGTCTCTCATCTCTCCCGTGTTGCCTCGTTCTTCCCATGCCTGTTCCTGCCCCGCAGTTCCTGTCTCTCCTGTTCCTGCCCCGCTTGCCCTGCCAGTTCCTGTCTGTCCTGTTCCTGCCCCACCTGCCTTGCCAGTTCCTGTCTCTCCTGTTCCCTCCCCACCTGCCTTGCCAGTTCCTGTCTCTCCTGTTCCCTCCCCACCTGCCTTGCCAGTTCCTATCTCTCCTGTTCCTGCCTCACCAGCCCTGCCAGTTCCTGTCTGTCCTGTTCCTGCCCCACCTGCCCTTCCAGTTCCTGTCTCTCCTGTTCCTGCCCCGCCTGCCCTGCCAGTTCCTGTCTCTCCTGTTCATGCCCCGCCTGCTCTGCCAGTTCCTGTCTCTCCTGTTCCCGCCCTGCCTGCCCCGCCAGTTCCTGTCTCTCCTGTTCCTGCCCCACCTGCCCTGCCAGTTCCAGTCTCTCCTGTTACTGCCCTGCCAGTTCCTGTCTCTCCTGTTCCTGCCCCACCTGCCCTGCCAGTTCCAGTCTCTCCTGTTCCCGCCCTGCCTGCTCTGCCAGTTCCTGTCTCTCCTGTTCCTGCCCCACCTGCCCAGCAGTTCCTGTTTCTCCAGTTCCTCCCCCAGCCTGCCTTCCCAGTTCCTAACTCTCCTGTTCCTGCCCCGCCACTTCCTGTCTCTCCTGTTCCTGCCCCACCTGCCCTGCTAGTTCCTGTCTCTCCTGTTACTGCCCTGCCTGCCCTGCCAGTTCCTGTCTTGCCTGCTCCTGCCCCAGCCTCGCCAGCCAGTACCTGTCTCTCCTGTTCCTGCCCCGCCTGCTCTGCCAGTTCCTGTCTCTCCTGTTACTGCTCTGCCTGCCCTGCCAGTTCCTGTCTTGCCTGCTCCTGCCCCAGCCTGCCCATCTTGTCTGGTGTCCCTCGTCAGACTGACCCCTACTGCAGATCTCCTTGGATCTCCCACCTCAAATAGGATTCTGGATTTGCGATTTGGTTTCAGCTTGCCTAGCCTAGTAAATAAAGCATGCTGTCTCCTGCATCTGCATCCCCTGTCATCCCTGATTCCCATTTGTGACATACACACATACTCGATATAAAAATGTGTAAATATTGTATTTTTAAAAAATTAAATGAATGTCAGAATGAATAAATTTGTAAAATTCTAATTCCAGATTTCTCCTATAGTCCAAAAAAGGCTGAATTGGTGTCCCTAAATTGCCATAGTCAGAGTAGGGGTCTCCACCTCCAGTTCTAGAGAACTACTGCCCAGGCTTCTGATGAGCCACACCTGATCTCAGGTAAATACTCATCAGAAGCCAGGTACAATATAAAAGCTACAAGATAGTAGCTCTCCAGGACCAGAGTTGGAGATTCCTGCCATAGTGTGTCTTCCCTGTGTTGGACAGGCACTCTATCCAGTGCCAGTGATGATTCCCCAACCCCAAGGTGGATGGATGGATGGATGAATGCTTTCCTGGACGTAATTGACTTGTGTATGGCTTATGTGTGGAAGGTACTTTTCAGTACCTATACATTTGTTATTAACTGAAAAGCAAGTATGGCATAAGGTGTGTTGCACTTAGCTTGGAAAGATCAATTTTAATATTTATTTTTTGCAAGAAACTGCTTTTATTGTTTTGCCTTTTTTTTACATTTCAGATTATTTCGACTGACACTAAAAGTTATTTCTTCGGATGGTATGGTTTCTTATTCCTGATCTTGTGACAAAGTGCTTGGACAGAAGCAGGGGAAACACGGTGTCCCCGCGGACCTCCAACTCCTTATAGAAGAAGATTAGATTTGTTTATTAAACAAAAACATCAGACAAGCCTTCTGAGGTCCTTCTCATTTTGAGGAAGCAGTTCTGCTCAAGCTGTCAGCTCCCGGCGGCTGAAGCCAAACCAATCCTGCTGCCTGCAGAGGTGTGCCACACCTGTCATGCAGGTCACTATCGAATTCCGAGACGTCCAATCATCCCCCGTGCATTGTGAAAATAAATTATTTTCTTATTGGTGAGAATCATTCTACTGGCTACTATGGTTTAAAAGACTTGAAATAGCTACAGTGAGGAAAAACAGGTTTCGGTAGCACTTTCTGTGAAGCCCATATGCATAAAGCCGAAGAACTCTTCTTATATTTCACTGTAACACATTCATAAAGCATTATAATCATGGCTATAAATATTTATAAAAAGGCATAACACATTGTGGCCATGTTTCTCGTGCATTATGAATGCGCTCATCTACACTCACCTAAAGGATTATTAGGAACACCTGTTCAATTTCTCATTAATGCAATTATCTAATCAACCAATCAC
>JAODKM010000039.1:10630911-10645262 GCA_026780845.1 Petrocephalus sullivani
CCCCCCGAAGCGAGTGCTGCCGGCTTCTGATGCGGCCCCTACTCACCGCAGGAAATGCACCAGATCTGGTCCTCTTTTATTATTATTTTTTATTTCCTATCTTTTTTTCTCTCCCCATCTCTTCTCTCTTCGGGCATTTTTACATCAACCCTTTAAATTGTGCCATATTAATTGCCTTTGCGTCTGTGTGTGATGTTATTACCAATTGTTATTTTGTCAGAGTAGCTTGTAAAGCTGTTGTTAGATTCTACCCTGGGATAGCCAAGTTAGGTAGTGGGGTGCATAAAAATAATTTAGATGGAACTGAGCAATGCCTCTAAAGGGCAGCATATGCGAGGAGAGGCAAAAACACTGAACACTGAGGCAATCCACACCTGAGCAATGAATAATTGGCAAAGACACATGACTGGCAACAGTGAAAGGCCCCATTCCTGAGAGATACTAATGCCTGAACACATTACAGCATGCAGATCCTTAAATCTAAGCATTAAGCTGGATTGTTGTGGCAGACTCATATATATAGAGGCAGCATTTGGCACAGAGCTGCCTTTTTAAGAGGCTGCAGCCTCTGGAGTCTCTCGGGCTGTGATTCCCACTGTGATGGTGATGCAACAAAGGCTCAGTCACCGACAAAAGGGGAGCGGAATTTTCATTGGGCTTTATGCGTACGAAGGCATTGACATGCGGCATTCATGTTTAATTGGTTCATTTTAAAACTGTAATGAAGCTACCTCAACACCAGTCCTTGTTCTCACCAAAGAGCTCATTCTAGCTGCATCTGGATCTGCGCAGCTTTCAGCAGGAGGGAGGGAAGGAAAGCGAAACGGAGACCTTAAAATAATAAACACGTTTTTTTCAGGTCATGAAGTCAAATATGTTTTACTATCGTGCCAATTTTAATATTTCCTCCACAGCACTTAAACACTGAACCTAAAAGCAATTTCATTGAAACACTTCCTACTACAGCAGGTTTACAAATAGGCAAAAAAAGGCGCTTGGCATTTTATATTTTTAATAAGGCGAAGAGGAAAAGCTTTCCCTCAGTTGAGTACTGCTGCTGGCCACAGGCATCAGGCCATTTGACATCTAGCCCAGGTTGACCTTGAGAACCTACTAGGCAGCTAAGGTGGATCAGAGCCTTACCTACCGGGGCTAGCCTTGTGTGGCAAGCTTCTGTCCATAGTGGGAGGTAATAGAGCCACAATCACTGCTACTTTCACTCATGGTTCCTAATAGACCTTGGCTGGATGACAGAGCTTTAATGCCTTAGTTAATGTTCCTGAAAGCACCAGAGCATGCAGAAGAACGAGGACATCGAAGTCATTGCACTATGACTGCATTTTACTGCTCCTGATAGTCAAATCGTTATAACCGTCCTTCATTCTTGGATCCTTGGCTCCCCCTGGTGGTGCACTGTGATAAGGTGTAACACCTTGTTTGTGTGCTTCTACGAAAGACTACTATACAGATTAAATGATGGAACTGGAATCCCATCCATTGTGTACCCCGGTATTGTGCTCTGCACCGATTGGAATAAGCTCCAGGCTGGCCATCCATGACACTGACCAGGATTACCGTCTGGAAGATGAATGGATAAAACGATAAATGTTTTAAGCTTCTATAAAAAGAAATAATTGTAGGATATGATTCAGATCCAACCAAAGTAAGAGGGTGTAACGTGTTATTAGGCAAAGATAGAAATTCATACCCAATCCCTAGGGAAGGGATTAAGAAGACCCTATTACAATTATAACGTGGTTTTCAATTAGAATATAAACAAGGATAATAACATGGAGAAAGAAGACATAGAGTATCTTTATAATAATGTTACTAATAAGAAATAAAAAATAGGTTGATGCAGTCTTAAGAACATGCTTATGAAGGTATTGTGCAGGCTGTATATTTTGTGCAGTTTATGTAGGTACTTGGGAGAGAATGCAGCATTAGAGCTAAAAGCATCATACCTGTCTTATAAGCAGAAGGCACTTCCAGAAAAGAAAGATTCTCTTTCCTTCCATTTTCCTGGGGAGAGATGAGAGACTGATGGAGATAGGGCTGGTGGAGATGTAGCCAGCAGATGTAATGGAGATGGTGCTGATGTAAGGTGGCAGATGCTTGTGATGGATTTTAGGTGCTGGAGATGAGGCGTGCACTGCAGCCTGGTAAGAACCCACATTAGTGCTTCAAAGGGGCACGAGTGCACTAAGCTGCACAGTCGCTGCCGGTTCAGTGGCAAAGTCACCGTGCTGCCATTGCGGGTTTGTGTGGAGGAACTCTCAGAGTAGCTATAATCAAGCCCCTATGTGAGAATCCTATTATGGACCTGAGTGATCTGTTTAGCTTCAGGCCTGAACCAAAGTGATGAACGAGCGTCTTCTCTCCTACGATTGTTACAGCATTCCTGCTCCGGTGTTTCTGGATTTAAGCACTGTTTTTGACAACATAGACCACAATGTCCTAGTAAATAGGCAGGATACAAACATCAGGCTAGGAAATCTTGTTGGTGTCAGCAGATAGGTTCTCTCCTGGTCCAGGTGTTATCAGTCTGCTATGGTCCGATAAGACAGAAATTACATTAGTCAGACCTAATTCACTTCATGATTTAAAGGTGAATCTGAATCTAGGTGAATAGCCTATTGTTAGATATAATAAATAATGAAAACATTTGGTTCTTATTTTAGAAATATACTAAATTTGCTCTCTTAAATCTGCAGAATATAGTCAAAGATTAAAAAAACATCTCTGTGTGATGTGGAGAAAAAGCTGGCCCATGAATTCATTATACCAAGGTTCCTGTATCATCCTTTATAGCTGTTCAAATTCTCTCCTTAAGTATCTCAGGCTGGTTAAGCTGCATTTGTAGTATAATGTGCACAGTATTAGCAAACATAAAGTTAGATATAAAATATTTACGATCACCATTAAAGCCCCAAACACGCTTGCATTTGTCTCTTTGTGATCTTATTCTCCCCGACTGCCTCGTCCGCAAGTTGCTGTTTATCATGTTATACCGAAAATTACAAGCACAATTCAGCAAGTCTACAGCAAAATGCTACTGGTACATATACAGTGAATGTAAAGGTGCTGAGCAGATAATGGATTGTGAACGCCAGGCTGTTTATAAGCCCAGCCGTCACCCTCCTGTCTTAGCTGTCCCTTATATATATTGGCTGGCTCATATTTTCATTATGCCCCTTAAGCTTGAGGCATTACAGTTATTTCTTCCCACACTCAGCTCTCTCTGTTCTATCTAATCAAAGTATCTATCCACGAAGTAGCTCTGCTCCTTCGAGTGCCATTTTTGCACATCCCGGTCAAAGCCATCTAACTTCACTGGCAGATGAACAGTGGGTCTCGGACGGCTGGCGGACAGCAGGGCCTATAGAGGGAGGACTGATCCAGTGCGCAGACGGGCACCTGCATGGGCCCCCCGGCTCACCCCGCCACTCCCCGAGGCCAGATCACCCGGCAGTGATTGTTTGGCCCACAGTTGCTGTCAGCCATGATCAAGAGACGTCCGTGTTCTTATAATTGCGCTTGTGATTTGTGATTCCGACAATGACAGGCATTACTTTGCAGCAGTATTGCTCGATGGCTTTCTTCGCTGGGGCCAGGGAATTATTATTAGTTTTCCCCATGCTGGAAAATTGGGTTTTCAGCTTTTTTGATTCCCTCCAGAAAAAAATATATTTTAAAGAAACACGAGTTAAAAAATAAATAAATAAATAAATAAAATCAAGTCCACTGTACTAGGTGAAAACGAAGCATGCCGCCATCTGAATTTATATGGATATATAAAAATTTGCAATTTTTGGTTAAAACTAAGAACTGCCATTAATATACCAGCAGAACCCCAAAGCCCAAAAGAGAAGCAGTTTCATAAGAGCTAATAAAATGGGCTCTCTTAAATGTTCTTAATGTTAGCAGAGTTTTAAATCCAGTTTTAGCCTATTTGACGTGGAGCACTTCGCCAGAATGCTGTTTATCCCCATGGACACAGCAGCCACTGGGAAGGGTGGGAATACTGGTTTACATCAGGTGTGCAGGCTTCTCAAAAGGCTATTTACAATCTGGCTGATTTCGCCGATCCGCACAAATGAGATCGCTCACTCTTTCACAGCACATTTGCCAGCCCTCCGTATCTTTGTAATGGTACCTGAAGGTCATGTTTTAAAATTAGGCTTATCCTAATTTATAGGGCGAGCTAGAGGCAGGCTTACATACAGCCAGGGAAAGAGGAAATGATGTCCAGTCTACTGGGTAAGGCAGCAACTCCCTGACACCTACCATACAAAGCAGCTAATACGTGCTTGTGTGCTTAAAACGACTTAATTGCACATCTTGTCAAAATAATTACAGTTAATTTATTTTATTTACACTATTCAACAAAACAAAGCTAACTTGGGACCTTCCACGGTGGGGTAGCCCAAGATTGTCGATTTTTTAGGTATTTTCCTCACTTCAGATCAGGTCAGTCTCAATGTTTGAATAGAGCCAGAAGTGTATCGGCGACATTTCCTGGGGCCCTGAGCTGGAAGGGCCCCAGAAAATTATGATTATATAATACGTTGCATCGACGAATCTGCTTTATGTGTATTCTGTTCATCACTAAAGTGAAATTAAAGAGCTTATGTAATTCACTTTGTAGATGTTACTAATTTAAACTTAAACTGAAATCATGTTAATACATTTGACCATGACAGATTCAGTTGGAGGTCCCCCTGGATTGTTTTTTTCCCAATAATGCCCTCTGGACAGGGCTGTTTTCATATAAAAGGTGAAAGCAAAGTGAATTAAGTAAAGTCGGCTAGCTACTTCTAGCCTGCTCCCCCAAAGCACTTCTGTTTTCCATAGGAGCCCGACAGGCAAGCGGACGGCACTGATGTAACACATCTGACACAGTTACCCTTCAGTTTTTCAGCAGCTAAAAGCAGCATAAACACCCCTTTCCTGAACCTCCAGCAAAAGTATCTACGCTCGTTATGCCCCTAGATTATATTAATAACGCAGAGTGTAGTTGTGACAGACGTCCGGTTTCAGTAAGCATGAAGCCCCGGCGCCCTCCGCATGAGCCGCGGCTTCCGTCCTCGCCGCCTCCGCCCTAGATGGCGCCAGGTCTTTCCGAGTTCGGATGCGGAAGCGGGCCGCCAGCGCCGAATAACGGCGGCTTCTTCTTGCAGCGCAGCATGCATTATCCGTGCAGCAACTAGCGCGATGGAGCGGGCCGGTAACGAAGGCGAGCCGCCGCCGTCTGACGACGACATCGACTGGAACGACGACGGCGTGGACGTCGCGGAAAGCCGGGACGCAGGTACCGGGGACTCCCCGCCACAGCCGAAAGCACCCCCGGAAGAAACAGCTGCACCGCTACGCCGTCTGTCTATGAGTCACAATATGAGATGCGCCCACATTTTACACTGAAATATTCTCCTGCAAGGTGATGGGTCGTAAAGTCGGATTTGGTATATTTTTCACGCATGGGTAAGCAGCATCTAGGCTCTAAATAAAGCAGCAACGTGCAGAGCTGCTCGGACACTGAGAGCACTAGGTGACCAGGTGTCCTGCAGAATGATATCCCAGAGGTTATAGAACCCCCTATAGCCGTATGTATTTGATACAATACGCGAAGGCCGTGGAAAATCATGCTAGGAGAAAAGACTATCTTCCTCATAATTGAAATGGTTTTGGAGGGTTAGGTTAAAAGCCACAGAAACATACATGCAGGGCGGCCAGCTCCCACATTTGTGGCCTGACGCTCACGCAAGAAATCTTACGTCAGATCTACGTATATTATTCCATTATCAACCTAAACTTAGATGCATCAAAAGCGTTGGGGATGTTTGTAATAAAACTCTTACATGCATGTAAATGTGTGTGCAGACTTATCCCTAACTGAGAATCTGATGCCAGCCAGCTGACCAAAGTTGACAGCCCTGTGCGTCAGTGTGCATATATGTATTTGGCCTGTTACGGTTATGCGGTGGTGTGTTTGGTCCTTTCTTACAGAAGGCCCGCTGCAGCGGGTCATCCTGCACTTTGACCTGGACTGTTTCTACGCCCAGGTGGAGATGATCCGCAACCCAGCCCTGTGGAGCCTGCCTTTAGGTGAATAACAGCTTTTTTTATTGGCTAAATTAAGGGCCTTTATACGTTTAATCACATCAGCTCCTGAAATAAAACCTCTTTATCTTGTAATGAAATGTGATTTGGATTTTTTCCATCTATATGGGAAATATAATCTGCACTTTCCGAGCGGTATTAGCTGTGCTTAATTTCCTCTAAGGTGGCTTTATTGGTCGTACCGAGTAGCTAATCTGGGTATTACATTGTTTTATGAAAGCTTCTTAATGAGCCGTAACCAGTTATCAGCCACTTTATGTACATCCAGATGAGTTTTGTAGATTGTTTTACATCCACAAGTCTCTTAGGTAAATTGGGAAATAAAAAGATGTTTGTTTCACCATAAACATTTTGCATTTAGCTGTTCACCAGAAGTACTTCATCGTCACGTGCAACTACTTGGCCAGGGAGCACGGGGTGACCAAGCGGATGATGGCAACGGAGGCCAGGGTTAAGTGCCCTGACCTGGTCCTTCTCAATGGAGAAGACCTGACGCCGTATAGGGAGATTTCCTATAAAGTCACAGGTAACACAGTCTGTGTATACTTACAGGCCCTGTAGAGGTGCTGATTGGATGGCTGAGCTATGGTGGGCACATGTGCTAACTGACCACTAAGTGGATGGGTAGCACTGTTGCCTCACACCCTCGGGGTTAGGCGTTCCAGTCTCCACGGCTTTGCATGCTCTCTTTCTCTTACTGGGCTCTCCTCCAGGTAGTTAGATCTCATTCTGTAGTCCAGAGATGCCCAGCTTCCTGCTTAATTCTGCCTGGGATAGGCTCTACCCTACTCCGTGCTACATGAGCAGTTAGAGGATGGGTGGTTGGACGGACGGACGGACGGACAGACAGATGGACAAAGATTTGCTTTGTGTTTCCAGAACTGTTGGAGAGTTTTTGCCCCCTGGTGGAAAGGCTGGGTCTTGATGAGAATTTCGTGGATGTCACAGAACTGGTGGAAAAGAGATTGAAGAAGGAGCCTCTGCTCTCTGATGTTTCAGTCAATGGCCATATTTACAACCAACAGGGTCAGTCAGAGTTTTTGTGTTTGTGTGTGTGTGTGTGTGTGTGTGTGTGTGTGTGAGAGAGTGTAAAGGTCTCTTGCTCAGAACGATAGCCTAATAATTGACCACAGTCAACTTGTTCTTCTGCTAGACACATACAGCATGGTACCACTAGGGGGTGCTCGTGACAAAGGTATTTACCCAAAGTAACTTTTATGTCGATCTGGACAAATGGGGTTTGTGTGGACCTGCCATGAATTTTTGTGAGCTTGTAAGCATGTTTTTATCAGGAGACAATAAGTGGAGAAGGAATTGTTTGAAATGTGTAGAAACGAGAAGCATTTTTTTCCAGATGTCGTTCAACTTTGTGGGATAAAAATTTGGCTGAGTCTCTTTGAAGTCGGACCAATGAGGGCACTGGAGCTGGAACGTATGAGGGGAAGTTTTAAATATCTGGTTCACCAAGGTTCAGGGGTGTGGTTTTTTTGCACCTTCTTGATGGTTTTCCAGATAATGACACTTCCCGATCACCTCCAGCACTGGGGGCAGTGTGTGTCTCAGCAAAATGATCACATCTTGAACCCTTGAACGAGACCCTTACCCCCCAGCTCCGTGGGCACCACTATGACTGGCTACCATTCACTGCCTAGCCTGTTCCCACTTACATATATGTCCGTCTCTCATGGAGATCAAAAAGAGAATTTCAATCAACCAAAGTAGTATTATCATTTCATTTCTTTTTAAATAGAATATGTGAAGGTGATTAATTGTCACTGTTGACGCACCACAGCACACAAGAATGAAATGTGTCCATTGCTTTTAACCCATGTGACACTGTGACACAGCAGGGGGCAGCTACGTGAGCACCCGGGGAGCAGTGCTTGGGGACGGTATCTTGCTCAGGTACCTCAGCGGTCCTTGTGGGTCGGGGACTTGAACTGGCAATCTTTCTATTACACGGTTGCATCCCTAACCACTGCACCACCTGCCTGAACTTTCTTTCCCTATTGAATTGATTAACATCTAAATAAAATAGGTACACAAAAAAATAAGGTAATAGTTTGGAAAAAGTCAGCCAATAACAAAAAACGAGAGGAATATTACTTCCTTTGGTTGATCGTTTAACAGTCGGACGTGTTGTGGTCTATCCAGTGAAGGAAGGTGAAGGTGATTAATCGTTATTGTTGACGCGCCACAGCACGCAACACCGAGATGTGTCCTCTGCATTTAACCCATGTGACATCCAGCCCTAGATACCACGGCCCCTGACCACCTCTGGCTAGCACTGGGCTCCCACATCGCGGCAGAGTTCCGGGCTGCTATCCACGCCCAGCTGGGCCTTACGGGCTGCGCCGGCATAGCACCCAGCAAGGTTCTGGCCAAGCTGGTTTCCGGCACCTTCCGCCCCAATCAGCAGACGACACTTCTGCCCGAAAGCTCCGCCCAGCTGATGCGCGGTCTGATCCACGTACGCGCCGTGCCCAGTAAGGGCCCCGCCCAGTACTGCCGCTGTGGCCCTCGGGGGCAGGCGACTCGTTTTCAGTGTGTTACCGTGCCCCCTCTCATAGGTGTAGGCCATAGCACAGCCAAGCGCCTGCAGGCTCTCGGCATTCACAGCGTGGTCGACCTGCAGCGCTGCCCCCTACCCACGCTGGAGAAAGAGCTGGGGGGGATTTGTGCTCGCCGCATTCATTGCCTGAGCCTAGGCATTGATCCCCTGCCTGTCACGCCCAGAGGACCCCCACAGGTACTGCCGCCCTGCTGGACAGACACATGTATGGACACAGGCTTCATGGGTACTGAGGTCCAAACAGGCAGATTGCCAGTAATTCCCTTCTCATCATGAATAAAGCCCCTCTGATTATCAGTAAGTCTGTTCTTGATTGTAAGAAAAACCTTCTTATTATATAGTGGTGTCTTGGTGTCTTAATGGTAAATTACCCCTCCCTGGCGGAGAACGGATTGTCTCATGAAGGATGGTTCATATGCAGTCATCCCAAGTAGTGTGCAAGGCTGCTGAGTGGTACTCAAGGACACAAGCTTCTAACCTGCATTCTCAAACCACGTAATACGAATAAATTACTGCAGTAAAATGACTTAATTACGTAAAAGAACAACGAACTGATTTGTAAATCAGATATAATCTCGCCCACATTTTCTTGAGTGAGAATGTTTGTGGCATTAATCCTTTTTTATCCCCAAGAGTGGGATAAAAAGTCTCTGTCTGACTGTCTCTCTGTCAGCTTGAATTGTGATGCCATTTGGTTGGATGTGGGGATGTGTCCCATTCAGTTGGAATGCAGAGATCTTACCACGGCAGATAGAATTAGGAAGCTCTTTCTGGTCTTCCTAATTGCCCAGTTGCCTGACTGTAAGGCTGCCTGCCTTATGCTGCCATCTAAAGCATTTTGGAAAAACAGAGAATGCAGGAGAATAATCCATCAGAATGAGGGCAGCTGTGATCCGAGGTCATCTGCAGTGGGTCACAGTTGGGGCTTCCCTGCCGGCTTGGATCTTCCGTCCCAACCAGATTTTCCCTCTGCATTTCAGTCTCTCAGTGATGAGGATTCATTCAAAAAAGTGTCTACTGAAGTGGAGGTGATGCAGAAGGTCAAGGAGCTGGTAACCAGTCTTCTGCACAGGTGGGCGACTGGGTGTGGTATGAGGGGCGGGGTCTCCGGAACACCGCCGTCCTCGTGATGCTGTGTATGTGACCCCGGCACCGGCAGGCTGCACAGGGACGGGAGGGTCCCGCGCACCATGCGTCTGACCATCAAGCGATTCTCGGAATCCAGCCAGCCGGTGAGCAGGGAGAGCCGGCAGTGTCCCCTGCCCACCACCCTGGGGCAGAAGATACGCTCAGGTGCCAGTCGCCTCTGACCCCTCCTCTCATTTGCGCTGGTACCATTTTAGTTATGTGGTTATTAGCATGTGGCTCCATGGTAATCCACTTCTTACCTTGGATTTTGTTCATTTCATTGTTATATTGTCTTGCACTCTATATTTATATTTATCTTATCTGCACTTTTTTTTTTAACTCTTTTGCACAGTCTTAGGATCGGTTAGGGTTCATTTCACTGCATGTTGTACCTGTTATAACTATGTATGTGACAAATAAAGAATCTTGAATCTTACCTCTATAAGTATAATAAGCATTCGATAAGCATTTTTTTTATGTTTCTGAATCACTTCAAACGCTTCTGTGAAAACAGGCAGCTGGAATGCAGTGGCACCCCTGGTATCCTTGGCCATGAAGCTCTTCTTTAGATTGGTGGACAGACACATTCCATTCCACATCACCCTGATCAGCGTGTGCTTCACCAACCTGCAGTCATGCTGTTTGGGCACTAGGGGCTCCATAGTGTCCTTCTTCTCACAGGGGTCCCCTGTGAAGCCAAAAGAGGCACCATCTGCAGAGGTGAGGTCTAAACTAAAAGCAAAACGCATACTGATCTGTGCATGTCTGATAGTATAGACTGAGTTCTTTTTCTGAAATAATGTTCACATCTAGAAATCTTTAAACGTCTTCTGTTTGGTGGTATGGTGCTCACTTTTATCTCGTGTAATGTTTTGGTGAAAGCTAACTGGCTAAAATTAAAAAGTGGATATTTTACTCATTTTAAAATTCTAAAAATCAATGCAAAGGATACATGTACAGTACTGTCTTGCACCATTAACATTAGAACATTTGCTAATTAAAAGTAACACAATAAAAACTAACAGGAATTTCTTCTGTTCTCCAAAAAGTTACTGATGCCTTGTTGGATGGCTAGATGAACTCCACTTCAGTTCCCAAAGCTCTCCTCAGGAGCATCTCAGCCACTCCATGTATTTGTCAAATTTCACCACCAGCTCACTTACTTCATTAATTTACTTCGTTAACAAAAGCCACTGAGGTATTGACTATAGCCGTAGGAGGTGTATGAGTGGTCAAGTCAAGAAATACATGGGTGTATTGGATGGGTGCTGCAAATACTGTGCTGGCTTAGGAGAGGTTTCGAAATGGCTAAGCTAGCACACTTAGACAATAATGTCCTTTCGACACTAACATGGAGACCATTTGAACATCATTTTCTTTTTTTTTTCTTTTGCTCTGTACTGTATTTCAGTTAATGGAACACCACATTTTAATTAATATTTTATTCATATGCTCACTGCTTCTTCTGAGCAAGAGCAAACATTTTAGAATTTGTTGCCACATTGTGCAGCTACTCAATTTCCCTATTCATGGTGTATGTTGAGACTTTTTAATTTTTTATTTTTTTTTTACATATTTTAATGTCATCTTGGTGTTTTAAGCATAATTATAACATGAAACATACTCTGTTCTTTAGTTTTTTGTTATTTCAAACATGTATCAGATTCCTGCCATGTTCAATCTGTCCACAGGGGGCGCATAATACGAGCAGCAATCAGGAACTGCTAGGGGCATCTCTGGGCACCAGTACACCAGTGCAGCAAAGGCCAGCTTCCTCTCCGCCTCCAGGAGTTGACCCCAGCGTGTTCTGGGAACTTCCTGAGGACATCCAGAGGGAGCTGAGATCTAGTGCGGCCTCGGCTCCTGTTCCAGATTGCCCCGGTTCCACCGCGAGTTCTGCTCCAGGACTGGGACTGGGCCAGCATGCCTCCAGGGAGGCCTCCTCCCCAGCCACACCCCAGCTGCCAAGCTCGGCTCTACGCACACATGTGAGCCAGGCCCAGAGCCCGAATCGCTCTCTGCTCTCGCCCGTCCGTGAGGTGCCCCCTCACGTGGACCCCCAGGTGTTTGTTGAGCTCCCTGCAGAATTGCAGGGGGAGCTGCTGGCTGAGTGGAAGCGAGAGACGCAGACACCACCCTCGACCCCGCCCTCACAGATTCTGCCCTCCCCTAAGCGAAGCAGGCCGTCCAAGGGAAAGAAGCTGACCCCGTCCAGCCGGACCCAGGTGAACAACCTGTTGAGGTACTTCAAACCGTGCTGAGGCAGCTGCTGGAGTAGAATGGCTGGCACCCACTGACCGGCCACACAGGCACATTACGTAACAGCATGGCAGACTTTCCCAAGCTGCCATAGGCACAACAGGATGGTGCATGGGGTGTGTGACCCCTGGACAACCCCTGCCCTGAAGCCAAGGGTGTCACTACTATTTTATGCATGGATGCATCCTTCTGGCAAAGGATTTATTTTGATTGTACTTGTATATGAGTGCACTGCCAGCCAAATGAGATTGGATGTCCATCTGAGGTCATCTGACATTCTCAGACAGGAAGTGATCTTGTGTTCTTGTTAGAAAAGACTTAAGTACAGTCATAGTATGGCAGTATTCTGGGTAAATATGATTTGTGTGTGTGTGTGTTTTTAGCAGAATGTAAAAGAAAATAACAAGGTCAGTTGTAATGGTTAAAGAATGTTACATTGTGTGTCCTGGGGATCAGTCTCCCAGATAGTTTATTACTTGGTGTTAAAGTGTGAAAGGAAAATTTGCACTCAGGTATGTTTTGGTTATAGTTTATTTGATTAATGATTGATGCATTATTGCTAGTAAAATTTAAATAAATTATCTTGCTGTACATAGGGCCACAAAGACCGTAAATAGGGGGGGGGGTATTTAGTTGAAGATGGAGATGGTTGCTGCTTTGAAGAAGATCAATGCATTAAGCCTGGCAGCATTCATGTTCATGTATTAATTTATCACTTTTAACCAAAGTGATGTGCAATTGGGTAAGTCAGCCCCTCAAGCTCCAGGGAACAGGGAAATCAGTCCATCTGCCAGGAGATTTGAACTGACAACCTTCCGATCACGGGCATGACATCTTAACCTGCTGTGCTGGCACATATTCACGACTGGTTACGTATTACACAGCATTTAGTCCAGCCAAAGACATCAATTGCAACATGTCTGGCTTCACAAAAAACTGACAGCAGAGCAGTGTCAACAGAAGCTGTTGAGTCAAGAAGATCAAACATTTTTCATCATCTCAAAGTCAAACACCCTCTATAAAAGTTTTCAGATCAGGATTTCAAATTGGTTGTATTTCTACAGTTACAACATTTAATTTTCCATTCCTAATTACACATATTTCCTACATTTCACGACAGCTGTCCATGGTACTAAGAGTACAGTGTTCATGTATTAGCACCTGTTTGGTTATGGCCCAGGACTCTCCATAGTCCTGGCCTTCAGCCCAGCCCGAGCGCTATTCACCAGGTCGATGATGCTGTTGGGAAGGGCAGCTTCCACCACAGCGCGAGGCAGCATCCCCCCTAAGTCAGGCTGGATGAAGACCTCCAGCTGGGACCAGGATGGGGTCCTGGCAACACGTGCACACGTTAATGTAACCACTCACCACCGTCAAGCCGTGCAAGAGGATGCTCACATGCACCGTTTAATGCTTGTGCAACCTGTATTGGTTAAACATACTGTACTACAGCTTTGAGATGTCAGTTACTTTATTTATTATAGTCAGTTAGCTCTGAAGTGTTTACACAAGTTATTACCACCTGCTACTCTTAATGGCAACTTAACATGATTACTCAAACTTTGTATAGAGGCCTAATTAGTCTTTGATTTCGTACTCATAGTTTAAGTAATGCTGTGAAACTTCAGCCTTTTGATTCTTTTAATGCAATTTTCTCACTAGATTGCATTATGAATTCTACTTGATGCCATTCTGAAGTGCATTTTGGGAACTCACATCTGAAAGACTGAAATTGCTTTAATGTAGCTCATCTGGCTTTTTCTTCACACAGAAAGGGACACGGAGTACATACCCCGTTAGCGGAGAGCACACATATCCGCATGCATTGTTGTGTCCTCTGACGTGAGCTGAGCGCGGCGGGCATTGGGGATAATCAATGCTCACAGCTACACGAGAAATCCAGAGGAAGGAGTAGTTAACACAGGATATGCTGGCCAAGGTAACACGGTTACCGACGTGCATCCCGCAAGCTACTCACAGTTAGTAGTGACTATTCCTCCATCATACCGTTTTACCTTCACAAGGTCAACAAAATCTCTGGACGAAATGAGACCCATGCCGTAGCTATGGGTGACGGTGTGACAGATAAAAGTCTCCTGTCAAAAAAAGCACATGCTCCAGTTTTAAATGTGGCCATATTAAAAGCAGTTCTGTCATAGTAAAGGAACTGCATCCAGCTCGATGAACACTGTGCTGTCATTATGTCGTACAGCACTGGTGTACTTTGGACTTTCTTTTTTCTCCCTGAAAATCAGTGCATCAAAAGGAAGCA
>JAODKM010000039.1:10655044-10675908 GCA_026780845.1 Petrocephalus sullivani
CACTGACTGCGCAGCCCCTGATTGCGTTAATTTCGCGTGATTTTTTTTTGCGACTAACCGACTAATGAAAATGTATTCGACCAAGCCCTCTTCATATCGACTAAAGTTTAGTCGACTATTTGGGGGCAGCCCTAATTTATAGCATACTTTAGCAGGCTTAACATTTAAATTAAGTGAGTCAAAAGAACATCAAAAGCTTCTTAGTACCTATTTTAACAATGGGATATCCCATACTTATGATACAGTGTGAGAAAAGATACACTGTCATTTGTCTCTCCGTTTTTTGATTATGGAAAGAATGGCAGGTCACACAGAGGTAATACACTAAGGGCAATTTAGAGATCCAGCTAAACAGCATCTCTTTGGATTCTGGGTGGAAACCGTTTCATCCCATGTGGGCGGAAACCCCAGCAGAGGGAGCTGAAGTGTAGCGAGCCAAGGAAGGGAACACAAAGGATCCACTGAAGAAAACCCGGAGGACATTGGTGTGAAGCAGGTGTGGAGAGGGGTGAGGAAGGTCACAGGCTATGGCGAGGCAGTTAGCTTGGGTGTAACTGGGGATCAGAGAGGGCAGGCAAGTTAAACCCGTTTTTAATAGGTTTGGCATAAGGGTGCTCAGCCCAGCTGGAGGGTCTCTACAAACCATGCCCCATAGCTCCCGCTAAGGTCCCTTTCCAACCACCACAACCATGCCTCTATCCCAGGCCTGTTCACCTCCGCCACTCAAGTAGCAATAGAGCCAGGACAGCTACGCAAGGGCAGGGGAACTGGCCTCAGCAGAATCATAATAAGAGTGCTGAGAGGCAGTTCAGAGTAGCTGGGAGAGGTTTTTCAGAATCTGTTCAATCTGTCCCTATGGCTACTGGCTACAAAAGGTCCTCCCCCCCATGAAAAATCTCCTGCATAGTCCCAGTGCCCAAAAATGGAAGAGGCTGCAGCTGCAATGACTTCAGACTACTGGTGCCTATATTGCATACTGTGAAGATGTTTGAAAACCTGGTTCTAAAATCCCTCCGACCCCATGAGAAGGTCTTCTGCAACCATTTTCAATTTACTCAACGGACTGAAATCAGAGTAGAACAGGGTTAACTGTGCTCCTGGAGATCGACCGCCCTGCAGAGCTGATACTGAGATGCTATGATAGTGACTGATTATCTGTATCAGGTGTCTTAAATTAGGGCTGCACCGAAGCTCTGCTGGGTGGTAGGCAGCATACTCACAGCTGGACAAGCTAGGTAACATGGTGAAAAGGCCCTTCCTTGATTTCTTCAGTGTATTTACTGTCATCCAACCCCATCTACTGGGTGAAAGGCACAGAAGGACGTTGGTTGACTGCTTCATTTGCCTGGATGATGAACATTCAACTTCGAACCTCAGTTCATCTGCCTCAGTAACTGCATCGATGCAGTACTGAGCAACCAAGGAATACCCCAAGGTACTATGTTGCCACTATTCCTATTAACTCTCTATGCCACTTTCATTACAACTCCAGAAGAGCTACCTCCTGTGGTGCCCTCATACCAGTGTTGGGAGGAAAGAGGAATACAAGGAGGATCACCTAAAACAACAAACATGTCAGAAGGATGAAGGAGCTGGTGGTGCAATTCAGGCAAATCAGACAATCACTGACAGCCATCAGCACCCAGGGAAGACTGTGGAGACAGTTTTGTGTCCAGAACGTTGGAATCCGCATCGTAGACAGACTGGACTGGAACGGCAATACAAATGGACTCTACTGGACAAGGCAGAGTAGACTGTTCTTCTGGTAGAGACTCCAGTCCTAGCAGAATGTTGCTGCAAGCATCCTTTTCTCCACTGCTGCTTTCTGGGGGAGGAGCAAGAAGATGAAGGAGACTGCTAGGCTGCTGCTGATGGGCGGGGCCTGGGGGCGCTGGAGGCAGGGGTGCAGGGAAGGGTGGTGTCCAAAGTTCGGTTATTTAGCGTCTCACCTTCTAATGGCTCTGACAGCAGTCACTTGGGAGAAATTTCACCAATTCCTCTAACCTCTAAGCACTACCTGTGGCAGCACCTTTGTTTCAGTATTTCCCTGCTGTTCACATTACTGCCACCTTACAGACATCGCTAACATTTTGTACCTCATTGCCATTTTGAACAATGAAAAAAATATGTATCTTTGTTATTATAATACAAAAAGAAACAACTGATTCTATTAGTTATTTAAAGGGAAGAGTAGATAGCAGTAGAAAGTTGAAACGCCAATTGAGAATTTTGAAACCCCACCTTAGAGTCTTGTTAGATTACTTACTTTGCTACTCTTAATCCTTCCGGGTACTGGTGACATGGTTGGGGAAGCGTCGATGTTACTGAACGGTTGGCGGTTCGAATTCCTGACCCCCAAGTACTGCCGAGGTACCCTGAGCAAGGTACCATCCCCAAGCACTGCTCGCCGGGTGCTCACGTAGCTGCCCCCTGCTGTGTCACTTTGTCACATGGGTTAAATGCAGAGGACATGTTTTTATGCTGTGCTCTGATTTGTCAACAATGACAAAAAAATCACCTTTCACTAAATTGTGAAATATCAATGCTATTATATTCCCTTTTGTAATCTTCATATTTATTTATGCTCTGTTCCGGTTGTATTTATCTTTGTTAAATTTTCTGTAGCTTCTGCATTTCTGCCATATATACTGTACATGATGGTGTTTTTTCGTAATCCTTTTGTCTGTATATTCATGTTATCTTATCTTATATAAACGTAGAGAGAACATGCAAGCTGACAACCCTGGGAGTCACAGCACTACTGCAGTATATATCAAACCACTATATTGCATAATTCTATAGAGTAGTAACTGAAAAATCATTCTCTTCTAGCTCCTACTATATACAAGTTTTTTATGTATTTCTGTTAATACTTGATAATAGAAAGCATACCATTATGTTATATATGATGTAACATGATATATGATATACATTATGTATGATATAACATGATATGTATTGAATATGAATAACCATTTTTATAGCATTTTTAAAATTTGCTGTTGACTGATCATTGTTGGATTTCAGTGCTAATGCTAATCACCCTTGCCGTACAGCCACTGATGCTATACCCTATGACTTTTTGGTGCAGAGATTAAGTGTGGAGATCCAGCAGTGCTTCCCCATGCCTCACACCAGTGGAATGGCAGCACAGCCCTGGGCAGCAGGGTGGAATATTACTGTAATGAAGGCTTACAGCCTGTGGGTGGAGAACACGTGTCAATCTGTGCGGGACAGGGTTCATGGACAAATGTGACCCTCCAGTGCAAAGGTAACGCATTATATTACCTTCTGTTTATTGCACTATATAGTTAATGTACACAGACTGTGTGTTTGTATATCCTTATTTGATTTAATTATTGATGCAATGCTTTTGCATGTAGAAGGTCTCTCAAATTGACACGTGCAAAAGTTGGAGCACCCCTGGCCAAATGAAATATTTAATCAATTATGTAAGTGAAAACCAGAAAACAACTACTACAGGACACAATGTGTTAGAAATCAACATATTTGCAAATGTTAATGCACAGTTTATATAATAATATAATATAGTAACAAATATAGTGACAAATAAAATAGCTTTTGTGGCATGTGAAAGAGTTTGGACACAAAGTTAATAAATAAGTATTTAGTGACACCACATTATGAGATATCACAGCTTGAGAACACATTTTGTATCCAGCTAAGAGTTCCTTCCTGTTGTAGTGATTTTTGCCCACTCTTCCTTACAGATTACATTTAATTCTGAGATATTATTGGGCCGTCGTGCAGGCACAGCATGTTTAAGATCATTCCACAGATTTTCTGTGTTTAAGTCGGCAGACCGTGAGGTCCATTCTAATACCTTCAACTTCATTTCTTTTAAGTAGTTCATGGTAGATTTGAGGTATGTTTAGAATCATTGACTTCTCTAGGTGCTGTTTTACATACCTCGCGTTGAATTTTGCAAGTACCTTTTTATTTGTTCCTATCTTTCGAAAGTCATGGGCAAAAAAGTTACTGCATTATAATTTGCAGATATGTTGTTTTTTAGCACAGTTTCCCTCAACAGTTGTAAACTACTTTTCACGTACATAATTGACTAAATATAAAATTTGACCCAAATGTTTGCATACAACTATAGCATCTTAGCACAGGCCGCAAAACATCAACTGAATGTAGACACTGAAAAAATGTCTAATGAAGTAGCTTTTTCCTGATGTGACTCATGCTTCTGCTGTAGTCTATGCTTATTGTTCTTGGAACCCTCAGTTTTTGTTTCCGCAGAATTCATATAGAGCAAATATGTTCAAACTAAATAAGGTTATTTAATAAAGGTAATTAAGTCATTTTATGGAATGCAGACTAAATGTAATGGTCTAAAAGGAATTGCAACAAAATTCAACCAAAATAGTTTTCTAGACAAAAATATGAATGCATATAAGTGCCACAGCCCCCCATTTAGCAACGTGTCCCGCATTTTCATTGGGTGCCATTGCTTATTTCTTCAGAAGGCTGAGCCCCCGTAAAGGTCAGATCCAGAACCACCGCTTGGTACACCAAGTGATTTTGTTTATTCCATCAATCTTCGAAACACTGTCCCAGGACAGAGTCACTCGGAAGCCTAAATCCTGTCCTTGGTAATATAACATTCATGGCAGGGGTAAACCCAGGATGGATGGGGGGAAATTTTTGCAGGACACACAAATTCAGCAAACTGCATGCCTTCAGAATAAGAGAAGAAACCCATATAGGTCATGAGAGAACCTGCAAATTCCACACACACACACACACACACACACACACATGCATAACTATACTACTATAGTCTATGATGACGATATGTCACTGATTTCCTCCCCAGAGGTTGACTGTGGTGAGCCCCCCTCATTTCCCCATGCCACTATGTTATTGAATCAGAGCAGCAGGGTGGGAGCTCAGGTGCACTACCAGTGCCATGTTGGATTTTATAATGCAGGGAAAGGCGATGTCTCACTTTGTACTGCTGACGGTTACTGGGATCCTGTAAATATACTCTGCCAAGGTACCAATTTTTTTTCTTTTTTTTCTGGGGAGTTACTGTTGACACATAACATTCAGTGGTTTCTTTGAAATGGTTGTATCAGGTGAAAAATGTGAGTAATGTTTCACAATGTAACTTTGTCAATCTCATGGATATCTACATCAGTTAACTGACCCACCTCCAACCCACATACTGGCTGTTTACATCAGCTAATCCACATTTACACCAGCTACTCCGCATCTACACCAGATTCTCTACATCTGCATGAGCTACGCCACATCTGCATCAGCTGATGTACTGCTATTCTACTTGGACCAACATTTAATTGACATGATAATATTGAATTGTTTCACCTATAGTTCCTGTTTTTATCAGATCTTTCAAGAAATTGGTTAGTAAGCATTCAAGTTGAAAGGAGACTTTGCTGAATAACAAAATGCAAGTCTATCAAAAATATAACCGTTAGCTTTACCAGAACAATGTGTTATAATTCTGTGATGACAGTATGTCACTGATTTCCTTCCCAGAGGTTGACTGTGGGGAGCCCCCCTCATTTCCCCACGCCGCTATGTTGTGGAATCAGAGCAGCAGGGTAGGCGCTCAGGTGCACTACCAGTGCCATGTTGGATTTTATAATGCAGGGAAAGGCAATGTCTCACTTTGTACTGCTGACGGTTACTGGGATCCTATAAATATACTCTGCCAAGGTACCATATTGACTTGTTCTATTTATTGTTTTTGGGGGAAGTTACTGTTAACGCAGATGATTCAGTGGGTTTGTTGAAATGTCTTCTCTGGTTGTATCAGGTGAAAAATGTGAATGATGTTTCACAGTGTATCTTTGTCAGCCTGATAGATATTTGCATCCGTCTCTATTAACTGATCCACATCCAGCCCACAAACTAGCTATTTACATCAGCTTCTCCGGATCTACATCAGCTACTCCACATCTACACCAGCTGCTCCACATCTGCACTATATTCTGTACATCTACATTTTCTACTTCACACCTACATTAGCTATTTCACATCTGCATCAGCTGATATACTGCTATTCTGCTTCGACCTACATTTAATAGGCATAATAATACTGAATTGTTTTGCCTATAGTTTCTGTTTTTATCAAATCTTTCAAGAAATTGATAAGTAAGCATTCAAAGTGAAAGGACACTTTGCTGAGTAACAAAGCAAATAAATATAACAGTCAGCCATGTATCACAACCAATGCTTTATAATTCTGTGATGACAATATATAATGATATTGATTTGTTTAGCCTATAGTTAATGTTTTTACCAGATCTTCCTGGAGTTTGATTAATAAATTAACTAGTGAGCATTCAAACGGAATTATATGTTGTTGAGAGTTTTTGTCTGTAACAAAGCAAGTCCTTCATAAATAACACAGTCAGCCATTTACCAGAACAATGCATTATCATTTTGTAATGAGAATATGTCGCTGATTCCCTCCCCAGAGGTTGACTGTGGTGAGCCCCCTTCGTTTCCCCATGCCGCTGTGTTGTGGAATCAGAGCAGCAGTGTGGGAGCTCAAGTGCACTACCAGTGCCATGTTGGATTTTATAATGCGGGGAAAGGCAATGTCTCACTTTGTACTGCTGACGGTTACTGGAATACTGTAAATATACTCTGCCAAGGTACCTGATTAACTTGTTTTCCTTTTTAATCTTTTTCTGGGAAGTTGCTGTTGACACTTAGAATGGTTCAGTGGTTCAGTTGAAATACCTTCTCCAGTAGTATCAGGTGAAGAATGTGAATGATTCTTCACAATGTATCTTAGTCAGTCTAATATATATCTATATTAGTCTCTGCTAACTGATCCACCTCCAGCCCACATACTGGCTATTTACATCAGCTACTCCACATCTACATCCGCTACTCAACACCTACAGCTGATACTCCACATCTACATCAGGTACCCCACATCTACACCAGCAACTCCACATGTGCATCAGCTACCACACATCTGTATCAGCTACTCCTCATCTACATCAGGTACTCTGCATCTACACCAGGTACTCTGCAACTAAAACAGCTACTCCACATCTGTATCAACTGCTATTTCAATTAGACATACATTTAATAGACATAATGATATTGATTTGTTTAGCCTATAGTTAATGTTTTTATCAGATCTTCCTGGAGTTTGATTAATAAATTAACTAGTGAGCATTCAAACGGAATTATATGTTGTTGAGAGTTTTTGTCTGTAACAAAGCAAGTCCTTCATAAATAACACAGTCAGCCATTTACCAGAACAATGCATTATCATTTTGTAATGAGAATATGTCGCTGATTTCCTCCCCAGAGGTTGACTGTGGTGAGCCCCCCTCAGTTCCCCACGCCGCTATGTTGTGGAATCAGAGCAGCAGAGTGGGAGCTCAGGTGCACTACCAGTGCCATGTTGGATTTTATAATGCAGGGATAGGCAATGTCTCACTTTGTACTCCTGACGGTTATTGGGATCCTGTAAATATACTCTGCCAAGGTACCAAATTTACTTGTTCTTTTATCTCGCTTCTGGGAAGTTACTGTTGAAACATGAGATGATTCGTCGGTTTCTTTGAAATACCTTCTTCGGTTGTATCAGGTGAAAAATGTGAATGATGTTTCACAGTGTATCTTTGTCGGTCTGATACATTGCCACATCAGTGCTAACTGACCCACCTCTAGCCCACATACTAGCTATTTACATCAGCTACTCCACATCTGCATCAATTATTCCACATCTACACCAGTTACTCTGCATGTGCATCAGCTACTCCACATCTACATCAGTTGCTGTATTGATATTTGAATCATCATTTATCAACATAATAATTATAGTTAATAATTGAATTATTTTACTTATATTTAACATTTTTTACTAAATCCTTCTGTTGTTTGATTAGTAAATTGATCAGTAAGTATTTAAGTTTAAACCAAACCTTGCTTTGTGATGACAGTATGTTGCTGATTTCCTCCCCAGAGGTTGACTGTGGTGAGCCCCCCTCATTACCCCATGCTGCTATATTGTGGAATCTGGGCAACAGGGTGGGAGCTCAGGTGCACTACCAGTGCCATGTTGGATTTTATAATGCGGGGAAAGGCAATGTCTCACTTTGTACTGCTGACGGTTACTGGGATCCTGTAAATATACTCTGCCAAGGTACCAAATTAACTTGTTTTTTGTGTATCTTTTGGGGAAGTTGCTGTTGACACACCAAAAGATTTTATCTTGAAAATGTACTTTAGGTATCTTAACTGAAAAAGTAAAATGATGTTTCACAATATATCTCTTACACACCAAGCAAGAATGTATGTGGTCCAGGCTGGTGTAGTAGTGTGTGTTTTAAGAAACATCTCTCTCCTCAGTTAAAATGTCCTAGCATAGTATTAAGCAGCTGCTGATTCAGCTATTGTGATTTGTGAAGATTTATGTTGCAAAGATGAACATTTATTATTAGCTAAACATTTTGGTATCACAGTAGCAGTTTAGAGAGTAGTGTCATTAAAGTTATTAAAGTTGTTGTGATTGACAGTCTGATGGATCAGGGAGCGTTGCTGTTGAGTGTGCCTTTTGTGGGTGGGGTTCCTAAGCCGGCAACAGACTCTGCTGGAGAATGTTCCACTAGAATTAATGAGTTGGATGAAAGGAATGTTTGCTTTGAGATTTTACATATATGTTGTTTAGCATATAATGCACTTTAGTTACCTATAAGTCAAGAAAAGTTGATGCCTCTCTTGCATTGTGTTGGTCTGCAATGAGAGATGATAAATACAAGAGGGGCTTATTTTGTGAAGAAGATCTTGCTTCTGCCCTGTTGCCCCCGACTTAGGTTAATATGCTGTTTTTCACATTGATGTATGAACACAAAGCACTGATGGTATGTCCTAGTGCATAATCACCAACTGTCAGACCACCTAAGACATGCAAATATATTTCATGAGATTTCCTTTGGTCTGTAATGAGATTTGTGGTCAACATATGAGGAAGGCTTACCGAGTTATTCCCCTCGAGCAGGGGTGGATTAACTTATCAGGGAGCCCTAGGCTGACACCAGAATAAACTCTGACGTTGCCAATTCACCAAACTGTTTCATTTTTCCTACGGCGGAGCAGGGTGGGGCCCTGATGTTTGCTGAGGCCCTAGGCTATAGCTGAGGATAGCTTATGCCTTAGCCGGCCCCTGCCGTCAAGCCTTTTTACTCTATACTGATAAGTGATGGGAAACCTTTCAAGCAGATGTGGGCTGATTGTGTGCAGTGGTGGGAAAAGTACTACATTTTCAGGCTTGGCAAGTACAGATACCACACGAAAATGTTGCTCAGTGCAAATATAGAAAGAACAAGCTCAATTAAGTACTGTAACAAACCTTTTGTACATCAACATCCCAAGGTTAATGTCCACATTGTCTTAGAGGGTGTTCCAGAGGCTTAGAGGCTTATCTTGGTGACTCAATTGTTTGTTGTGTGGCTGCCAGACATGGAAACACCTGGTATTCAGTCATTTAAGTGATGCTTTGTCAAAATTCGACTGCTACATATGAGTTCGGGGAAGCGACAGTCATCTACTTGGGTAAAGTTGTTGGCCAAGATCAAGTATAGCCAAGGAAATCAAAGCAGAGGTAAATTGCAGCGTTCCTGTTCCTTACTACACCGTGGTAGCACTTCCTGGGGATGGATAGCTAACACCAGAGTTTTGCCATAATTTCTGGGCCATTATCTCTGTTCTGGCTAGCTTGCTAAGCTGTCCTGATTTTGTATGGACAGTAGTGTTTCAAGTCAATCGAGCATGTGCACTCGCTACTGTGCCACACCTCTGTTCTTATTACTACACATTTTAAACTGGAGGTTGATGCCAGTGCCACTTGTGGTGGGGCTGTTTTACTACACAAGGATAGTAGCAACATCGAATACCCAATCGGCTACTTCGTTGCAGTTACAGTTACCCTAGGAAGTTTGACCAGCAATGCAACTACTCCATTATTCTAAAGCAGTGCTTGATTCAGTTATTACAATTACAACATTGTGTGTTAATGGCCTCCTGCACACAACAAGTGTTGTTAACTGACCACAACCCCTACTGCTTTTCCCTTTTATTTGCGGAATCACAACCAACGGTTAATGTGCTGGTTGTCAATTACGCAAAATTGCGGCACTGAAGTCTGTTCCAAGAAGGAATGTGACAATATTCCACAATTTGTTCCAGTCGTCTGAATGACTCAGCTTCTGCGTAAATAGTGGATATTTTGTAATGTAAGTTACTGTTCAAAGGTCTTAGGCAATCAATGAAAATTATTATAAATTATCTTTATGTTGGTGTAAAACTTGTTTCATGTCTGTCATTGCATGGTGGCTTAGCCATTTCAAAACCTCCCCTAAAGAGATGTTATGGGTTGCACATACAATGCCTTGCAAAAGTATTCAATCCCTTTGGCATTCTCTCTATCTTGTTCCCTTACAACCTGGAATTTAAAAGGAATTTTGGGGGGTTTGTATCCTTTAATTTACACAACACAATTACCACTTTGCAGATGAACATTATTTTTTTATTGTGATGCAAACAAGAAATAAGACAAAAAACAAAGTAAACCTGGGCATGCATAACTACTCACCCCCTGCCAGAGTCAATACTTTGTATAGCCACCTTTTGCAGCAATTACAGCGACAAGTCCCTTTGCTTGCCACATCTAGACACTGGTATTTTTGCCCATTCTTCATGGCAAAACTGCTCCAGCTCCTTCGAGTTGGATGGGCGCCGTTTGTGTACAGCAATCTTTAAATCATACCAGAGATTCTCAATTGGATTGAGGTCTGGGCTTTGACTGGGCCATTCCAGGACATTTACCTGTTTCTCTTTAAACCGGTGTTGCTTTAGTCTCAAATCTCTGGAAGACTCAAACAGGTTTCCCACGAGAATTTCTCTGTGTTTTGCGCCATCCGTCTTTCCTTAATTTCTAACCAGTTTCCCAGTCCCTGAAGAGCATCCCCACAGCATGATGCTGCCCCCACCATGCTTCACAGTGGATGGTGTTCTCAGCATGAAGAGAGGTGTTAGGTTTGCGCCAGACATAGCGTTGTCCTTGATGGTCACAAAAGTTCTATTTTAGTCTTATCTGACCACAGCACCTTCTTCCACATGTTTGGAGAGTCTCCAATACGCCAATGGTCTGCCTTATTTTTTTTTGGTATGCAATGGCTTTTTCTTGGCCCCTCTTCCATGAAGCCCAGCTCTGTGCAGTGTGTGGCTTATAGTGGTCCTATGGACAGTTACCCCCATCTCTGCAGTATAGCGGCCCAGTTCCTTCAGGGTTATCTTTGACCTCTTGGTTGCTGCTCTGGTTAATGCCCTCCTTTCCCGGTCTGTGAGTTTTGGTGGATGACCTTCTCTTGGCAGGTTTGCTGTGGTGCCATAATCTTTCCATTCTCTAATATTGGATTTAATGGCGCTCCTTGGGATTTTCAGGGTTTGGGATATTTTTTATAACCCAAGCCTGATCTGTACTTCCATACAACTTTGTCCCTGACCTGTGTGGAGAGCTCCTTCATGCCATCACTTGCTCGGTGGTAACTAGGGGTGGGAATCGAAACTCAGTTCCAATTTAGAACTTGTTTTAATTGTTGCAATTCATTGGGATTGCACACCTCTGACGTTATGGATTCCTCTAACTATTCCTCTGGACTTTCCGCCAGTTGCGCACAATGTCACGTGACGTCACACCCCACGACTTGAATTCTACATCATAGAGCGGAACAAGCGGTCCAAGGTGTGGTTGCATTTTAGTAGGAAAGACAACCGTTGTGCAGTATGTAACCAGTGCAAAGCCGTCTAACTTGCAAGGGTGGTAACACTAGCAACATGCTTAAACGTTTACGCTCTCAACACAGCATTCAATTCCAAGAATGCCATGTGTTCAACTCTTAGCGTTCCGTGGTCTCCAAACTTTAACTACAGTGCCTTTACCTACATGCGCAAATTTTCTGAAATGTAAATGAATTATGTAGTACATTTGTTTCATCCATTTTAGAAGATGACAGACAGGGTGACATCAATAGCTCCTCTAAGGCAGTTCCAGAAAGACAAACCCCATTCACGCTCGCTGTCCAGGCAGCAAAGTTTAATGAGGAGGACGAGATTTGGTTTTGACAGCTAATAAAACAGCTGCTTTTGGTGCTGAAAACTGCGTAGGACTACTGTTTTTATTATATAAATATGTAGCTAACATGTCTAATTACATGTCCTCAAAATAATAATCAGTGATAAATTAATATTTTGTTATTTTACTCGAAATTTTAATCGATAAGGAATCAGATTGATTAGTAGAATCAATAATCTCATTGACATCAATAATTTCTTATCGATTCCCATCCCTAGTGGTAGCCCTTACTTAGTGGTGTTGCAGTGCTGTTGACTTTGGGGGCAATCAGAACAGGTGTATATATACTGAGATCGTTTGAAACTTAGATTGCTCAGGGGTGGATCTTATTTAACAAATTAAGTGGCTTTTGAAGGTAGCGGTTGGGGCTTCAAAGCAAAGGGAGTTAAACATATGCATGCACCACTTTTCAATTTTATATTTTTTATAATTATTTAAAACAAGTTTTTTTTCCCTTTTTACTTTATTAATCTGTATTTTTTTGTAGGTTCATCACTTAAAATCAAATTGAAAATCCCTTTAAATTTTTGGTTGTAAGGGAACAAAATAGAGAGAATGCTTTTGCACGGCACTGTAGAGGATATCCTCCCTGCTGGGGAAAAAAAAATTGTAAGTGTCACATAAAGGTAAATCTAGCAACTATATCAGGGGTCCTTTTTGTGTTTCCGACCTAGATAAATAGCTTTAAACTTTTGCACATTGAAAATACATCTTGGCTGTTCCTGACTTTCTCTCCACTTCACAGGGAAACCTACATGTAACGTTATCTCGCAAATCCCCTACATACCAGCTCAATTAGGGCACGTAAGGCTTACAGTTCACATTGCACAATGTGTTATAATTCTATAATGACAGTATGTTGCTGATTTCCTTCCCAGAGGTTGACTGTGGTGAGCCCCCTTCATTTCCCCACGCTGCTATGTTGTGGAATCAGAGCAGCAGGGTGGGAGCTCAGGTGCACTACCAGTGCCATGTTGGATTTTATAATGCGGGGAAAGGCAAAGTCTCACTTTGTACTGCTGACGGTTACTGGAATACTGTAAATATAGTCTGCCAAGGTACCAGATTAACTTGTTCTTTAATCTTTTTTCCTGGGAAGTTACTGTTGACACTACATAATTCAGTGGTTTCTTTAAAACACCTTCTTTGGTTGTATCATGTGAAAGATGTATATGATGTTTAACAATGTATGTTTGTCAATCTGATAGATTGCCACACCAGTCTCTGCTAACTGACCCACGTCCAGCCCATACACTGTCTATTTACATCAGCTACTGCACATCTACACCAGTTACTCTGCATCTACATCAACTACTCCACACCTAAACCAGCCACTCCACATCTGCATCAGCTACACTGCATCTGAATCAGCTACTCCACTTCTACATGAGCTACTCTACACCTACCTCAGCTACTGCCCATCTACACAGCTACTCTACATCTGCACCAGATGCTCTATATCTACGTGAGCTACTCTACATGTGCATCAGCTGATGTACTGCTATTTTACTTGGACCAACATTTAATTGACATGATAATATTGAATTGTTTCACCTTAGTTCCTGTTTTTATCAGATCTTTCAAGAAATTGGTTAGTAAGCATTCAAGTTGAAAGGAGACTTTGCTGAGTAACAAAGCAAATCCTTCACAAACATAACAATCACAACCACAGCAATGCATTATAATTCTGTGGTGACAGTATGTTGCTGATTTCCTCCCCAGAGGTTGACTGTGGGGAGCCCCCCTCATTTCCCCACGCCGCTGTGTTGTGGAATCAGAGCGGCAGGGTGGGAGCTCAGGTGCACTACCAGTGCCATGTTGGATTTTATAATGCAGGGAAAGGCAATGTCTCACTTTGTACTGCTGACGGTTACTGGGATCCTGTAAATATACTCTGCCAAGGTACCAAATGAATTTTTCTCTTATGTTGTTATCCATACATCTGTCTCAAAAAACCCATGTTTATTTCAGCTATTCCACATAACTTTTTTACTGACCATGACTTCGATTGACTTCGAACTTCCCATTTAGGAAGTTGATAGCTTTTCATAGATATATATTCTCCTCAAGGTCTACTAAAACACACACACACAACAGACAGAAACAATCAACCTTAGAATAACATATAACCACTGGTGGTCAGTTACAAATCACATCATGTCCTCAGTATCTGGGGTTGACTTCCACTGACTTCCTCACTGTCCCACTGCTTTGTTGTACCACCAGTGTACCAGCCTGGGTGCTAAGATTTACTAGTAGTGCTGGGATTTTATAACATTGGGAGAGGTGGTGTTCCTCTTTGTCACCACTAAGGGAGCTTGCCACAGAGTTACATTTCTCTTTGCACTTACGGTCAATAATCTGTTCATGTTAATCCACCTAGTCATCATCGTGAAGAATGTAATTGTGTTATGTAACATAACCGCAGGATTGTCACTTAGGCGTGCCTATGACTATGGGTTGCTGGCCTCCCAGTCAGAGGATACTGATACCAAAAAATAGCTTCAAGGAGTGCAGCCCAGCACACTTCTCTTTCTCCTCTATGGGAGGAGATGCACAATGCAGATCTACCCATAGTACATGGAACAAACTCATTTGTCCCTAATACTCGGCTTGTGTACAAAATACAGGCTTTACTAGGCGTGAGACTGACATAAATCTGACAGTCATAGAACTTATAACTTTAGTTCTAAGTTAATTATAGGTTTAGTAAGCACACACACACACACACACACACACACACACACACACAACGAGACCTGCATAACTTTCTAAATGTAGACAGTCCATTCATTGCTATGGGAAAAACCCTAATCCCAATCACAACACCTTGACCCCCTACCCAGCCTTAACCTTAACCATAAGTAACCCACCAAAATACTTTTTTATTGCTGTCACAGATTTTTATCATTTTTATCCAAATGGGGACTTGAAGAAAATGTACCCAAAAGTAAGGAAAGTTCTGGTTTTACCACAACCGTAGGAGCATTTTGGTCCCCCACAAACACACACCTGTGTTATGACTAACTTCCTGTTATTACAAGTTCCTGGGATCCTGCTTTCATACTTTCCGCTTGACTGAAATTTTCTTTTCATCATTTTATTTTGAATAATGTACATTATAAATTGTTATTTATGTTTACTTTTTTGAGCTTCAGGTGTAGAATGTATTGTCACTCTGTAGCTTTCACATTGTGCTGTTAGATGTCTAAAGGTACTCTTGCTGTTTAAATAATGGATAATGTACAAATCTGTCCGATGTGGCAATGTCTTATTGCTTGTCCAAAGTTTTGGTTCTTGTTATAATTACACTAAGGAATTAGCACATCAGCCAAACTTCCACAGAGTGGTATCATTCTTCCTCATCTTCCCCTAATCCGATGCTGTCTCCGGCCCCCAGCGCTGTGTGGTCCTGCTCCCCAGTTACCCCATGCCGTGGTGGTGTGGCAAAATGGCACAGTCGCGGTGCATCGTTGCCAGGAAGGATACCGCAGTAGGACAGGAGGCAACGTATCCCTGTGTAGCCATGTACAGACCTGGCTTTCTGCTACCCTGGTCTGCAGAGGTATGTTTCTGCTCTGAGCATCTGCGGCTTTTTCCTTTGCTACTTGATCGATTCATTTGAAGTTTGACCCTTTACATACTCCTTTACGACCCCTTTACATACTCTTCTTTACACTGCCTTTGTACCATGACGCTGCAGCTGAAGGTAACCCCGGTACACTTACCCTACTGACTCACACTGCAAGCAGGCTCACTCATGCTTCCCCCGTGACTGCCTCTGTCCACGGCCATGTGGCATGCATTTATTCTCCATCTGCGATGTGCTTCACTCCTTTAATTAAAGTCTGACACTTTCTGTGTCCCTCTGGATGTCAAAGAGGTTAAGCCAGCCATCAGTAAGGTGGAGGTGTTTAATGAACGCTGTTTGCGGTGGAAGGCTGAGACGAATGAAGGAAACCAGGAGCTCTACACTGTGAGTCCTCAGTCCAGGCTACTTACATCATCTAAACCTTTGTTTATACAATATGTTGTATATATATTTTTTTACTAATTGCTTTATAGGTTCTGGAAGGTGTATCTCAGACAATCCAAATGGCGTCTTCTAAGACTAAAATGCATTTATTTTTATGGCATAGACAGGCATAGCAGTATACACATAGTACCAAGGTTGTAATACCACATCAGATGCCAAATGCCAATGCCAAAACCACATTACTTAATGTTCTCAGAGTACTGTAACCCAAGTTTTAATTTGCCAGTGGCAAGTGTTACTTGTAATCTTCTCATCATATGTGATCATTCTCCTTAATTAGGTTCAGTTTGAGGGATCCAGAGCTTATCAGAAGACATTCCAGGACAAACAGAAGCAGGTCTTCAAATCGGGAGCTGGCAGACCTGAAATCTGCATGAACCTGCTGCCAGGAGCAAACTACTCCATAAACATCACAGCACAGACTGCAAATCTCTCAGTCACCATCTCAACCAATACCAGCATACAAGGTACAATGTGTGAGATGCCCTTTGTTAGGCTCCAGACCCCCTGCGATCCTAGGCAAGTGGTTACAGAGAATGGATGGATGGATGTCTTTTGTAAATGCCGAATAATCAAAGCTAAAAACATACACTCATACAAAGGGAAGCAAAGGGAAGTGAAAAAGGAACAGATTAAGTTTCATTTTTCATATAGCTTCTATAACTTACAGCTTACGCGTTGGCCAGATGCTCTGCTTCATCATGTTAATTGTTTCATATTTAAAAACCTTTGTAACTTGATTTATCCTGCAACCCATATCTCTCTGAGGTGTCTTGAGACAAAGTATTACTGACCGATACTGATGAGATGGCTAATAAGAAGGAACTAAGTTCTGATGGCTCAGACACAGCCTTGGAATTTTCATTGTCAGCAGATAAGTAAATTGTCATCTTAGAATTGGATTGTAATCTCTGGAACCAGATGATTTCAACACACGGAAACAGAATCAGCAGCACACTTGACAGCCTCAATGCCTCAACTTGTTAGTCACCTCATTGATGGTATCACTGTCGTCATTTGGCCTATCTTTACCCTGACCTTTCAGCATGTTCCACTTCCCCATAATGGTGGTTCCCAGTGAGGAAGGAAATCTTACTTTGATAGATAGCCAGGGTGGTAGCCATAGTCTGACAGTGTCTCTTGGACACGTGTGTCAGGTATCAAGATTTGGATCATCGGTCCACCTTGACTAGTATGCCGCATGCTTCCTCAGATCTTTGGATTTGTACCTATGTTGCAAACTGTGGTCACTCCTAGAAAGTCACCAACTAAATACTTGTGTATCACTGTAGCCCCTCTAGTCCCTCACGTCATCTTCAGAGATGTAGAAGGTTCCCGTCCTACCCTTGGACTCCACAGGGCCATCCACCCACAGGATGCTATTAGGTGGGTCATGTTAGCCTGCTCATCTACCAAATTCCAGCAACAGTACTAGTCAGAAGTCTAATTATATTAGTATAGTACCGTATTAGTATTAACTGTAGATGTAATCATGTCCATATACTACAGTAAAAGATCTAATCATCAGTTTAATCATTTCACTTGAGTGTTATTCAAGTAGTATTCATTAAACAAGGTTTTGGTACTTTAGGAACCACAGCCTTGCTCGGTTTTATTTAGGTTCTGTGAAGTCTGAAACTCTCTTTTTTGGGCCTTTGGAGTGTGTACCAGGTTTTCGTGCTGCTGCGTGAGGGGATTGTTGTGTTTGACTGCTCGTCCCCACGCGATCCACACTTCAGCGGCTGCTGGGAGCCTTGCCAGGAGTACATAGCGGCAGAGGTCCAGCTGAGCAGCGTTGGGAGGAAGCTTTCCTTCACTGTGGGGGACCAGCGGTGGTACGGGGGGTACTACAATGCTCCCCTGGAGAACGGCAAAGACTACTACATAATCCTGCGTGCTGTCAGTCAGTGGGCAGGGGTAAGGACATGCTCATATCTGTTGGCGTGGGATAAGTATTGCTGAATGGCTTCTTGACATCGGTAGGGCAAGAGCTCCAAATGGTCCGTTATGCTTCAGTAGGGAATAACATCCCAGGTCACGTGCAGCACTAATGTTCTTAAAAGTACCTATAAAAAACAATCGGAATATTTAATATAGGTGAAACAAACTCCCCAAATCACGTCATTTTTTGTTTACTTTTGGCCTCCAGGTCAGAAAGCAGTCCTGTGTAATCTGGGCAACAGTCAAGGGTGAGATATTATCCCGCCACTTCCCGATTTATGTGTGCAGTCTTAAGGACAATTAGGTTATAAAAAATAGCACTAATCGCGGTTCTAATCAAAGCCGAAACACTGAAGCTTACAGTTTTACTCAATTGCTGTAGTCTTCCAGAAACATGCTTAACATTCGGAAGACTCCAACAGTATTTCTCAAAACAGTGCACAAAGCACCATATATAAAACAGAACGGTTCAGCTGCAACTCACCCAAAACAATTCACTCATGTCAGAAAAGCAAATAATTCTATTAATGAATTAGTAAGTGCCACTAAAATGAAAAGACCCTCCAGCAACGTTTAAACCATATAAGTCAAAAGACTTAGATATGTCAAAATGTCAGCATAAGTACACTCCAGATCTTCACAATTGTAAAAGATAGTCATTTCCTACTTTCTTGGTTATTGACTGATCAGTTTTCTTTAGCAACATGATAATGAATTATGGCAAAGACACCAGTTTCAACATTGCAAGACACAGAGGAAGTGCTCTCAAGCACATACAGGGGCACTGAAAAGGGAAGGGAAGCTGTCATGATTCCAGGGGCCCCTGAGTGACAGAGGACCTAAAAGCATTTGGAACATAATTGGATTGATCTGGGTTGGGGGCCCAAATTCTCTAACAGTGCCCTTGTGTACAAGTAACTTCTTCAGATCTCAAGACGCAGTACAACAGCCCACAAGTCTCACAGCACTGTACAAAAAAACAGCAAAATGGCAACAAAATCCTGTACTGCGGGAACCAAAAATACAATACTGTATCACTGCAATTTATGGAATATATTCTTGAATCATTAGGTAAACTGTTTTGCATGTGGTGGCTTACACTGTAATCAGTTACATACATAGTTTTGGGTATAAAATGATTACACTGGGAAATCACATAATCCATTTTGACAAGACTTAAGCAACTGAAAATTCTGCCAAATGACGACAATTGCACTGTACAAAACCCTTTGTAAACACATTTGAAAATTTGTGTGAAACAATGAGAAATGATATTCTGCTATGCACAACTAGAGTCATTGTGTGGGTATCACACATTTTGCAAATGTTAATTATCTGGCAAATATGCCAAAGCAATCGAGAAGAACTGTAATATTTGATAAAATGTAGTTGCATGTCCATTAATTTTTATCCTATTGTAGGTCCACCGGAATGAATGAATGAATATAATAAATATAATTATATACACACACAAATACATACATACACCCACAAAAGTATCACTGGGTCAAAGTCATACCTTTCACAATATTGCCCTGATCCATGTGACTGTTAAAAAATGGTTACTGTGAGTCATTTCACCTGCAGGTGCATCCTACGTGATTGAATCAGTGACTCTCATGACTGGTGGATTCATTGGATTGGTTGCATTCATAGTACTCATGGGATATTCATACACCTGGTAAGCTGTATAGCATACACTTAAACACAATACAAACAAAATATCAAGTACATTATCTTCTGATATTCCTGTATGTAAAGGAGCTTGAATCACCTTCCTCTTCAAACTGAGCTGGGACATTGTTGCAGAAACATTTTTTGAATAGTCAGCATTGTCCAAGTAATGTTAGTCAACACTTTGCTTAACTTTAAATGGTATACTTTAGCCATGCAAAAATGCTCATTGGTATAATGTGAAATTGGCAAGCCTTGTCATTACAATCAGGGAAAATAGCATAATTTCCTGTGTATTTATGAAACAAACGAGAACAAACATGACAGTTTCATACTTCAATTTCGACAGCAATCTGTGCAAGTGACCTGTTCAGATAAATGACTGCTGCTTATGTTATTTCCCTGCAGGTATTGTAAGAGGCGATAATACAAGTTCACAGTTCCCTTTCTGCAACCTAGTGTGTAGTCTTTAGTCCTGGGACTGTAATATGCCACAGCACAACAAAGACAGCCATTATATTATGGGATTCTGAAGATCGTAACATTGACTTGTATGCTTATTCTACTTTTGTAATAAATCTTTATTTACCCAGCTAAGTATACCCAAAGTTCTTCATGGATCATGACTCCACTTCATAGAACATCAACACTTTTGACACACAGCTAAATAACGAAATGTTTAATTTAAAAAAAAAGTGAAATTCCTAACTTGGCAGCTCTCACATGATTGTGATCATGAATAAATGAGTAATTTGCATGGTACACATCCAGATAACCCCCATATGATATATTCTCCATTTAGTTTGATAAGCAGAATAATTTACATAAGTCCTATGTAACATTTCTCAAATTGTAAATTTTTGATCAGTGTGGTTCACATTATGATGGAGGGATGAAACAATGCACATGACAAAGGGGCCATTGGGCATGCAGAATTAGCCAACACCCCGTTCCCCACTGCCCACCCCCCCCAGCATATTTCTAGTTTTTTCATGCGGTTTATGAGTTTTATGCAAAGGTCAGGAAAATAAATTGGGACAAAATTCACTCGGTGTAAAG
>JAODKM010000039.1:10681041-10717988 GCA_026780845.1 Petrocephalus sullivani
GATCTTTCTGCTTTGGCAGATCGTCAGTACATAGATCGTCTTCACGATCTCATATCGTCATATCGCACACCCCTAGTACACAGTATGGTAAATTTTCAAACACCAATAACAATGCTTGTTTTCATATGAGAAGGCTACATACACTGAGCAGGTAATATGCAGTCAACTATAATGGTGACATTTTCTTGGTATCAGTTGACCTACCAAGATGTTCCTGAGGAGCACAATAATAGCCAACCGGAAATCAATCATACACTGCAAAAACCTGAATGGCAGCTCTGCAATGGTAGTGCCCCCCCCCCCCATCTGCACTGCAGCTGGTCACTGAATAACCCAGGGAGGGCAGTCAAAAATGAAACATCCAAGGCATTTTTATGTCACAATCACCACCTGCAGCAGTCCTGACAGGTATAAAAGGGACTAATGGCACGAATCGAAACAGGGGGGGGAAATACGGAGGATGGTGCAATGCATGAGCAGCCGGAACAACTCCCCAGGCATACATCCACAGAGCATGCCTGCCACCCTGGGCGAGGCGCGAGGCAGGGTTTCATAAGCTTGACAGGAAGCCAGACCAGTATAAGAAGTACGCACATTTTAAATGACACATTCAACTTATGAGAACTACATTCTGAATTTATTACCATCAGCCTTAAGCTACCAGAAATGTTCTCATTACACATATGCAATAACCAAGAACAATATACATGCAGTGCTCACAGGAAGTCTGGGGACACTTGCTTTGTTATATATAACAAATACTGAATTAAGCAAGTGTCCCAATACTTTGTGAGCATCGTAACACGTAAAATATGTCTTACACATAAATGTCTTACTTATAGCTTGGTAAGTGCCAGTAACTTTGGTTAAAATCTGGGTTCATTTTATGCAGATTAATGAAATGTGAGGAAAAGCTTCCCATAAACACACACATGCAGCAGTTTCAGTATAAAAGGGGGAGGGGGTGCAGTGACAGTACTCAGCCTGAAAATGAGAGAGAGAGACACTCACCTGCTCCAGAGTCGCAGCAAAGCCTTGCCTGTCGGCCACATATGGCAGGCCATGGACCAGCCCCACCTTCTCCGTCATCTGACTGGCCATGTCGCTGAGGGTGTCCTGTTTCACTAAAGAGACACAGAATGTAAATTAGAGAGGAGCAGTTCTGCTGGTTCTCTTTTCAATCAGATTCAATTTAATACAAAAATGATACTGGGAACAACAATTTAGATGTTTGGTGCTTGGGGGAGGCTAAACTAGAGCTGGGCGGTATGACCAAAATTTGATATCACGGTATTTTTCAAAATTTTGATGGTTTCACGGTATTCGACAGTATTTTTTTCCCCACATTCATCAGTGGGTGTTAACCATATTTTCCACTTCAATTATTGCAGTAGACCGGCTAGGAATAACCTACTCTACCATCATGAGAATTATACATTGTACAAAAAAAAATACAGGTTTGCAAGGCCCCAAAAAGTGATACAGTTTTCAAGCAGGTGGCACTACTGAAAAGAAGGAATCGCACTGCATGACAGTTGCAGTCAAAATATAGAACCTATTTATTGAACAAATTTTGCAAACTTAAAAACTAGTTGGTAAAATATCCAGAGGTGCTTGTCAAAAGTTGTACTGCACTGAACAAGTCTTAGAAAAGGAATAGTAAATATTTTTTTTGTAAACCAACAACACTGTTAAATGTAAACAATCCGGCGACAACTTTAGCTTGACAGTGTTTGCAATAAATGGTTTGCTGTTCACATATCCGACCATTTAAAACCGAAATCTCTAGACAGCAGACACAGCTCCTTTTTCAGCAAAAGTTCTTCTGTCTCTTCTATAGCATCTCTGTCCATTTTCACCGCTCAGTAACTAATCCTGCATTCGTTTCTCTTTCCAAGTCGCAACTCGGACAAAAACGTCCCTTCCTGTTAGAAATACGCCCCTTTTCCGAAGTTGAAGGTCGGATTTGTACGAGATTCCCCCGTGACACCATTTCAATATGGCAGCTTGCACAGTCACTAAGTGCATTCCTGCTTCTCTATTTTATAGATTTCAAAATGTTTATATTATTAAGTGTATTACTAGTTATGAATGTAATCGTATGCAGTCTTATGTGAAGTAATAAATGTCTTTCCATGAGGTTTCATGCTCAGATCATGACAATAACAGCGTGTTCGTGGAGGCAGCCATGTTTGTTCCGAGTTTTGTAGCTCGAACAGGAAATTGGTCGGTTGTGACGTGTCGCACCTCGAACTTCGTCGGGATAATCGAACGCACCATAACGCAGGTAATCCGTTGCATGCATGCTCAGCGGTGTACCAGTAAAAATGGTCCCCCCCTTAAACAGTTTCCACTGCACCACATTCCGTATGTTGTTTAGGCCATTTAAACCGGTATTATGGTATTAAAAAAAAAATTCATGTCATAAAAAAAAACCTGGTTTTTGGTATGAACCGGTATACTGGCCAGCACTAGGCTAGACAATTCTCAAAATGAAACATTTAGATGGCAGGAATCAATATGTCGACATCGATCCTCACATGTGACGCTACTCACCACGTATCCCGCTGTCGCAAATCCAGACCAGGTCATACTTGGCCACCACGTAGCCTGGCATTAAGTTGTTTATTTTGGGATTGATGCCAACTTTCTTTCCCCCTATAACAGACATGTTGTCATTACTGCCCCTTAGTCTGCAATCAGTCAGCCATCTCTAAAAATAAAAAAAATAAAAAAATGTTCCCCTAACCTAGCAAAACAACTGTGAAAGTACAATGTCTCTTTATGATGTGGCCCTTTTTATTCAACAACATTCATAAAAGAACAATGAACAACAAAACCGTTCTTACCGACAAACAGCCTGGCATCCACATTGGGGTATTTCCCAAGAAGTCTTTTGCACACATTGATAGCAGGGTCGTCATCATCTTGCACACAAAGCAGTATTTCATACTACAAAAAAAAAAAAAAAGGAAGGTCGGAAGTGAGACTTTAGAACTTACATACAGACTGACACACTCCATAAAAACTAGCCCTGAAGAGACATGAACCAACAAGCCTACTGAATTGGAAAAAGAAAAAAAAAACCACAGTGAACAACACAAAAATCACATGTAAAAAATGCTGGCAAATATATCAACAGTAGCAATTCACAAAGTAAAAATGACTGCCATGCATACTGTAGGGCAAAGCATACGTGTATCATACATTAGTGAAATTTAGCACCATACAAAGACACACAGCTTTGAGGGTGTACCATTTATGTTGATATATCTCTTACGGGATCGTGATGAAGTGTGACAATGGCACGAGAGTGTGAACAGCAGCAATTAGGACTTCCTTGCTACATTCTGATGCAGATTAGTCATGATGCTAGTCAATGTTCATTTGAAAACTAAAAATTTTTTAAGGGGCAGATATCGATAGATGGAAAAAATAAAAATAATAAATAAAACACACTGCGCCATTCATGTTAGGCATATTTGAATTAAATGTATACAGGGAGATGTGCAAATCATAACTGGAGGATAATCCAAAACTTATTAATGAATGTCAAAATACAAAGAACAGGTGAGAGTAAAATTTAAAATTACTAAATACTAAACCAGATTTCAATTTATGGGATAATGCTTGCGCACTGGACTCACAGAAAAAAATAAAACGAAAAAAATCCCAGCGCAGGAGTAAATGGAAGTGTAAAGATGGATTATGATTAATCAATTAAGGTTGTCATTCAATTGGGCTTATTTGTAAAGTCAGAACTGATATTTGGGTACAAAATCCTCCTTAAAGATACTCTTACTTCCTGGTTGCGCATTCTCACATTTACATGTGGCAGGTAGATGCCCAAAGCTGCCATGTCAGCATGCAAACTTCTGAAGCATAGAATGGCAGGGGAAAGTTCAGTAACATTAATAAAGGAAGCACAACCTGATGATGATGATGATACTTCCACACTGGCTTTCGGGAAACTCTCACTTGTTTCGTAGGGCAGACTGCTACGGCTAATAGTTAAATGCTTTTCAGAAATGCCTATTGTAGTGCAAAAAAGTTTTTGCTAGCTGTGGTAGCAATGGTCAAGACTATGCGGTAATCAGCTAGCTAAGTGATATTAACATAAGAGATGCACAATATATAACTTAACATATTGGTATCAGCTTATATTAATTAAAAATCAAGATAATCAGCAATGGTCCAATGGGTCAATCTTAGCTGACATTGCCAGGTGTTAGTCTGCACCAGAGCTGAAGACAACTGCTAAAATAATGAAGATGATTGTATTGGATGATCAGCAGTTTTCCATAGTGGAGGATGAGAGATTGTGTTGGCTCAAGTACTGAACCTGAACGCGTTTAAAATTCATTATTAAATCTGGCCTGTAGACTGAGCTTTCATCACCCATAGAATACATGTGGCAATACCACTTCTCTGTACGGTTCAGTATTTTTCTTTTTAATTGTGTATACTGGCTTCTACTCCCCATTTAATAAAAAATAATGTTTAAGATTCTAATAGTGTAGAATTAAGCCAAGGGTAATATTTATTTTTCAGTAAAATGTGATTTTATTTATTCATTGCTAACATCAGCAAGAACAGCAATCAATTAAGTGGAGCAGAAATAGAAACTGAAGATTTTCAATGAATCGAATGACTCCCTCAATGTCAATCAAATTTTTTGGTTATGTTGATTTTTAATGCCATGCCAGCAACAGAGCTATGTTGATAGAGAAAGTAAATGGGTCTTAAAACAGAATAAAAAAATGGGGGGGAAAAAAATGCATAAAAATAACTATAAAATGCTACAAACCATTAAAGCAATCTAGGATGTACAATCGCCTTGAAGTCAATGCTTTACACCCCTTAATGAAATGCTTATGATCGATTATACTCTCCAAGTTAAAAAGATATGCTACCTCAAATAGCGCAACTTGTACTGATTTGCAATTTGGGTAAGAGCTAAACCCAGTGATGCACAGCCCTGAAAACTAATAAAATGTCTATTTCACAGTTCTCATATATACATTTTGATATCAGTTAAAAAAATAATTAACAAGCAATCCAAGGTTAAACAACTGCACGCCATATTGCAGGAACCTTATTAGAAAGAGCATATCAGCACAGCACCAAAGATGAACAGGACTGAAAGTGCTGTCAGCACATCACGAAATTCCCCGAGGAACCAACAAAATGTGATCAAGCGTAACTGCTTGCCAGAGTTCCCTTGGCCTTACATTCAGTTAGAGTTCTTCCTTCACTCATTAAGCCAGAAACGCACTACTGACTAAATGGACTAAAGCTAACATCTGGTCATTACATTCTGCAGCACCAATTTGAACACACAGATTGAGGAATTTTCCACAAAGGCCACCTCAGACTCTGATACAGACACTATTCTATACATGTCTCTGTACCAGACAATATCAACAGTTCAGTTGATAATGTCACCACCTACAAATAAGATTATTGCCAACATCTCCAGAAGCCCTGGATGAACAACGAAGTACATCTTCAGCTGAAAGCCTAAAATAGAACTTTCAGATCTGGCAATGTATCCAGGGCTAACTTGATGAAGGGCAACAAAAAAGCAAAGCACAGATACAAACGAAATATCAACTCACAATTCAGACCCATGATGCAAGTGGCTGGGCATTCAAGCCAACACAAAATACAAACCCACAAGTTAAGCGGTCTCTGCCAGGACTGTGCTCCTCCCCAGTGAGCTTAACTTCTATGCTCGCTTTGATATGGAAAATAAAGAATCTGTCACAAAGTACATGCCCTCCTACAACAGCCAGGCCCTTACATTCTCCACCACCAATGCGCAGGCCATACCAAGTAGTGTCAACACAAGGAAAGCTACTGGACCGAACAGCATCCCCGGCCGTGTGCTTAGGGCTTGTACTACACAACTTTCTGGGGTGTTCACAGATATATTTAACCTGTCCCTGGCCTAAGCAGTTACTCCAATATGCCTCAAGACAGCTACAATTGCTCCAGTGCCAAAGTATTCCACTGCCACCACCCTAAATGACATCCAGCCCATGACATGCACTCCGATCATCAAGAAGTGCCTCACAAGGTTGTTCCAGGCTCGACTAAAAACATGCCTTCAACATAGCAGGTTGCCTACTGGTTCATTGGTTCAATAGAGGATGATATTTCCACCACATTAGCCTCTGCTCTAACATGCCTACATCAAGAAGCTGTATGTGAATTTCATGTCAGCATTCAACAAAATCCAGATATCAAAACAGGCCTCCGAACTCATTGACCTTCAAAACAGGCCTCCGAACTCATTGACCTTCACAACAGCACCTCACTCTGTCATGGGTCCCCAGGCTGTCTGACCAACAGAGGCCAATCTGTTAGATTAGGCACCTGTACCAGGTCCATCCTGTCACTGAGCATGGGTGTCCCACAGGGCTATGCACTGAGCCCATTCCTCCACTCGTTGTTCAGCTCTAACCATGCCCCTATGTGTGACGCTAACCTCGCCATCAAGTTTGTGGACAATACCACAATAATGGGCCTAATTATAAAGGAACAATTGCCTCGTTTCCACCAACACTGTACCAGAACCGGTGCCAAACTTTTTCCCCAATCCAGAAGTAGCTCTGCATGTTTCCACCACGAAAGAATAGCCCTGGGCCAGAAAAAAAAAAAAAAAAAAAAAGCTCCAGCATGGCACCCCAGAAAAGCTGGTCTCAGAATTTGGAAGTGTAACGTCAGTGAAAGTGGGACGGGCTGTCATGTTCAAACCTTCCACATACATGGAAAATTTCTGTCCAGAACTACTATAGCTTGGTTTAATATCACCTGTGCTGGCAGTGAAACAACTTGCCAGCTTATTAGCTGAATTTTTTTTTTTTTTTTTTTTTTTTTTAGATACTCTGTAAAGAATTCTTATTTTGTAATGTGCATACTCCTATACAGTAGCACTTTTAGATGCCAAACTGCATTTTGTCTGACTACTTATACTTTAGATTATTCATTGTCACTGAGTAATCTTCTAAAGTGAACCTGATTTCAAAGGACAATAAATTGTTTTGACACATTTCCATTAAAATGACATTGTAAATCTAATGTACAAGATTTTTCCATGTTCAATGACAGCCCCATATCAGGATTAAGTCCATTAGAATATTTCCTACAGAATTACATAGTTTCATCTACACAATTCTTGAATTAAAACTACTTTCCAATGTGCTAAAACCATGGAATATCACTAGCAAATGCCAAGCTTACAGTTAGAGGACCAACAAATAATCACAAGGCCAAATCATGAGACCAGTCATTCCGTCAGATGCAAATCACACTATTGTGATTAATCGGCTGACTAAGCACTAAAGATGTCCAGCACCCAGTCTAGCTCACATCTCATACTTCATCTCCATGCAATGGTCAGCTGACATCCTGTGCTGCATTTTAATGCCATTTCTGGTAATCCCCATGATTAACCACAAAGCACTATTGTATGGAGTTCTACCTTCCAGCACTAACCACACACTGAAATTGGTGTCCTATAGAGCATCAGTATTAACCAGACTTCAGATCACAAGACATTTTACACAGAGAAATTTGAAAGAAATAAGTCTCATAATAGACACAGAATCTGGCAGTTGGGGCCACAAAAATGATTCCTGGGCTTAGAGGAATCTTATGAAGAGAGGTAAGCGGACCTGTATCTGTTCAGCCTCGAGCAGCGGGAACTAAGGGGGGGACATGATCCATGTATACAAGATTCTAACAGGTGTGAATGCTGTTCAACTAAATAGTTACTTCAGCATTAGTTCTAATAAAAGAACTTGTGGCAAGAGGTGGAAATTGGCGGGAGAACAATTTTTAACTGGATTTGAGAAAGCACTACTTTACACAGCATGTAGGTAGAATATGGAATAGTCTTCCGGCTAGTGTAGTAAAAGCTAAAACCTTGGGTTTGTTTAAAATCACAGCTAGAAAGGGCTCTAACAACTCTGAGCTATTTGTTGAATTCTTGACAACAATGTTTGTTGGGCCAAACGGCCCCCTCTCATTTGTAAATTTCTTAGGTTCTGAGAACAGAACTTCAGATTCAAAGGAGACTGAACGAGATGAAAACTGCTTTAACTCTAGGACAATAGCTTTCAATACTCTGATTCGGGTATTTAGTAATATATGCAATACATGTATCCCTGTGACAGGTGCTTTACAATAACTGAAATTTCACATTTCTGGCAAATTCTCCTAACAGTTCACATTTACTGCTAATATTACAGCTACACTTCTTCAATGACCTTTTCTGTTGGTGTTCTTGGCAAAAATATTTAAATTCCGATTCCAATCTGGACGACAGCCCAGTGGGTTTTCCAGCTCTCGTTATACTAACAAAACCATGGAATGGGGGTTAAACATGTTCACTCTGGACAAATTCTTCAGTAAGGTGAGGTGGGTCAGTGCCCGCAACAGCAGATAGCTGAAAAACCCTTATAAGTCTACAGAGAACAAAGAAGATACCTTGGGGTAGTCAAGCTCAAAGAAGGTCTCCAAGTTACTAAGCAGGTTGGGGTCCACACCCTTCAGGGGCTTCAGAAGAGACACCCCTGGAAGTTTGCTGTACGGCTGTTTGTCTGGGCTCTTCTTGTGGAGGTGAAGTCGACTGCAGGGAAACAAAAGGAGTAGATAATATCAGATTACTCAAGAGCTTATGCATGTGAATATTTATCTCATAGACAAAGAATCTTGTTGGTCTCCATCCATGACGTTTACGACATGAAGGTACATTTTTACATTTCTACAGGGCCACACAGTCCCCTATTACTTCTCCGTCACTTTCCCAGTGCTTTTATTACTTTAGTCAAACGTATGGACAATATCTGTGGCCATACTAAATATCTGACACACTTTCAGTTTTACACGACAAAGTACCCTACAGTGTACTAGATATTTAGTTTAAGAACACACTGTCTTAGCAGTGTAGTACAGATGTTCCGTCATCACCTTAAGATGAGGGCTGGAAAATGTGATGCTGCAACCTAAGCACGCACACCCAGAATTACGCAACACTGTAGTGACAGTGCATGTTCCAGCAGGCACTATAAACATCAGCGGACAATCACATTCATGAGTCAGGCATACCCGAGTAACTAATCACACCGCGCTTGTAATTACACGTACATTTTCTCTGACACGCTGATATAAAGCCAAGATTCTCGCGTTTATTGCGTCTGTATTCCCTCTTTTTGTAATCAAACTTCTATGCACTTACACGGCTGGCTGTGCCTCTCACGCAAAGTGCGGACACATACCCAGGGCCCCGCTAGCGACCACAGGGATGGGACTCCTCGTCCCGGACATCACCGGCCCACATTCGCGGCGAGGAGCGCCGGCGTCGGGCTTACTGCAGCGCCGAAGCTCGGCCGGCCGCAGACACTGCGCTGTGGTGGCGGGGGGGGCGGCACTGCCGGGGGGGGGGGCTATTAATATGCCCTTATGTAGAAATGACAAGGCCGGGGGCTATTACGGTAACCGACATCACTTCGCCGCTACGCAGCTCTATATCCCCCCAACGTCCGGCACGCCGCAGCCAGGCCGCCGCTTACTTACAAACACGTACAGATTTATAGCATTACACCGGGCGGCGGCTCGCCCCGAAACGCCCGGCGAGTCAGGCCGGCGGCACGATGCGCCCTGCCGGCGATGTCATGGCAGGAGCCCGAGCCTCCCACCGGGCGCCCGCGACCTGCCGGCCGGTCCTACCCCAGCTCCGCATTTTCTGCCCAGCCGGACAGGCGGGACTCCCTTCCGAGCCGCTTTATAACCCTTCCCGACACTGATTAACTCGCCGGCATTTACGGCTCGCGAGGTAGCTAAAGCGCCAGCAGCTCACACAGTCGGCGGGCTAAGTGCTCCAGTAAATGGAAATGCATGTAAACCGGAGGGTACGATACGCACACATCCCGAAATAAAGGAGACACGACGCGTCCCCCCGATCTCGGTATAAAGGGTAAAGAGTGATACTCACACGTAGATTATAGAGATTAAATGCATAAGCCAAAGGACAATGAAGAGAATTAATCCGAATAAGGCAAGTCCTTGTATGGCGAGCTCGAGCGGGGCCATATTTAGCCCGTAGTTTGCCTGAACCCCACTGGAAGTGCTCCTGCGAGCACCGGCGAGGCTACCCAGCTATACAAAGCGGGCGATCATGAGACACTGCGGAAAAGCGAAGCTCGCCAACGGCGTATCTTGGGCGTTGCTTCCTTCTTCCTCGCCGCCCTGGCCCTCTGCTCCATCCGCTTCCCACTCGTACCTTTTGAAAGGACGCGACGCCTCCCTGCTGCCACCGTCTGGCTGGAGGTTGAATGCGCCGCCCAGGAGGCCCTGGAAGCTGCAATCTGAAGCTGTCCCACCCATCTCTGTCTTCTATACCCGCTCGCCCGGTGTTGGGTCGCGCAGGTCTGGACCCTTATGCTGGAAGCTGCGGGCACAAGGCTGGGGAATAACCCAGGATGGGGCGCACACACGTTAATTTGGCAACTACAATTCACCTTTGCATGTTTGTCTCGAATTAATCGATTAATTCGAATTTTCGATTTAGAACGATGTGTAAAGTTGAAATTCGCGATCCATATTGAATTACTTAATTAGCATGGAGCCTGTGAAGTTCTACGCAGAAGCTTGCCAAAGTAAAGTAAAAAGAAGAAATAAAAACCTTAGTTGTATCATCGATGTATAACCTGTATAACCCCCCCATCCCCCCCAAAAAAAATAATAATAATAAAATGAACACTGTAAGTGGACTGCTTGATTACTGTACATGAATGTGTACATTTGTACAGGAATGATTCTGTCCCAAGCTTTTTAATCCGTATAAGTGGTTGATCACCGTGCTTACTATAAGCGGTTTCCATGGTATTATTTATATGCATAAGTTTAATTGTTTATATTTTCTTTTACTTCAGGGGCTCCATAAATAATGCGTCAACCAGTGAGGAGCTCGTCTGAAAAGCTGGCAGCGCCCCCTCGGTCATTTGGAAGTGGTTTGGTTATGCAAAGTCCGTCATAGAACGAAAACAATGTCTATTGTAAAGTTCGTCTGAAATCTGTGGCTACTAAAGGTTGCAGCACCGCAACTTATTTTAGTATCTCAGACAGGCACGCAGCCCAGTGGCAGGAGTTTGCAGTTCTGCGAGACGCTAAAGAGCAGGTGACAAAAATGGCGTCATTTTCACTTTGATTTCCAAACGATGATAAGGAATCCTGGTTGAAACAAATTATACATGTGGTGACGTGTCATATTGTCAAAGATTTGGTGCCCATATACACAATGGAAAAACTGGGTTCATTCAGACACTAAATATTTTTTTTTTTCAATTTTACCAAAAAGTGAAAAAATGTGTACTGCTTATTTGAATAATATTATGTATTATATATGTCTCTGTTTGATTTTTTTAAATATATAATCTAATCACTTTATTTTTAGGCCATATAGCCCAGCCCTAGTTCCCATTGGGATCAATCCATTAGAAAGAACATAGCAAGTCCTGCTCACTGCAATTTCCAAAACAGGTCCATAGACCTACTCTTTATCAGAAGCATCATCTGTTGGCTTTTACCAAAGGCTTGCCTGTATAGATTACCTATACTGGATAGATAGTAATGGAAGATAGACACTACTTAAGCTAATCAATAGCACAGTGCTTACTCACTAGCAGAGTGGCAGTGAGATGGTTTGTTTCTCGATACTGCAAGGGTCCAAGATGCTGGTTACTAGTTATGTTGGTTGAAGAGATATTAAGATGCATTGTCTACATAATAAAGTTGATGCCTTCATCTGCAAATATTTTTTTGACACCCTCAGTATTTACTATATGACAATGACAATTTTACATTTTTTTGCATGAAACTGTACTGCAACTGCAAGCAATTAATCATACCAGGCCTAGCATTCCTGTCTTTGCTGGACTCTGTCCCAGTCAGCACTTGGCACAAGGCAGGATTGCACCCTGTACCTGATGACAGAATGATTTCATCACAGTTTTACACAAGATTAAAACACAACCACAACCACACAACTGCACTATTACAAAACAACATATTAAACAAGAAAACGTGAAATAGAGCTGGCCAGATTTTGCAGGTACAACTGTGACTTCATGGTGGCTTCCAGGTCAGTGCAACTAAGTGTGTATAACAATAAGTAACTGAGTCATGAAAACTAGGTGTATTCCACGGTTCTCAGGCTGAGAGGCAGCAGTTTTCATAGGGGCCAAGGTCAAAGACAAATTTTGGTTTCTGATCCTCTCATGGCCCATCTGTAAAATCCAGTATAGAGAAACAACTTCTAATTAACCTAGGCTACAGTTACCATTTTGACCATGGTATATCCACGGACATCCACAATGACTGTAACAGGTTAACTCACTTCTAAGCAGTGTAGCATGTTCAGATGCTGAGAATATGTGACTAAAAGCCGGGTAATTCTTGGGTGCTCTGGCAGCCTAGACAACATTCTGCTGAGCAAGCCCCCACCCCCAGAGCAACAGAAAATACATTTTGTCAATTAATTCATATTAAAAACATTACTGCAGCAGAGGGTATCTAGCTGCTAACTAGTGAGATCGCATCTTTTTCACTTGCTCTATGGTGCCTCCTAATCAAATGCCACCCAGGCCTGCCCAGCTGTTACCTTTGTCGTGGAGTTTAGACAGACAACTAAATGACTTGGGAGACACTGCCAGTTTCAGCGACAAGCTCCTTGCTTGTTGATGTATTTTCTGGCATTTGACCGCTGTGTATTTGTATTTGAGAGAACAAGGCAATTTAAGAGAGCAGGTCCAATGTCCTGTAAGTACCCAGGCTAGAGTGAATCACAATTTTCATTTCACACATCATCCTAAACCACAACCTCAAATGAATCAACTCAATTTATCATCCAGCTCGAGTTTCAAGCAAGCAGCTAGTTATATTCTTTGTGCCAGTGACAGCGGTTCTTTCACCATAGTCTGGTGACAGTAACTGGAACAGAAAATTTATTGCAATGCAATTTTATTTGTATAGCACATTTTCACAACATTACAGCATTATTCAGGACAGCATATCATTGATGTGCCAATGTTCAACTATGTGCAAATGTTTTAGGCCTATATGAATTTCAATGACAATCTTTGTATCTACAATCTGCTACATCTTTGTAGCAGGTGAGCAGAATTGTTCATGCTAATGTTGCCAACATCCTCTCAACATCCAACAGCTGGAACTTTTATAATATGTAAGCCATTTAGAAGTGTGTGGAGTGCTTCACATACTTCACTCCCGTTACACTCTTCAATACCCCCAGAGAAGGGCAGGCTTTCCTACGCGTTCCTAGCATCTCACGGCTGTTTCACAAGGAAATAATATCTGTAATGTCACGAAATGCCACCAATTAAATGCCTTGTAATTTGATTCACTTGCTCTTTATCGCCCCCTACTGAAAAGGTGCCGCTATAATCTTCACCGTGTCAGATACGTACGTGTGATGCATGGCGGTAAACGTATCCGAAGCGATCACTTTGAGGGGCGTTAGAGAAAGGGAATCCTGCCATTTACACAAATTGATCTGAAAACCCGACACTGTTTTAGGTCTTTTTAAAATTTTTTAATTAAATCATCAGTCACATCGAATGTTATCGTTTGGTCGAACGCCACCTTATTTAAGATGCCTACAAAGTACTTGACTAATAAATTAGCTGCACTTTAATCTAATATCCAATTATCACCGTTTAACCAAATACAAATAATAGCTAATGGAATTTTTAAGCAGTTTTCTTTTGTTTTCAACGCATTTATACTAGCAATACCTAACTTCTACAGTAACAGCTAGCAATTAGCTAGGTAACTTACCGACTACGAATTAGCTAGCTAACCAAATTGAATTAAAATTTGACGTCGATGGTACCAGTTAGGTGTGTTTTTATTTCTTCTGAGTGTTGCAAGATTAAAAATGAAAGGAAATGCGACGTGGTAGGGTGTATCTCATGTGAAACTGGTAGCCTTTCAGCGAAGCAATTTCAGCATTTAATTAACAATCGATGCCTGTCTGTCTATATCTATCGTCAGTAATTTCAGGTCTGACAGAGAAACGTGTCCTATGCAGTTTAGAAAGAAAATGTTCCCTGTTATCAGATACAAGTCTATAGATTACGCGTTTGAGGTAAGTACTTTTTTGGGAACCGCTTGGAAGTGCTTCAGATAATTTCATACAGCGCCGCCCTTTTTTCCTTTACATTACATGCCCTTACAAGCAGTCAGAAACATGACATATCCTCGGGTGAACGATTTGGCTTCCCTGCAATGCAGGCTTCCACAAGATGCAAGCTGACCATGGACCTGCTGTCCCTGCCCATGCCTGAGCACAGCGGCCCTTTCCCTCCCACAGGGGAACTCCCTGGTGGCGCTTTCAGGGAGCCATGGGCCAGAGGTAGAATCTGTGAAACAGTAAAAAGAAGAATAATCACAAAACACACCCTCTGTATATTATAGTATAGTCTTATTTATGTGAAATCATTATCACATCAGAAACCGCTTCATCTCCCATTTTTCTTTTCTGTGAGACACACAATACAACTGTCAGATTAATTAAGCGTAACTGTATTGACTCATGTAAATTAATAAATAAAATAAAAAAAACAATATGACCAGCCACAGGTGAGAAGTAGTATGATTTGGATATTGTTTATTATAGTGCTGTATAATCTGCTCTGTGTTTCCACAGCAAACGTGATGTCCTCTTGTAGGCTGTCCGTTGGTGGATCTGTGCTGGGTGATTTGCGCACAGTTAGAGAAGCAGTAGACGTTCCAGAAAAGTATGTTGTCTTTTTATTTTATTTGTAGTTTATATATTCCTGTGTGGAATTTTAGAAGAGGAGAGAGACAGAGGGGGCTACACATTAGTATTTTATTCCCATTTAGTTCTATGCAAAATGATAGTTTGCATGGCTAATAACCTTAGGCTAAATGCTACTGCTAAGTTGCCCATGTTATGTGTGGATGGACTTGTTCAGGGGTGGATGGATTTTCAGTTGGCAATAATATTTCCCTTTATTAGTTAACTGAGATATCTGTCTTACATCAATGATTCAAACCTGTTTGAGGCAGTTAGGTTATTTGTAAATCTGAAACCGCAACAACACCTTCTATCCTTTACCTTCTTTACCCTGGTATAACTCATGGTATCATTCAGGATAGGATTCTCCTCATCTCCGGAAGGAGAGGCATATATGACTTCTCAGATTGGTGTGAACCAGCTATCCTTGTGTGAGACTTTCAGCACAGCTACAATAGAGAAACACCTGCTAAAACAACATACAAGTGAGTCCATAAGTGGAATTCTCATACTCATACTACTAGGGAGTCTAACACACACATATAATGAAATAAACATAAACATATGTCCAGGGCATAGCAGTGCTTAACGACATGGACAGTAACTTAAGTACCATGAGGAAACTATATTGTCATACGTAACTTTTTATTCCAGTTGGTAAAATATGATGTGTTTCTGCAAAATATAGTAAGTACTGTGCAAATGTCTAGGAAATGTTTAAAGGTATTTATTTGGGTAGTAAATATATATTTGCCCAAACCAAAAAACACAATTTATCATCAGAATATATATATTACAGGTAACACAATAAAAACAAATAGTAATTTCTTCTTTTCTCCAAAAAGTTACTGGTATCTCATGAAGAACCATACGAGGTGTGCTAGTGGTTCAAAAATACATTTGTGTATTGGATGGTTGCTGCAAATACTGGAGTAATTAGGAAAGGTTTTGAAATTGTTAAGCTAACACATTTTAACAGACGTAATAGCAATGTTTTGCACAAGTGAGAAGATAATTTAAATATCCTTTTACATGGCTACCCAGGACTTTTGAACATATACACATATTCACAGGACCTTAAGCAATTAAAAAAATGTTAGCTAGCTTTGAGCACAAAATGTTTAATTTAAAACATGAACTAGCAAGTAAATGGTAAATGTATGAATTGAATGGCAAACATTTAGAGGTTTTATTATGCTTATCTTTGTCCTGAAACATATCTTTTCTAACTTAACTACCCTGCTTTCAGCAAGAACAAAAAGAAATGTGCAGTGGACAAAAATCAATAACAAAATTTATCTTTGCATATTCCTTTAAAGCTGATTTGCCTTGCATCGTATTTGCATTTCACAAGAATACAAGCCTTAAGTCAATAGATTTTCCCACTGTGCAGGCAGAATTTCTAATCGCATATGTTGATTTGCTCCAGTTACAGATAGATGTTGAATACTCTAGCTTGTAATTTCATGCTTTGTCTTTAACATTGAAATGAACAAAGAATAGTATCTTATATTAAGACCCCTGTCTCCTGGCCAGATCTCTGCTTGGAGGAGGTGTTGTGTGTTGATTACCTACCACAATTCCAGAAGCTTCCATTGCTGAACGTTCTTTTGACCAGACTGAAAACCATAACTGTGCTAGACCCTTTGCCAACCCTCATAGCTGTTTCAGAGCCCTACATTCAGAGGTACAGAGACTGTTTCTCATTCCTTTACAGCATTATTGCCAGCATCAATGTTATAATTCTCATGAGACATACAAACCACATCCTCCATGGGTTTTTGTGAGCTGCAGTGTGTTATAGGTACTCTACTGTGGCTTTTGATATTGACAGTTTTTAACTATTTAAAATAGCCGTTAAGTATCAGAAATATGAATCAAAGGAACATATACATCCTGTCTAATATAAAATAACAGATGGTCCTCACTTTTGACAGAGTTGGCTCATCAAGGTCTATTTTAGCTATTTAAATAGATTTTATACCTCAGTTTCAGTTTGCTATGTTGGTTATTAAAGCAGCATCAGTGAGAATCATACAGTTCACTGGTGGGAATCGGACAGCCTTGCTTTGCAGACATCACTAATTCTTGCTTTGCCTGGGTGACTCTCCTGTGCAGGGACTGTGTCCCATGGGAGGACACTGTAGCAGTAGGTGCTCAGACTGGGGAAGCCCGTGTAAAGGAGCAGTTTTTCACAGAGTCTCTGGCAGACGAAGAGGTACAGCTACAGAGGTGGCACCGGACTGATTACAGTTGTGTTCCTTCAGCACACGCTGTCATTGGGTAGCTAAATGTAGTACATTGTGTGCAGAATTCAAAGATTATTTCATTTAGTTAAGCTGTTTTTTTATATCTGTTTTAAGAGATCCCGAAATGTATTCACTATAGTTTATATTTTAATACAGTCTGTTTTGAATGAGTTCTGTAGTTTTAAAGGTCTCTAAGTGGTTTCTCGAGGATTGCCGAAAATATCTTGGTAATGAGATTTTGCTGACTTTATACCTGCCATAATCTCGTCTTTTTGTTCTTCAGGGAAAAAATACCTCATGCAATTTTTTGGTTGAAATTGCTGGAGTTGCAAATGTGTTGAATTGGAAAACACTCCATTGTCTTTGAGTGTATATTCTAGGGCAATTTTAAGTGCACTAATGCCCTGATTTTTTATCAGGACTTTTACTTTGTTCCAGAGTCTTCTGCTTGATGTTGTTCTTGAGCTTCATGGCCAAAGTCCAGCTCGTCCTTCACTGTACGGTACCCTCCATGACATAACTTCTACTGTCCCAGAAGTTGTGCTGGACAGCAGCACCAGTCTGGAGTACCTCAGAATGGGTGAGGTCCCCCTTTTTCCATCCATCCATCTGTCTGTCATCCTGTGAAGGGGGATCCCGACTGCCCTCCCCAGCCACACCCCCTCACCTGGACTCTCTCGCCCGAGTTCTCACAGCTGGATTGTATTCCAATCTGGTTTCGTCTAAGTGCTCCATCTCCATGTCCCCATTGCAAAGAATTGTTGACGAGTGTCCAGTTGGCGAGCGTTACTCAGCTCCCCTCTCCCATTATTGCCTGAGCACCTTCCCATGTGGTTTTGCATGTGGGTTTCTCCTAATCCCCTGCCTATTGAATGTGTGCTTCACCCTATTTCTCAGTGTGAGTGTGTCACACCGTGTCTGCACGTACCTGCCTTCCCCTTCATGCTCAGGATAGATTCGCTGGCTTTGTGATCATCGCTTACGTCCCCAACCACGATTCTTGCATTTCATGTTGACTTTCTCTTTGCCCTGCATCTAGGTCCCTGGCCCTTGAGGTATTCCCTGACCCATCCATCCATTGATTTTCCATAATCACTTATCCAGTATATATTTTAACACAAGTTAAGCAATTCTGAGCGTGATTTGCAGAATAATCATCTGGAAGCTTTGTCATAGAGTTAATAGAAAAAAGATGACTTTCAGTTATTTTCTTTGAACCCATAGTTGTTTACTTATTTACATTGTTATGGCTTCATTTTGTGTTTGTTGTTTTGAAATGAGTGTATTATTTATAAGCAATTTCTAGGAATTGTGGACTTCAGAATTAATGTTTAGGTTTTCTTATCTAAACTAAATCTAAACTAAAAGCTCCGTTGATTATAATGTTATATCTGTTATATATGCATGTTTATATTTCAGATTAAATGCATGCTTTGGGCAAACATATGCTAATAATCTTACTTTAATCTGAATGTACAGAGGTTGTATGATAATTATGATGAAAGATCAAATAGCTGGATACTTTGAGGTTTTGGTTGTTTCAGAGATTATTTTACAGAAGTTTCACTGTGACTTCACTTCCAGGGATGAGGGTTTGAATACCACCTGTGTTATCTATGTGTGGAATTTGCATGTTTTCTTGCATATGTTGTGCAGGTTTTTTCACAGCTATTCTGGATACCTCCCATAGTCCAAAGACATGCATTTACTCTGATTGGTGTCTATAAATTGCCCATTGTGTGTGTGTGTGCGGGCATCTATGTTCTGTGAAGGGACTGACATCCCAACCAGGGTGTACCCCTGCATGATGAGCATCTACCTGTTTTATAGTTACATCAGGAAATGCAATAAGGTTTTTAATTTTGGCTTTGAAGGGGCAGTTTTTTGGGAGAGTGAGTAACATGGCCCCAAACAAATGGGTGTACCACGATTTAATGCATAATTATAGGGGCATGATGTTAATTGTGGCATTACCTTTAAAATAATATGATCTTTTTTCATCTCCTCCTTGTTTCCGATACAGCTGCAAGTGTCCAGAATAGGGCAGAGTTATACGATATGCCCAGTGACCTAACCAGCTGTGATTTGGCAGTAGAATCACCTCATCTTTCTTCTCCTCCAGGTACACGGTGGGATTTTTTACAGCCATTCCGTGAGCAGAAAAATGTATGAGTATTCCGCCCCTTTCAGACATGCACTGCAACACTGAACTTTTCTAGCCCAGAGGGGTTGCGTGTGTGAACGCAAATGTGCAAATCAGTAACGCTGTCACACTGGACATTAAACAGACTTTACCCTATTAGCTCCAGAGTTGACGCCCTTGTGTGAATGGCAGAGAAAATTTTGGAGATTTCACCATGAGCTTTTCGGTGTGTTGACAACTCTATTATCATGCGACTGGTATGAAAATGGAAGAATACAAACATTTGAGGGTGAAGAAGAAGGGTCATTTACGTGAAGAAGACTCCAACAGACATGGCTCACTGCAGGGATGATGAGAGTCAGGAACTGCCGTCAGTAGTGCTACAAACTAAACGCAGTGATTTCCGCAGCATACTTTTGCGTCATACCCTGCCCCTTGCATGCGCTAACCAAGCACCGCCCCTCATCTAAACCAGCCGGACTATTTCTAGTAGGCGTGAATGGATTTGACACGGGCAATCTCTGGAAAATGCCTGCACCTGATTCTCCAGACCGTGTTCCAAGTTAGTTTGTGAAAAAAGCTTTTAAGTAGTCGAGGCTTCTGAGCCTCAGTCAAAGCAGTGGGGGTTCCAGTATTGGACTGATGGGGTCATCTTTTTTTTTTTAATTGGACATTAAAGGATACTAAACACCATGTGAACCATAATATTTATGGAAAATGAATGGGTGCAGTTGTACCTGTGTTTCACTGCTTAGCTGAGATGTATTATGCCATCCAGTGGTGAAATGATGAGATTAAGTTTAATTTATCAGTTTTTAACAAATTTGTTCTGCCTCTGGGGTGGCCCAGTGACAGAGTGGTTAGTGCTGTTACCTCATACCACTAGCTTTGGCGATTGGAATCCTGCCTCCGCTCTGTTCATGCGGTGCTCGTGTTCATATCAAGTGAAGTCACTTATTTATGTAGCACATTTAAAAGCAACAGGAGCTGACCCAAAGTGCTTTCCGTTTTAGAAAGAATTACATGGTTAAGAAAACCATGTAATTCTTTCTAAAACGGAAAGCACTTTCTCGCTGTGCTGGTTTCCAGGGTACTAAAATAAGCAGCTCCCAGTAAGTGTTTTGGTGCTCTCCATTCTTTCCTTTCAGCCTGTCTTTTCCTCATGCCCAACCTGGAACTGGATGCTCCACTCACACCCCCATGCCCACCCTGCCTCCCCCAGCCCAGGACCAGCTGCCTCCAGCTTCAGAATGAGACACTGTCACAAGAAGATCCTCTGTGAGTCTCAACGAGAAATGCTAAGCACACTGATAAAAGCAGCGACTGATATTTATTTATTCAGAAATCAATCTGATTCTTCGTTCTTAAGTCATATCAGTGTAGGTGCATTTGTCTCCCAAGGTTGATCAGCATATGGGTTTCTTTTTGCCAGATTTTGATTGTATTTTTGAGTATGTATTCTGCAATCATGGACTGGCATCCTGTCCAGGGTGCACCTTTGCTTTGTACCCTGTTCTCCATGGGCTAGTCTGCAGACCCCTAATGAGTTACTGACCAGGATAAGCAGGTTGCCAACCAGGACCCCGTGGTGGGTACAGCAACATGCTATGCCAGTGCATGTTCCCCAGCCTGACCTGACCTGTTGTGATTTGGTGGGCTTGCAGTGACCTTCTCCCTGATGGTGGTAGAGCAGCAATGGAGGCTCTGTGGAAAGCAGAGAAGCACCGTCATGCTGTTCTGGACCTGCTGCTGGCAGGTAGGGTCATCAGAGGTCCTCAGTGAGGCACAATGAATGACCCACAGCCCAGAGTGAAACCAGGCTGGAGTTTTCATGTCCTTTTTTGTAGGTATTGTATTAGCCAGTCTATAAGTAAACACTCCAGTTAGAGTTGTGAGAAAAATCATTTGCTACAGGTATGTAATAAGGGGTTTGAATGAGGACACGGGCATTTATTAGCAGTTATGGGCGCAAAGATGGTAATACTCTGAGCAGGATTATTGGAAAAGAGTAAACACAAACCAACTGTTTAATGCAAGTAACTAAGGGACAAGTGGATCATCTTCTCGATCAACTTTTTCCCTTCAAACATAATGCATATTGAAGTTTGAAGAATATTCAGTCACTTTGTTACTTACACGGAATTCATATGAGGCAAATGAGAAAAGCTGCTTCATGGTAACCAAAGCACTATTTTCTGTAGCTAAGCCAGGGCTTCTAAAATTTTTATTACAGGAGTTCTGTCGTTAAGAAATATTGTCACCCAGCACTTATTTACATGGACACACAGGCACTGGATCCCTGAGCTGGAAAATGTTACTAGCACACACATCGATTTATGGTGTCATTACTCAGTATCAGTACCTTAAAAATAAAACTCTGCAAAATTCAAAGAACATGACCTTTTGATTAAAAAAACACGGATCAGAAGAAAACTTTTTTTGTCATGAACGTGATGATGTACTGGGAGCAGTAAAATCACCGCATTGACCTGTCATCTGGCAGAACCACTGGTTTGTCACCGTGTGAAGCTTCACCCGACCCTCCTGGAAGCTGCCAAAGTGATGGACATCAACTGTGGACAGTTTATCGAGGAGGACCGAGACCTTGAAATTGAACACCTCATTCTGAACGTCCACCTGGACCTGGGTGTGGAGAAGGTGGCCCCAGTAATCCAGGTCCAGACAGACTCTGCGCTTGCCCCAGCCGAACACTTCTCAGTGTTATCCTTCAGTCAGGTTGATTGTGAGTAAACCAAACTTACAGCTGCCATGAACTCACTAAGTATGATACTTAGAATCAACTGACCATGATTCTGATCAAGGATCATTTGGATATAAATTGTCAGAAGTAGCAGATCATAACAGGTTCTGGAATGTTTGTCTTATCTATCAGCAGGTATTCTGGCAGAATCCAGTGATGACTGGGGTAGGTACTGCTTTATGTGGCTTTGCAGTCATTTAATCAATGGATGTACATACATTTGTGCTCTTACATCATAAGGGTACATAACAGTTGGGTCTTTTGTGTCTGGCTAAACTGTTTTTCTCAATCTTTTAACAGTCAACATTCGTCTTATCATCTTATATGTTCATAAAATAATCAGTGGTGTGATTGTTGGTCTTATTTATTTGCTTCTCTTATACTTAGAATTTATAGAGCAGCCCAAGAAAGGCATGGAAGCCTTGGATATGGATATATACTTGGATGATGTGAGTCACAGTGCAAAAGTCAGTCCAGTAGTTAGACCTAAAAGCCAGAACTTGCTTAGCCCATCTCGAGCTCACAAAACAGAGTCTAGCCCAGTGGGGGGGTCAGAGAGAAAGAACACATCTGTCCTGACTGGAGCTTGTGGAGCAGTGACTCCTAGGAGAAACGCGGCTTGGAAACCTCAAAAGGACCTAGACCCCCTGCACACCTTCATGATGCTCCGGTGCCAGCAGCACCACGAATCTGTCAACCAAGAGCGTCCGACAGAACCACGTAAGACTACAGTCACTGAATCTTTTATGGAAGTGGACTTAAGCCTGAAAGACTAATGATCCAGAAGAGTAAATATAGATTTTGCTTGCCGAAAGCTAATTTGAATTGGTTGTAATGTAATAGGTTTATTGATTTATTGTAAACAGACATTTTTATATCCAAGGCAGTGAAAAGCATAGTTTATTTGCAGAAGTCCAGCTATAAAACTTTGAATATTTTACTAGAACTTGTTAAACAGGACTCATTTTCAGTTATCTAAAGAGGTGTGCTGGTCATTTTCAGCTTCCAGAAAGAAGCTGGAGCCCAGTCAGAAGCCAGTGTGTACAATCAGAGACAGAGCGGGAGCCAAGGACATCTGCAATGCAACTCTAGCCAAGGGCAGAGGCAATAGTCACGTAATTTCTGTGGAAGCATCAGGTGTCAGACTGCTGCGGCATTGTGATTTGCATACGGTACCGAGTGTTGGTCAGGTGACTGAGTTTGTGTAATGTACACAAGGTCTGCATTGGTAAGGTGACTGTGTCTCTATTTGTAAAGAGAGTCCATGTTGTTCAGGTGACTAGGTTTGTGTAATGTACAGAAAGTCCGATTTGGTCATTTCACTGATTTTGATACTGACAAAGTCAGTATTGGTCAGGTGACTGTGTGTCAGTATTGTGCAGAAAGTCAGTGCTTGGCAAGTGACTGTCTCTTTGCGTCCAGGGAGCCAGAAACGGGCATATCGAGAGCTCCAGGCCGTGACACTGCTCTGCCTGTCAAACAGCAGTTCCCGTGCCTTGGCTAGCCAGACTGATTTCCACAGCCTGTCCTCAGACCAAACCCTGTTCCTCCTTAGGCAACAGGAAAAAGCGCTTAGCAGCTGCTTGATGCAAGGTGAGCAGCCAGAGGATTAGCTGCTGGAGGATGCTTGATATTAGTGTTCTAATATATAGATGCCTATACTGTTAATTGTCTTGGCACAAATATTTCCCCCAAGTATGAACACTGAATATCATCTAATGAGCCCTGTGAAATTTTTTCTAGTGACATAATCGTTAATTGCCTCCAGGCTGTGACACTGCTCTGACTGTCAAAGAGCAGTTCTTGTTCTTTGGGGAGCCAGGCTGATTTCCATAGCGTGTCCTCACACCAAACCCTATGTGTGTGTACATTTCAGGAGAGCCCAGTGAGAAAGGCATTCCCATGCACAAAGAACTGGCCTTGGTACATGTGTTGGTCACAGCCAGAGACCTGCTTCTCACCTGTGACCTCAGTGCTGCTGTCGGTATGTGTACTTTGGAAGTATAACTAACATGACAGCCTCAGGAAAGGGGGCACCTTTAAAGTAAATGAGCTGTATGTTGAAATGGAACTTCAAAGGCTGACCAGGGGGGTGCGCTTAGAAGAACTACACAATACTCTGTTTTTACTGCTATAAATAGTATTCTGTATTGAGTCACCTTTCCCTTTATAAGAACCATTCAGATTACTTTCTTTATATACAAGGGCATTAAATCATCAGCAAGTGTAGCACAAAGAGCAGTGAAACAGATTTCAGCAGTTTTTCCCATCCGGTCCTCAGGGACCCACCGCTGGTACAAATTTTTGTTGCCAGCAAGCTCCCTGCCAGAAAGTCCACATTTTCGCTCCCTCCCAGCAAAAATGTGGACTGTCTCTGGGTCTATGAGGACTGAATAGGGAAACACTAGATTAGAGGATAATCATCCGCTGGAGCTGGAGCATTGCTGTGGCTACCCAAACCCTCAGCCTTGCTGCTTTCTGGCCCTCCTTAAACAGACTACCTTGGCAAAGCACGAATAGCAAATGTGGGAGGCTGTCTGGACTCGCTGTGGACCAGGCTGCGTGTGGTGCAGTACCTGAGTTGGAGGAGTGGAGAGCCAAACCCTAAGGCAGCGCAGCTGGAGCAGGAGATAACGGCCTGGTGGCTGAGGAACAGGAGTCAGGCACCTAGTCCTAAAGTCAGTCACCATGCCAACCACATGTATCTTCCTGAAGTGCCCAACCATGTCTGCCCCAGTTGTCATAATCATATTTGCCCAGTCAGCCAATTCAAATCATCCATCCTTCCATCTATCGATCCGTCTTCCAGCCGTTTATCCTGGTCAGGGTTATAGAGGAGCCCATCCCATTGCACACTGGGGTATGCCCTGGATGGCCATTGACGCACACAATCATACACACAATCATAGAATCGGGAATAGGCATGTAGCGATGCATCGCACATGGGTTAAAAACTGGTATAAATGTATGACAATTCAAATCGGCTGATGTGGAAAATGAATCGCCACTTTTTATGAGAACAAATGCTTGACAGAATGAACAGTGTAGCATTACATTTGATTTCACGATGTCAGTTCCACGTCAGTCATCACTGCATATTAAATTTCGATGTCAGTTTTTGGTTCAGACGGAACGTGAGATGGCAAGTAAATTTGAAATTGAGGACGCGCCGCCCAGCTTTATATTGGTGGCGTGGCAGCATTACAGACGAGACAAAAATGGCATGCAAACATTGTAAAAGACTGATAACCTAGAAATGTCTATATATAGGGTGACCAGATAATCCATGTCATCCCGGATGCTTTGAGCTACTTCAGGTTTTAAACTAATTTATACTTGAAAGGCTTCTATGCTTGGCTAAATAGTTCATTTCTTCTTGTGCTTTGACTGGTTTGTTTGTTAAGACTTATCCAGCTATTTCACATTAAAATTAAAAATATGTGCATGAATATTGGAGACTTACCAATCAGAACACAGCAAGAACGCAGTGCTTAAGTGAAATCCATGTTCTCTTAATTGAAATGGAAGTTTACAAATCCTGTCCTAGCTGGATGACATGGATTATCTGGTCACCCTATCTATATAGAAATATACGTCTATATCGAAATGTCTATTTCCCTGGAAGGAGAATGCTAAGATGTACCCACTGCGTTCTCCTCTAGCTAAGGCATGCCTCACCACACCAGCCACCTCTGTCCCTAGTGAAAGGGTTTTTTCGACTGCAGGGTACATCGTGAATTTCCTAAGATCTCAGCTTCAGCCTGAGAATGTTGACATGTTAAATTTCCCTAAAAAACATGGAAATTCGAAGCTGCACATGCAAGCATTAGTTTATTTATTTGAAGTTGAGTTATTTTTATGTGGGATAAAAATATTTTATTTAATTTCAGTTTCACTGTTAAGAAGAGGACATGTTTTGCACAGTTTGGAGAGATAAGGAATATTCCTGACTCAAAATGTGAGAAAATCGTATCGTGAACTTAGAATTGTGAATCGCATTGAATCATGAGTTGAGTGTATCGTTACATCCCTAATCGGGAATATTTAAAGACTCCAGTCTACTGTCTTTAAACTGTGGGAGTAAAGGGGAATTCCTGTGAAAAGCCTGTGTAACATGAGGAGAACGTGCGAATTCCACACTCACAGAGGCAGAGGTTTGCGGCAGCTGTGCTGCCCACTGAGCCGTCGCCCGCCCCCAGCTACATTGGAAAGGCTGGGTCAAATAGATCTTAATCCCATAATTTTAGGTTCCAGACAAAATGTCTTAAATGTTTCCGAGAACTCATGGCTACTTTCTGCTTCTGTTTGCTTCTCGCAGGTTCTTGTCATCATCTCCATGGACACAGACTGTGTAAGGGCTGAGGTGTGTGACACGCTTGGTCAGATCACAGGTAAAATGCTGAATTTACATGGTCCGTCTGATTAAGCCGGAAACGGAATAGCTTTTGTTTACGATGAAATCATGGTATTGCACAATTTTATAAACCAGGAAATGGATTAATACATAGAACTGAACTCTGCATATGTATAGAAAGAAGTAAGTGAATGGTTAGAAATGTGGACGCACCATTTACCATGTACAATTCCCTGAGGTCATCAGATTTGTATTAGATTTGCTTTCAACGTGACACTGCTGGATGAAGCTAGGGGAGCACAATGTGCATGCTGAAAAAGACAGCGCCAGCAAGTCACAGAATCACGACAAGCTCGCGATTGAAAACATGGTTACGCGGTGAAGTCAATGTCTGAACCGAAGCAGTGCAATTATGCTAAGACTCAACAGTGGTAAAATTAGCTAGAACACTTAATAAAAGCAAAAGCCAAGAGGCTGGAGAAAACATCAATCACATTGATCTTCATAGATCGTTTGCTTGACCCATGATTGTTTATGTATTTCAATTACATTTTTGGTCATTTGGTATTTTGGTCTTTACAGCAGGTCTAATGTAAATGATGGTAGCTTTTGTTTACGCATCATTGTCATCCTCAACCAGACCTAGTGGGGACTCATTATTTTCCATGTTTTAGCTCAATACTTAACTTTTTTTAATGTTTCTCTTGGTTCTAGGTGTCCCCGTGACATTCCTTTATCCAGAGGAAGGTAATGGGAAACTGGATGGGCAGAGGGTGAGCATGAGGTAGGTCCACTCCTGACCTATGACCCTGCGATATCCATCCTTAAAATTAAACAGTCTTCCTTTGTAAATCAGTGAGCATGGTAGCACTCTTCTCCACATGATATGTGCATAATGGTTGACCAGGATATTAATAAAAAAATTCTTGTGTTGCTCTTAAAGCCTTACAGCTGCAGTGGTCAGATTTACCCAGTAGTAAATGTGTATGCAGGCTACAGTACTGTATGTTTGCTGCTCAGTTTGCAGGACAGTTGGTGTACGGTGGTCAGCAGCTGCCACATTGGGCCCTGCTTTCCCTGGGACGGCTTCTCCCTGGTAGTGGAGTATGACAGCTCGGAGGCCTCTGCCTGGGCTGCCCTCTGCAGGGAGAGGGGCATCAGTCACATGACTTTTCGGACCATAATTCCAGTTGTCGGTTAGTATCCATTATACCAAAATAAGGAATTTTTGCATATTTTTTGCAGTACATTTAGGATCAGAGAACAGGGTTAGCCGGAGACTGAAGCAATTGGGGGTTAAGGGCCTCTTATCACAGGCACAAAACTTCACAAAACATCATAAAACCTTTAGCTTCTCACACAGGAAGTTTGTCCTGCATCTGCCCCTTCAGGATACCCAGAGCTGTTACTTTATCAGTGACCATATGGTCACCCTTCCTGTGGATGTGTTTGGGTGTATAAATGTGTCTGTGCCTGCGGATATGCCTGTCTGTCTATGGATCGGCCCCCTCGCATCTCGCTGAGCCCTGTAGACCCAACCCAGGCTGACTCTGCTGAGGAACAGTACATCCCCTTCGTAGTGCTGGGAGCAGGCAGTCTGTCTCACAATAAGGAGATGCTGCAGGTCCTGCAGTCTACGTAAGTCGCTCACCGCAACTTTCCTCATGTTTCATTGCACCCTAAACGGAAAAATGTATAGCATTTATTATTTATTACTATTGTTCCACTTATTGTACAGCGGTGTTTTAACATGCACGCATATTTACACTTCAGGCTTAAAAACACATCTGCAGAATTCTCTCTTTCTTCCAGGTATGGCATGACCCTTCTCGAGAGGAGTCCCCAGCCCTCTCCTCAGATGCTGGGTGGACAGCATGGTCAGTCTGTGGTCACAGTGGACGAGAGCACCTCTGTTCTCACGCAGGCGAGTGGGTCACCCGGCTGGGTCACTCCTCGATGTGGGGGGGGCTGTTGGGCCCTTGAGAAAGGCCTCTAAAGCTGTAGGGATCCTGGCTAACCCTGCCTTCACAAAACATGCTTCAGTTTTGTTAAAATTGTTTGCTAAATGAAATGCATTTAATGTGCAGATATTAAACTTTCATGATGAGCATCTAAAGTGGATTATATTCTGGGTGTGCCATGCATTATTTTTTACTGCAATACTGCACATGGGATACAGGAGCACTGCAGAAGTGTCTTGTGTATAACTCAGCAGAACTTGTGTTCACTATGCAGGATGAGATTTTCATTGGGAAATGGTCATATCATCTGATGTTAAAACCTGGAAGGGGTTTGTCGCGATGCAAAGGCTGACAGACCAATTTTTGCAGTACAGGAGCTGGAGGCACTGAGGATAGATGAGGTCACTGAGCACATGGTGCAGAGACTGATAGCCCTCTCCCTGCAGTACAGCCGCTGCTGGGTCCTCCTGCTCTGCCCCGAGCAGCTGAGCTCCGGGTAAGTCATCCTTGAGAGTTGTGAGACATGAAGCATGTCAGATAAGTCTCACTTGTATTGTTCATCGAATACTGTAAAAATTGTTGGTCTTTAGTTAATTGTGAATGTAGTTTTGTTGATTGTAAATGAAGTTCGTCATTTGGTATGAAAGGAAGGTTTGCACAGTTAAGCTGCTGGGTATCTGCTGGTGATCCAAAACTTAGGATAACCTCCTAATGTTATGGGACCCTCTAAAAAGTGATCTTGGCAGGATCTGTTGAATATGTTAACAAGGTAAAATCAGAGTGGCCATGAATAGGATTAGTGAGTCATATTTTATCTTGGAAAGAGCAGCATTGTTCTTCAAGTATAACGAAATAATTGATAAAATGCTCAACCAGGGTGCTTTCTCAGCCAGGCAGGGACGGAATGGGACTGAAACACAGCCCTGGATGTTCTCCCAAATAGGCCCACCACCCATAAAGCCACTAGCAGAGTTGTCCTGAGACTCTCACAATACTATACCAATCAGGATATTCGCAGCATTTTACCACTTCTGCTTTATATAATTCAGCCAAATCTAGTTCTGTTTTGGCCTATGGTTAGTATGTGCACACTGCAGAGCAGATATATCACTTAAATTATTAAATGTAATTAATGTAAACCTTATCATTTCTATAATACCATAATTTTACATTGTGTTTGGTATAAAAAGATTAAATGTAAAAACACAGCTTAGTGTTAGCAAGTTAAAAAACCACACGGCTCTCATGACTGACTGTATGTTGAACCAGACAGGCCGTCGGCCGGATAGCTATTCTGGACTTTTCTAGACCGTCCAGATGGCCACTCCCCCCCTGCAGCCAGGGTGCATTCATTAGTAGGCTAAATGTTTTGGAAGGTACAGCTGTGCCAGTGAGATCTTCAGAAACCTGCCACAGATCTACTCACAGCTTTCCTGGTTTGGGGAGAAGACAAAAGACATGGATGTCAAGGTACGACATGTTCATGGTCACATACTCTAATAATCATATAATCATATTCAATATACAATAAAGTGGCCTCTTTATTAGCTACGCTTGTCTAGTATTGAGTAGAACCCACTTTTTCCTCCAGATCTGCTTCTGGGGTTGACCAGTTCTGCATTCAGAAAAACAATTCTGCATGCATTTGTAGTGCTGAGCTGCTTTTTCTTTTCTTCATGTGTGGCCTTCCTGTTAGCTTTAACAAATCTGACCATCCTCCTCATTGATTTATTTTATTAAAAAAGTTGTTTTCGCCCACAGAACTGCCGCTGACCAGCTATTTTTTGCTTTTGATTGCACCATTCATTGTAAACTTTAAACAGTGTAGTGTGTGAAAATCCCAGGAGAGTGACTATCTTTGAAATGCAATCTTATCCTATTATGTTATGTTTATCGCAGTATTAAGCAGTAATATCTGTGCTGAATAATAAATATATAAAAATATGAATATATGGGACACCAGGATCATATTATACTTTTATTGTCATGCATTGTGAAACAAACATAGTAAAGGGCCCTCTCCATAGCTCATTTAGGACCCTGTAAGTCCATAGGTGCTGGTTGTGACTGGAATGGCAGACCTGGCCAGATGCATGTATGACATAGCTCACCACACCCTGATGACCTCAGAGAGAGATCCCATCAGCTGGCTGGACAGAGACTGGCTCTCGGTGCTGGCATCTCAGGTACAGGAACATGCACAGTGAATAGGCAGAGGCACGTCATTTGAGAGCAGGGTGCTTTTCTCTTTTGCAATGATGCTTTGAAGTTTTGTATTTGCACTGTATATTTGGACTGTGCGTTTCTACTGTGTGCCATTTCATCACGATACCTGTAACATTCACATGAACTTCACCTGGTGAAACACTTTATCCTTTCTGAGAGTGACCTGTCATCAGTGTTGCTTTTATACCCTCTGCAGGAGGAAATGTGGCTGACCCGTTTCCCCAGCATCTCCCCACTTGTTGCCCAGCTCATGCTATCCCGAGCACCAAGCTTTCACTGGCTTCTTACGGCTCCTCTCCCTGATCTCCAGAGATTGCTTCCTGAAGTCCCTGAGAAAGTGATCAAGGTAATCGTACATCTCTAACCATCATCATCACATATGAAACTGGCCTTGAGACCAGATGACTCAGGTCCTTTAACGGGTGCTACTGAAATATAATCACGCCGGCTACTTAACTAACTTGAATTTTATTAGCAAAAGTATCCACCTTATTCCTGACGTTACTATGGGAGTGATTATGGGTTTAACTTTTGGTGAAGCAGCAGAACTAATGATAAGCGGCAACAACTTATTATGCTTTTGAGCGGCTAGCCACCTATGGCTGTCCGTTCAAATGCGCCTAACATATATAGTGTTACATATATTGCTTTGCGGGGGAATTTCTTTCTTTCTGTGTCATTAGTGTTGCCTGAAATGGCATTACGGGCCTCAGGTACAAGTTGCGCCATTCTAAGCTAAATGTATTGCTTAAACAACTCTTTGATCATGCACCAAAAACAAACAGCTATTGTAGCTGTCAGTCTTTGTACACTTTTCACCGCCTGCCGAAACATGATGAATCGAGATGAAACTGGCTGAAGAATATAAACTTAGAAACCACCGAAAACACTCTATGTATCTTCATGTCGCTTTGTTGACAAGAAACCAAGAGAAGCAATGTCATTTCCCGCCACCTTTAACAAAACATGTTCGACCTTGTTGCCGTGGAGATATTGATATGTCTCAGAGCTTAAAAGATTTTTCATTACGATATGGTCAGTTGCAACAGATTAAGTGAAGTCACAGTTTCGGTAGTAATACGATTTTTGAGTCACAGATTAATTCATAATTTTGGATGAACAATTAAAGGGAGAAAAATAACTCTGCTTTCTATTCATTATTAAATTAAAGAACACATTAAGCAGGGGACTATTAACATGGCCCATTGCCATGAACACACAACTTCTGTGTTTGTATCTTTTCACTGCAGCTTTGCATCATAAGGAGAGCTATAGAGGAAATGCATAATTATCTTATTCTGTCTTAAAAAACATTGCTTGCTATTATTTCTCTAAGTTCTAATTAGCACCAATTATGCAGCAAATTTACCTGACATGACTTGAAAAAGATAAAATTTTCTTATTAAACCAGGATCGCCCGGAGTTGACAGCAAAGAAACAGAGTATAGTCGTCCCTCGCCACTTCGTGCTTGGACTTTTGCGGCTTCACTCTATCGTGGTTTTTTCAAATACAGTACTGTGCTCATTAAATTATATACAGTACTGTATATTCATTAAAAAGTTGATCGAGACCGTGAAAATGATACAGTGCACGCTCGGTTGTCTGAGTCAATTATGTCCTCTTCCTGTCCTGGCCACTGATTGGCTCAGCCTCACGCAAGTTCGTTCCTCTCATACACACTTCTACATCACTACGCATCGGAAGCATCTTTGTTTATAAATAAAGATTCCTACTTCGCAGGAAATCACTTTTCGCGGTAGAGTCTAGAATGGATTAAACGCGATAAATGAGGGATGACTGTATTCCTGTCCTTAAGAAGTGAACCCCCAAACAATATCTTGATTCTTATACATTTCTGGAACTCCCCTAAAAGGAAATATTCTATCCCATTGGTTAAGATGGAAAGTCTGATGGCCTCAGAGGTGGTGATCTCATACACCCCCACAGTCCTCTAGGCCCAGGGACAAACAGCTAGTCACTATCATTTGTATTTATGTATTTCCATTTAATCTATCCCATTCAATTATTGCACATAAACATATGCCTGTTCTTTATTCAATATTTCTGGCTTCTCTCCCATTATTTTCCTCTGCGACACTGAGCAGCCGATGTAAGGCGTTTTGTTCCCTCAGCACTGCAGAGTCGTCTCTGATTATCTTCACAAACAGGCAAACAAGCAGTTTCAGCTTCCAGTTTCAGGGTCAGCACATAACATAAACATACACATTCTTTGCCTAAAACCTAAGACATTGACAGCAATCCCACTATGCCCCATTCCCTGGCCCTATTGGAATTTCTCTTCCACAGTCTTATGTTGAGATGACGACTTATTTTTCTCGTGATTTCAGCGTAAAGTACTGTGCAAAAGTCTGAGGCAGTCAAAAGAAATTTTAAAGCTAATTATCTGGGTAGTACGTGCACATTATATATTTATATGAGTCGTGCTCGTCGTCGAATCAAATACATGGGTGTCTTTTGTGTTTGCTGTGAATAGTGGGGTGATTTTAGCAGAGCTAAGACACTTTGACAAGCGTTACAGCATAGTTTTACTTGAAATTAATTTCAAGCCCTGAATGTATGTCCGTAGCAGTATAGGCAATTATTACTTAAAAAATTAACAGCGGCTGTAAAACTGTATCACACACTATTATGATTAAACTGGATCACTGATCAACTATGGTCTGTTAAACCATTAATAAATATGTACTTTATTATATTTGGGGTTAGGTCGCTAGCTAACCCCAAATATAATAGCCAGGGGATTAGGTCTCTGTGCCCATGGTCAGGCTGTCGGTTTGAGCCCAGATTCAGCAGAATCGTCACATGTCCGTGGGCCCTTAACCCTAGGCTCCGTCACTAACACTCCAGGTGGCTGCCCTTCATTACCCAGCTTGCTCTCTTCTATATGTGTGCCATGAAGAGCAAGATGAGGTAGGTGAAAAGAGTTTCCCCCCGGGGATCAATAAAGTGTCAGCCCCTTTATGCCCCTTTTTCAATGTCATCCTCCCTTGTTGATGCTAAGCAGAGGACACAAGCAACATCGACACAGCAGTGAGCAGCTAATTCAGTGCCAAGGGATGGTACCTTGCTCAGGGTACCTCAGTGGTACTTGCTGGTCGGGGACTCAAACTGGCATCCTTTCAGTTACACAGTCGCTTCCCTAACCATTATACCAGCACTGCCCCGGGATGGATCAGGATGATGTGACGGAACGTACCGGCAGGGATAGGTTCGGTGCTAATGTAGGACTTTCATGAAAGTGGCTTAAAGCGAACATTCGTAAAGCAGTTGATATTAAGTGCCAGGGTCCCTACAATGTTGAGTACCATCTTTGCTGCAAACTCTATTCACATTTGTTTTGCAACCCTTTGTTAGTGATGTTAGATGTTTCTCTATCATTTTTAAGAAAGCTCAAGCTGATCATGTGTCTGGTTAGCGTTTCAGCGAGACTGCAGCATTGTTCCCGGTGACCATGTGCCAGTCCCTGGAGCCTCCAGCGGCGTTCTGCTTAAGTCCTGGAGCCCCCGGCAGGGAAGATGCACTCCTCTCGCCCAGAACTTTCTGTCCAGGAGACTTTGGAGCCTACGATGCCAGTAGCTCGTTTAATGTGAAGGATGAGGTGGTGGAGCGTGAACTTAGATTCGGTCATGGCTCAGCTGCAGATCTTGACAACCATTTCCTTAGGAGCAAGGATTCTCGGATGGTACAGGAGCCCAAGGAATCAAGCATGAAAAGCCCAGCTCTGCTTAAGCAGATGAGCTGGCCTTTCAGTGACCCCCATAGTCTCTCTGTGGAAGGCCTTTTCCAAATGGCCACTCAGACGGACCATAATTTTCTGCCCTCACAATATTCCCAGGAGCTGTTTCTGCCCAACCCTACAGGGCCCCTAGGGAGGGCCAGTACCTCCCTAGTGAACACTACCAGTAAGCACAGAGTGGACTCTGACATCCACTGGAATGGGTGTTTCAACAGGGGGCTGGAAGGGAAGAGGAGGGCAGAAGGGATGGAAAATGATGATGTGACAGAAGGTACCAAGATACTCAAAATATAATCAAAGCTTGTTCGTCATATGAGCCATAATATGCACCTTTATTTGGTGCTTCAGATAAAAAGCAGCACTGAGTACTGATGTAATATAGCTGTAGCCTGCAGATAGCTTTTGGTATTCAACTTAAGTGTTTGATCATCTGCAAGCAGAGTTTGTAACCCATACGCCAGTGTTAATATTTTATGTACCTGCAGCTTTGTAGTGTTGTGAAAGATGGATAGATATTTTATTTACCATGCTTTTGCTTCTGTTTAATCAGTTATGCCGCATGCGGCGAAGAGAAAGCTGACCTACGAAAGAATCCCTGGTCGTGGTGATGGACAAACACGCCTCTTGTTCTCTTAACAAACTGTGTAGTGATGTTCCTGTTCCACCTGACTTCTCATATTGCACAAGTTGCTTGATAAATGTTCAACAAAAGACCTATTCCATTCTTACAGAAATATCAGACATTTGGTCATATAGTTAGTATAGAGTACTAGTGGAAACAAATTACTTCACTGAATCCAAGGAGCTAAATTGGGGTTATTTTTCCATGCCTTTGTAGTATTCATCATACTATAAGTGAGAGAATATCGTCACATGGAAGGGAATATATGTTTTTAAACTAACTTAGAAATTGCAATGTTAATGCAGCAGAAAAATTCATGATGCAAGACCTAGTTCTTAATGCCCTCATGTTTCTACCTAATATTTTGGAATTCAGCATATTTGTGAATATTTACAAATACACTTCTGCTTAAATGTGTATGTGTATGTTATTTCTCAGTAGCTGATCTCTTCCTGCTATAGTGGCATGGGGTAGAAAATACAGTTTATAACTAAACTGATGATTACAAATGGATAATCAGATCTGTGTTAATTGTATGTCGATTCAAATCCCTGGAAGCACAGGTACACCCTGGACTGGCTTCACTTTGGTTGTCTGTTTGCTTCCAAAGCAACATACAAGTGATGAAAGCTTGGGGTCAGAGATTAGGGTCACCTAGAATCTAACACCCCTAGAGCAGTCAGGTATAAGAGCCTTACCCTTGGATTCAAATCCATGACCTTCTGGATATGGGCTCCAAACCACCACTCACTATGGAGGACATAATAACACACACAGTCACTTAAATTTGATGATTAAATTTGCCGAATCGGGGTGGTAACCATATTAAAATTTGCTGAGTGTGGCCACCAGTGGGGGAACCCTGCAGGATCATAAACTGTATTTGTTTACAATAATCTGAATTAGATCAGCAATGAACAAGGAGCCCTGTGGGACAGTGCAAGCGATCAGATTATTGCAGTAATCCTACCCTCAATATCCACATTACTTCTGGTCCCAGATAATAATCGTGTTTTTTTGCATGCATATCTTGCATTCATCGGTGTTTGCATTTTTACATTTACATTTTAATGAAGATGTTTAAGTATGAGCCACACAAAGAGAATGAATTCATTTTTCAAATTCTGCCACTTCAAAATATTACCATATAAAGAAGAGGCACATTTTGTCAGTAACGAGATGCACAATTACGAGCACCAGTACAGAAGTCATTCGCTTTTGCTTTTCGTTTTTGATTCCCTGCAGCACTTTCTGAAGCAGAGTTTGCATGTTTTGAGGAAGAGGAAGACCACCAGTGCTGCTGTGATTAGCAAGGTGGCCAACACATCCAGGTTGTGGTACTGATACCAGGTCAAATTGTGTGCCTGCACACGGAGGTGCTTGGCTCCTTTGTGCCGGATCACGAACTCGATCCAGAACACTGCTTGGTCCAGTGGGGTCATCGGCTGGTCGTGTTGGATCCTTGACAGCCTCAGTGCGTTCTCCTTATATCTGGATATGGCACAAAACCATCACACAAGCCTTTTTGGTTCAGCTGTGATTAGTCAATTTCATTCTGATTCATATAGCTAAAAAAAAATGTAAGTGTTCTTTGAAGGTCTTATGAAACAATATGCACTGTGTATATTTTACTGTAAATGCCTGAATTGAAATTGTGCAAAAATAATGGTGACGGATGTTTGTTTCAGCTTTTCATGCTTACAAATAATTTTCATGGTTCATGGATCACGGTCCTTATAGCATTTCTAGCATTTCATTCTGATTCATATAGCTAAAAAATGTTTTAGTGTTCTTTGAAGGTCTTATGAAACTATGTGCTGTGTATGTTTTATGGTAATATATTGTATGAGAAATAGTGCAATAATAAGCATGATTAATGTTTCTTTCAGCTTTTCATGCTTAAAAAAGATTTTCATCATTTTACGTTTCTTACGATGGTTCATAGATCACAGTCCTTATAGCGTCTATGATATCTTTGGATTGCATGGAGTTAAAATCGAGGATGACAGCAGCCCCTTTAGCACGCAT
>JAODKM010000039.1:10739256-10754529 GCA_026780845.1 Petrocephalus sullivani
TGTTTTATTGTTTTGTTATATCATAGGTGTATGGAAGTATTCATTTAAAACTCTGTACCTAACAGATCATTCTGAGGGATCCAGTCATATATCTTGGTGTTTGGGGCCAAATTCTCTGGATGTTCTTTGCTGTATCTCCAGAGAACCTTCTCAATATGATTGTAATACAGAGACTTTGTTAAGAGCACAACAGACAACACTCAGTCACTAACATTAGGAAACCTAAACATTCATGAGATGGACCTCAGTACTCTGCCACTATGGATGGAAGGGTGGATGGATGGATAGATAATGTGTCTATGGATGCTGTGCAAATGGTTAGTCCCTTGAAAACAGATATTAGGCTGAATGAAGGTGGGAATATCAACAGTTTTGAATGCTATATCCATATCGCTTTGCAATGTATATTTCAAACAACTGAAAACAATTTCTTTGTCATACAACTATAATGCACACAATTATTCTATATTCCACTCCTTTCTCCAACAATAATTTACTTTACACTTAATGTTTTTTTATCTTTCTACACTCAAAAACCTTTTAACAAATGAATGTGGTGTTTTTTGTATTTTGACATTCTAAAGCCCATTCGCACCTTTAATTTTTAAGTTGGAATAATGTTGTAATGGTGTGTTTTTACCTGTAAGAATTACTTGTTCACACATACCGCTTTAAAATATTCCATCTGTTTATAAGGAAACAGCAGCAACTAAATCATAAGGGTGCAATACTAGATGACTGACCTTCTGTGGTAACTGTCCTAGAGCTGTAGCAATGATTTTTCCTTTCTCTTTGGTGAGATTCTTCACCATTGACCCAAGAGAGAACACAACAATACCATCATCCCCAGAACTCTGCACAAACTCCTCCATATCCTGGAAGAACAACAGAACTTTAATCAGTTGGTTACAAATGAGCTATTTATCCAGACAGTGTTTCATTCACATTTTGTGTGAACGTTTATTTTTATAGGCCTTTATAGACATTAATGGTAGTTATTACACTACTGGCTGCTACATCAAAATGAATAAATTATTGCACTATGCAGAAACAGTTATTACCGTCCTTGGTAACACTTTCCTGGAGGGGACACAAATAATGTAGTATTACGCTATTACTTATGTATTAATTAACCACCAACTAAGTCATAGTTACATACTACATGCTACATGTTAATTCATCATTAGTGAGTTGTGATGCATGTCTTATCCCAAGCAGTTACTATATTTGTTGCTATATCTGTTAATTCTGTAAACCTTTGTGCACTACTGAACGAACCACTGTAGGAACAAAAAATGAATAACATGTAAAATTCTGATTTTATGTTTGTTCATCGCTAATGAATTGTGACTCACCATTCATCCCAAGCAGTTACTATATTTGCTACTACAGTATATCTGTCCATTCTGTAAATGTTAGTGAACTACTGAAGGAACAAGTTATGAATAACTCCAGTGAAATACTGATGCCATGTTTGTTCATCATTAATGAATCGTGACACATCTCTCATCTTAAGTAGCAGCCATATTTGTTCAGGATTTAAAGGAGTTACTACTAAATATTTGTGTCCCCTCAAAGTGTTACCCCTTTTGTTTTCAGATATCTTATTGCATTATTGGAAAGTTATTACATTAACATTATTATTACATTAAGAATGGAAAATTATTACATTATTGGCTGCTATAGGCCTGAAATGTGTTTATTACATAAATGAAATATATTTCAGATATAATAATATCTGAAATATATGTGATTTTTTTTTTTACTTAACATAAGATTTTCGTAACTCAGGATGATTTCTTCCCATCTGCTGGAAGGGACTGAATAAGATACTAGCAACTGCAGAAGGGCGACAGTGCCTTGCGGAAATCAGTCATTTTCAATATTTAGTTTTAAATATGCTGTATTCAGTCCTAAATATACATTAGTGCAAGAAACGTTGAGAAGAATGTTTTTAGTGCATTTGCTATTAGTTCCATTTATACATGCATTTTGTATTTATACGTTTTGGTGTCTAGTAAGTTAAAGAATGGCTTTGTCGTCAAAAAATCTTTAATTTATGTTTCCGTATATGTTATTTACCATGTATGTTATGTTATATGTTATCTATCTTCCATAACTTCTTAATCCTTATTAATTTTACATTGTCTGTGGCTTTTCTGTTACTGAGTTTTATTGAGTCAGGGCTTATTACTACTATTTCTGCACCAATGCTGATTTTATATGAACAAATATAAAAGGCAATGTAAAAAACATACACTCCTTGGAGTAATTAGGGATTATACTCATGATAAGAAACTACAGTGGCTGAAGGTAGCAAATACTGTGTGTGAAGGAGAATCCGCTTGTTCTTACCTTAGGAAGAGGCTTAGCGGGCTTACAGTGAAGTCCTCCTACAAACTTAAAGTTGGGAAGCAAAGGTCGTGGGTACTCGAAATCCCAGTATGTGCGAATCAGCCAGATGTCAGCCGTCCCCATTGTTTCACATAAGGTGGTGGGCTTCCCTTTTGGGAAAAGAGATCAAATCATACTACATTATCAATAATATTTCATGATTAAGTATTATGCAGTAATGTTGCAACACTTTCTATGTATGTGCCTGGTGTTCTAATAGCAGTAGGTATGAAGTAGTATTTAATAATAATTAAAGTTGCATAACTGATGAATAACATCCTTCATACAATTGAAAAAAAAAACAGCAAATAACAGCTCCCTGTTTTTTACATAAAGGTGACATGGAGCACCATCCTGCCATATATAGGGTCCTTAAAATAATTCAATTCAGTACCATAAATATCTGCTCACCTAAGATTTCACTGTAGAACTTGTCAATGTCTCTCCATAGCACCGTAGCAAGCAGATCCTGAGACCAGTAGAAGAATAAGTTCATCAGTCTATCAGTGAAGCCCATCTGGTCAGTATACTTGCTCATCACACCTGGCACGAATGATGGGGGTGCTGGCAATTGCCCACAAAGCCGTTCCACGACATTGGCAATGGAGAAACGTAATGTGTACACCAGAGGGATGCCCAGCTTTGCAGCTAATAGGTCTCCAAATGGGTGGACTGGGTCAACCAGCATGACGTGGAATCCATCTCTTCTCAAACTCTCAATTAAATGCTCTGACCCCAGTAGATCTTTACCTATCTGAAGGTTCATCTTAATGTTTTTGTTTATTATCTGGTAGAATTTAATGAATATCTCCAAGAGGTTCAAGTGGTCCATTTCATAAATTGAAAAGCTAATGAACTCTTCTAAAAAGTTTTGCATTTGCTCCAGAGTAACTGATGTATTGAAAATTTTATAGTTGAGGTGTGAATCTTCAGCTGGGCGAATAGAAAGTGAAGCATTCGGAGCCACCACAGTAACTTCATGCCCTCTGTCTGTAAGTCTTCCCAGCACAGGTTTCAGATTAATCCAATGGCTGTATTCAGAATACCACACCAAAATTTTGCTGCAATCTGTACTTTGTAGAATAAAACTCTGAAGAAACAAATAAGCAAGTCCGTAATATATGAACTTCATGTTGACAAATGAGAAAGACTGACTAGAACCGACACTCTCATATTTGACTGAATGAATGTAATTATTAACTAAAACTTTGAAACTTGCAAGTGCCCCACCTCATGTCCTTGACATATGACTGATAAGCAAATAATTTGTCAGATTTTCAGGAATCATGGGAAACTCGGTATTTTACAATGTCTGTAAAAAGTGCACACCCCTCTGTTGCAATGCCAACAGGGTGTATTCTTTTTATTGGATTCTGCCAGCATGCAACTGGGTCAATACACATGCGAAATCACACTTTACACTTGCGGACATTAGACTTCTGTCCAAATCTCTCCAGTTTATTGAGACTGTTAATAATGTCACCTTTACTGCCAGTAAGAGTATCTATATTGCAGAAAATAGACAATCCAAGCGCTCCAACAAAAATGGTTTCATTATTAAACAGAACAGAACACAAAGGGGAAACCAGAAAAAAAAACCGCAATGGGTCAGCACCACAACAAATAATATAAGAAACCAACTAAATGAATTACAGAAAAAAACAGCAAACACTGAAACTACAAGGCAGGGAGCAACACCAGGAATAACCAAACCATAGGAAAGGAGGAACACAGGAAAGTAATCCAGCAACACGTAGTTAGCAAGGGCTAACAAGGGGCAGGTGTGGATCATATCCAAAATCAACCAATCAGTTAAGGCACGGGACAGCAAGAAACAGGTGGAGTAATTCACAATTAACAGACCCTAGTGACTAGGAAAATGGCTAACGCCAGTAGGAGGAAACAAGGAATACGAGTAAAACAGAACATACTAAACAAGGCATGGGCAGGGTAACCGTTAACAGGACATAACTAGCATACAGACACCAGAGGATAAAATAAAACCTTAATGCAACATAAACTCATAAGCTGAGGAACCACTGGCCAAACAGGAAAGGACACATGGAACAGGGCCGGCCGGCACCAACCCTGACAACCATGCTGTATGAAATTGAAATGAATGTACTTGAATTTAAATTTTTTTCTCTCAGAAACAGATTTTGTCTGTGTATTCACTTTGTGCAAATTAACAACCAGAATCCTGAGGAAAAAGTGAGGTGTGTACCACGATAGAGGACAGTAGCTGGAAGTAGAGGAGATAAAGGTTCTTCAGCACCCCCTGTGGTTTCTGGCGGCAATACAGCGTTAGAATGCTGTTGGGTCTCATGCCCATACCTATAGCATTTAGTTAATTATCTCACAATGGCTCACAGGGGGCTTTGTTATTATTTCTCTGTAAACACCACCTTTGTTACCTGTGAATAGCTACTGGTGATATAAAAGAGCTTCGCTATCGCTATTAATCTTTCCGACTTTCACCACAGAAAATTATTGCATTCACTAAATAAATGCATGAAAAGTTTGAGCAGGTAACATGGTAAATCTGCAGTTGTGGGACTTCGAGTGTCTGTTAGAATATTGAGAATAATCTGCTGTAAATGAACAACCTAATACCATTTTTCAAAAGCTGAAGCTATTTTGTTTTTATCTACTTGGGCCAAAAACCCCACAACATTTATTTATGTCATCTCAGGTTATTTAGTTACATTTCATGTTTAGATCAGTAGTCGGTGGTTAATAACACAGTTACATTTGGACAGTGACTGGTGTGATAAATACAGGCACATGGGCTTATTTGCTGACCCAGAATTAATTATTGTACTCAGAAAATGCGCTTTGCACTCAGATACAATATTCAGTCCCTGTATTAGCCCAAATCACCACTAGAGGGCACCCTCATCCTACGCTACATTGAAAACTATTTCGCTTTAAGGTTTTTTTTCACTAGCCACTGGACACTGCTGCCTCATTAAGGGTGCTACCAAATTCCGTCTCCCTTGCTGATAGTTGTGATTTATTTTAAAGTAGTTTCCCTTCCTTTGTGTGAGAATATAGGAAGGAGCAGTCAGTGATAGACCTCAATAAAAAGTAACAATACCAGTGACCAGCAGTAGCCCCTTCTCACAGCGGGAACCCAGGCACACAGCCCTAGTGAATGGCGACTTACACACACGCCGACCGAGGACGTCATCCATGCAGCCTGGCTCCTCCCACGGCCCACTCTGGTGTGTGTTACACTTTAGTGCTTTTTGAAGTGCATATTTACATAATCTGATTAAAATGTGGGCCAGCAGCCCATAAAAAGTGCTTCACAGGAGAGGGCATCGGCCGGGTCCTCGAGCCCCCTCCGCATTCCCACCCCTTCCAGCTTGCACCTGCAGCCAGGGCGAGCCACTCTGCAGCGGAAGATAAGGCAGTGGGACAGCGAGAGGGAGAGAGAGCCAGGGAGCGAGCCGGAGTGAGAGAGCCAAGCTCGCATAATGTGAATCAGTTTAGTAGGATAAAGAGCTCAGGACCGAACGCTTGGCAGCCGCATTCTGAGAGCCTTTCTCATGCATCCTCAGCTTGGAAGAGGGGCAGCGATGTGCCCCATTGTGATAGAGGGTTCACACAGTGTGCGAGACGCAGATAAGGAAATGTGCCCTCAATAGGCCATTACCTCAAGCCTCTAGAGGGAATAGCCTATCAGAAACATGCACTTGGGTGGACATTAGCAGAATACAAAGTGGACTTTTACAGGCACAGTGGAGTCATCTGGCTGAAGTGACAGGTTCCGTGCGGCATATGTGTCGCAGGTATTCTGGTGTACCCGGTACACGGCAAACGATGTGTGCACTGGAGACGCACGCACCCAGAGCGCACTTTATTAGGCAAATGCAAGCAGAGACTCATGTGGCGCAACTCGGTGCATGTAGCATGCAGACAAGGAGAAGACGCACCATGTAGTGTGATGTGGTTGTTGGTGGCAGGCAGTGTGAGTCTGGCACCTCCGAGACGGCCAGTCGTTGGATTTTCCTGTAGAGTTTGCAGAGGATGGCACTATAAGCAAAGAACGTCAAGAGAGGGATAATACTATAATTGCTGTAGTAAAGGCTCCGTGTCGGCGAGAGAGGTTAGAACAGATTGGCCAGGCTTGGTAAAGCTAGCAGGAAGGTCAGAAGTGCAAAAACAACAGTTTTGTGTAGGAGGTGGTGTGCAGGAATACATCTCTGAATTCAACAACCATCAAAGTGGTTCTGGATACAGAGGAAACAGATTCTTCTTGGTATGGTGTAAGGTTATTTAATAAAGTGGCTACTGAGTGTATATCTGAAATGAGTAAAATGTGTTGGCTAAATACATTTAATACTTCTATATTATATCTAACTGCAGACCTGTAGCTGCTGGCTGCCCCAAACAGCAACTGAAAGGTGGATATAGAGTATGGATGGTCAATAAAAATCGGAACGTATTTCATACAGCTGTATCACGGGATGTACAGTTGTCAGAAACAGAAACGAAATATAACGAGAAGAAGTTTATTGCAGCAGTCATGAATGTGTCACCTGCCTGTTCCCGGCAGCTCTGTGTGCTCAGCTGCAGCCACGAGCTGTTAGCAGGACGGACGGTGTACGTGCCCAAGTCTGAAAGCAGGGCCAGGGCTACACATCAAGCCCATGACAAAAACCCAGCACCCACCAAGCCAGACGCACGGACAGCTCCCGTCGATTGTGAGATTTTGCCCTGGAACGCAGGAGGATGACTAGAGGTGACAGTTGGCATACAGCCCAGTCAGACAGCAGTTTCACCAACTAGCTTCATTGCTGATTCGACATGCTCAAAACAGTGCCAACAGGGACCAACCGTGTCCAACTGTGCCGCGCACACCGGCATGACAGGCAGTCAGCGACTTTCACCGACAGCATCCGACAGCGGAGATGTGGCTGGGTGTGCTCCAGGCTTTAAACTGCCCGCGCTCCTGGAGTCTTACTATAGACTTTCACTGGTAGGTACTGTACACCATTAAGGTGACTAATGATGATAAATGCTTCACTGTTTGCCTTCTGCCAACTTAACACCAACCATAATAAAAAGAAAGATATGTGTTAATGATGAGAAATTTGTTCCATTACGTAAAATATAAGAAAAAAGGACAGGAAAGGAATTAATTGGAGGCCTAAATGGAAAACCCTGGACCATAGGTTTCAATCAGTGGGCATTCATCCCTTAAATATGCTAAGTCATGGATTAAACAAACAGTGCTTTGTGGTCCTGCAAAGCACATCTCAGCGCCTTGGACACACCTCTTCTGAAGTTTGGCCGTTTTTGGCTCATAAGGATGGTCAAAAAGAGGGTCGAGGGCATCACTGCAGGCTGACCTCTGACTCCAGGTCATAAGTTAAGCTGTTCTTTCATTCCCTGCCCTCACTGCTTTCGGACATGACCCAGGGGTCATCGCTGTGCTCGTCTGCGGATCAGAGGGTATGTAAGGGACCATTAGTACTGCCCATTGGCTAGGGAACTGACTTCTGTAGAGCGCTTCAAGGGGAAAACATTGGAAGGAGAATGGTCCGTAATTCGTTCATGGATTTGCAAACCAAAGGCGGCGCACCAAAGATGTTTGCGTTAAAGGAAAATTCAATTAGTCCTTTATCAACTCAAGAATGATCATATACAGAAAAGCACATTTCACAATGTCAAACAACATCGTGAATGATTAAAAAATGACAAATTCTGAAAATTGTTTTTAATCCTTAAGATAACAATGATAGCATGGTGTTTTTCAGAAAGCCAGTTAAGCAAAGGAGGTATTTTGACACATTTCTGTTAACAAATAAATACAATCATAATAAATACATTTCAACATAAAAACAAATCCAATATAATTACCAAGGAAAACAATAACAATATCAATATAATGATAAATATTAATAGCCCACCCATAAGAAAAAATGGTCAGAAAAAAATAGTCTTTGGCTATGCGTTTCTTGTACAAACAGCAAATTAAGCTGTGATAAGCTGTGATCAAACAGAACATACATATCACTAAAAAGATTGTCTATTTTTTCACCAGTCTAATCCCTGACACCCCCAATAAATAGACTAATAAATAGAAAAATGCTACATATTATTCCTGTGGCCGTTGTCCATGAAATGAGCTTGTCGTTATGGGCCCCACAGTACTGTTTATAGCCAAAGCTGAGCTATACGCCAGCCAGCCATGCCGGCTCCTGGCTTTAGTTAACCATTGTCTTTCTTTCCTATTGACATTTAAACAGAACGAGGCATCAGCGACTTCCTTTGTCTTTTGTGTGAACTCTGCTGCTCTTGATGAGATGGTTGGGGAATCTTCCTTGTTCCCAACAGTCTCTTAACAGTCTTTGATGACAATTTATTTTATATGTTTCAGATATATGCCTGAATGCATCAAATGACAAATTCTTTCTTTTGGTGTCAGGTTCCTGATATTTTTCCGTCTGCAGGATGTCCCACAGTGCAAGGCTGCGTGAATGTGTGTGATCTGCTATATCTAAAACAGACCGACCTTATATATAATTAGGACCAAAATCCCTGCATATGTGTGACTCCTAACATGGCCACAGAGGTTCAGGATTCCCCAGTTAAAGTGTCCAAACTTGGCTGAAGACCAGCAGCCTATCCCAAAGGTGTATCCTTCCGCAGCGCTCAACAAAACCCCTCTAGCTATCTTTTCGAGAGCTTGGCCTGGTCGGGGCTAGGATAGGGCTGTGGCAAAATGGAATGGAGATGGGATGTACTATGGGATGCACTGGAACTGGCTTGCCAGTGACTGGTCGGCTGTACATGTACAGAGACAGCAGGGTCACGCGGGCTGTGGGCTAGGGGCTACCAGGCTTCAGAGCTGTCACAGCTGGAACCCGGAGAGGGGGCTTCCGTGTCACTGGCCAGGCCCTGGGCTGAGTGCAGGATGCTGAGCAGGGCCGGCCGCCCCCCCTGGCGCTCCAGCAGCTGCACCAGGAAGCCGATGTAGCGCATGGCCAGGCGCAGGATCTCGTTCTTGCTGAGCTTCTTCTCCGGGGGGTGGGTGGGCAGCAGCTTCCGCAGCTCCGCGAAGGCGCTGTTGACGTTCTGCTGCCTCCAGCGCTCGCGAGTGTTGGTGAACACCTTCCTGGTCATGGCGAGGCGCCCTGGGCCAGGCGTGGGGAGGCGGGCTCCCGATCTGCGGAAGGAACCCGGACAGCGGGGAGGCGGGCTCCCAATCTGCAGGAGGAACCTGGACAGCAGGGAGGCGGGCTCCCAATCTGCAGGAGGAACCCAGACAGCGGGGAGGCGGGCTCCCAATCTGCAGGAGGAACCCCGACAGTGGGGAGGTGGGCTCCCGATCTGCAGAAGGAACCCGGACAGCAGGGAGGCGGGCTCCTGATCTGTGGAAGGAACCCGGACAGCTGCTTAATGACTAACAGTTTTCTAAATTTTTTTTTTTTTTTTTTATTTACAGTAAATGATGGTATATATAATGGTATATATGCACACAATTTTTTTTTATCTTTCTGACAGCAGCTGTTGTATAATGCAAACAGAAACAGATTTTTTTTGTGTAAAATTTAATCAGTTTAATATTTTCTATAAAACATGTGACTGCAACCAAATAAAAATAAAGCTGGAATATTGCAGCGTATATAATTTATTTTAACGTGCACGTTTTACAGTGCGATGATGCCTTTCATTACAGATCATTTACAATAATAGCACAGAATAGCACATTTTTACACATTACACATTTTTACAGTCCATGAGACGCACTAGGGATTTGACATCACATGATTTGACATCACATTTTCTCACATCCCGGCGAACACTCCTTCTATCACTGTATGAATAATTGCAGATGCCTGCTCACCTGTGGATGGGTGGATGCAACGCACAGCTGAGTCACTGCAGGTTCCGGCTTCCTATGTCCTCTCCATATTCTCTGCTAGGTCTTAATGACGGCTGGCTATCAGGGCTGCCTCGCACCGGCGGCTCCTGCACCTGGCTCCCACAGCCTTTCGGTGACGGATCTCTGCGCGGCTGTCTCCGCCGGCTCTCTGTGCTAGCGCTCTCTGTTGGAAGAGGAGGCACGCCTGCCCCTTTATAGCAGCTCGGACTTCATTGTGTGACGTGTGCTGCCGCTAGGCTCTTCCCACGGCATGCTTTATGGCACAGCAGGCATTCATTTACATTACATTACATTATGTATTTACTAAGCTTACCGTGACAAGTTAAAAAAATAAAAAATACCAGCATGCTAAGCTAGGAAATTTCTGACATATTTTCCTGCTAGCATCTGTGCTAAAGTTGATGGTACCCATGGGACCACATATTAATACGCATCATAGTCGAATATTCTTCAATTGCTTGAGAAACAAAATAAGCAAAAAAAAGGCCTTACTGGTCTGGTTTTATATAATCATCATTAACCTGAAAGTAATAGTTAATCATTACTAAGTAGTTATTTCTGTTATTTTTGGGTACTTAAAATGAATAAACTTGATAAAAGCATGACCATATATTACATGACCCTTTGCAAATTAAAAAGCAGTTAATAAGTATTAATGATTAAAAACCTTACAAAAATATTATCAGCTATTTACACAATGTTATAAAATGTGCAGAATGAACATGATTATGCAGCTGGCATTTGGATTTACAGCTCCTTTGATGTCATAGTGAGAAGCATCGTGTGACGATCTCAAACTACCTTCTCCGGGTAGCCAGTATGGACTACAGTGCAACGTCTTGCAGCTGTCATAGTACTGTCACGTACAATGCACTCCCTGTGTGGGTGTGTGTGTGTGTGTGTGTATATATATATATATATATATACACACACACATTGTATTTAGAAATTTAACTTTTTTATTGATTAGTTTTTATTTTGACTTTTAAAATAATTTTGCACCAAAAGAGACTGCATCCAATCTCATTGCATTTGTACAGTAACAAATAAAGATTGTGATTCTGATTCTGTTCTGTAGGTGTTTCTGCAGCCAGTGTTTTCTTTGCACTTTTTGCTGACAGTCCTATCCTGCCTTCAGAACTTTCGCAGTCCTTCTCACTCGTACGCCCGGTGCTACATCTCAATTCATTTCAAGGCCTGAGGTATAGTCTTACAGAGTTGCTCCAGAAGGCAGTCAAGAGAAAGGGAGCTTCCGTGCCTTATGGGAGCACAAAATGGAACAATACACTGTCTGAAGTCTAGTTCTGCTAGCGTAGTAATCTGGCTGAGCCATTCTGGGACCACAGGCATGGGGCAGAATTTGAGTGCGGGTCAATGTGCGTTGCGTCACGAAGGGCCCAGGCAGGTTTGGAAGCTGCTCTTGTCCTGTTACAGCCCCCCCCCCCCCATCAGCAAGCCATCGCCACGGTCTCTTCCCCACTTCCAGCCAGCTCAAATTAAAAATAATGTCTAGTTTAAGCGATTGTCACTGTTTCTCTCCACCCTTCAAGTGTTGTTTCAGAGATTCAGTCTTCCATGAAAGCCTCTCTGTGTGGAGTATGAATTTACATAATCCGATTACCAAAGGGATTATCCGCTAGCCCGGCGCCCAGGCCCAGTGGGCCCGGCTGAATGGGCCGCATTCAGCGGCCAGCGGCGCGTCCGAGAGTTGCACCTGCAGTGTGGCTCTACGCTCTTTCTCAGACTTGCAAGAAGAACAGCAACACCCCCCCAAACCTGAAAACCGGCAGTAGGAGACACCCCAACCCCAGGAACCTACCAACCTCAGAATCCCGCACCATATCCTGGAAGCCTCCACAGTTTCTCACTCCAGATCATGTGGTTTTGCTTACCTTCATTCATTCTTTCCTAGTCCCCTGTCCATCTACCCCAACTTGTCCATTACTTGTCAAGTTCTCCCTGTCCAACCCAATCTATTACTTCTCATGTTCTTCTTTTCCACCCCACCTATCCCTTCCCGACCATGTTATACCTGTCCGTCCTCTTTTGGCCCCTTGTCTGCCCTTGTTTCCCTGAGTCACATCTTTGAAGTAAATCACCAATCACGAAGGGGCAACCATGACCCGATGGCTGTGATCCAGGGCCACGGACAAAGCCTGAGTGTGGCCAGCATGTCCATTCCCACATAAATCTCTCTCTCTCTTTGTGGCTGATTGGCCAAGAACAGCCTGCCCACACTATTTACCCAGCTTCAAATGTAAATTAAAATATTCACACATAAGTTCCTGTCAAAATAATTTTCCCCAGTGAATGCTGTTCTGAAGCTGATCATAAACGCGATCAATGAGGCAACTCTGCAATTCTGTATAGAGATTGGATGGAAATAGAAAACGTAGGGCAGTTGGTATAGTCATGCCTCAACCAACCATGACACTGAAGAAGAAAAATTGTATCTGTAGGTAAGCACATGGACTTATAAGCTGATAGTTGCCAATCAAAGTCCCGGGAGTAGTCTCTCTAATGCCATTCAGCAGGCTTTAAGCTGTTTGGCCCACTGTCAGACTCAACGCAAGGAGGTGAGGTACGGGGGAAAGGAATATCCGTTTTACCCCGTTATACTGCGTTTTAGGCTCCGGCAGGCTCCTTTGTCTACCTGGCCCTGTCATAAGCTTGCTGCAGTCAGCTGGCTTAGAGAGATAAGCAACCTCAGTGCTGGGGACCAGTGATAAGAGGATTGCAGAGCTAATGACAGGCAAACTTTGAAACATGAGGGCAGGGGTTATTTCACATTTTTATTGTAAAATGCAGGGCAATATGCCAGTTCACTACTGAAATTTATGCACCCAGCTTTTTTTCCAATTCAGTTTATATAATTCATATTGTTTTAGTTAAAATACACCTGCTAGGCTGCTATCTATTGTGATTATAGATTGATGTCCCCCCCCCTTCTTGAAAAACTGCATGTATATTTCTTATGCTGTCTATTTATATATCCCTACTTAATCTCGATATGGTCTTTATTTGGCCTCCTACAAGGCACCTCTGCACTTACGTTAAACATGTCTGAGTGGGAGCTGAAAGAACTGGAACCCGTTTCACTCCACACAAAAGATGATCCACCAGAGGGACACAAGCCCACTGCACCAGTACCCATATTGTAATATACAAACATGGCGCTATTCTTAACTCATTCTCTTCAAAGACACTACGGTTTGTGTTAAGTCACTGTTAACCACTATTATGACGTCATGTTGTGAATGACTGTATTTTATTTGGTATTAGTGTCAGAACAGCCTCTGTGTGTGGAAACAGAGCGGCTTAGACAGGCGTATGCAGCTGCTTTCTGGCATTTGGGGTCAGCTCACATAAAACCCCCCAAAGAAAGGAGATGGATGACAGGCAACTACAGGAAACATTGTAAAACGTTTAAACACTGAACTGGTTTGCTGAAGGGTTTAAATCATTGGTGTCTCACTGGAGAAGAGATGAAACCTGAATATAAAATAAACAGAATTCTATCCCACAGACACAAACTGGGGACATAGGTCATTCCACATGAAATCAGTTTGTATCCATTCCATATGTATAAATCCTTTTGCAAGAGAAGACTAAAAAGTCATTTCTGGAACGGTGTGACTAAGCATTCAGGTGAAAGCGTTGCTGATCCTCCATTATTTAATAATCCTGAATATTTTTATTTTCATGATTCATTTTCACAACCCTATCTCCAAGGTATGCAGCGGAAGACTGATGTATGTAAGATTCATTCAGTCAATAGCTGCCGATTCCTACATCAAATTGGCAAAGATTCCATCTGCAGGCTTACCTAGCACAGGGAATGGATTTATTTCAACAGGACTTCCTTTAGAGAAAATCATAATTAATCGACAGGATTCTAGATTCTGGTTAGTAAGGCTGATGTCAGAAAGTTTGCTAATTGATCTGCTGGTGGCCTAATAGTCCTCTTTTGTCCTCTAGTGACAAAAGTATGCAAATGCAGCTTTTTTCAAATGCTTATGTATATATGAATACGATAAGCCGTAGAAAAGTGAGGATCTAGGGAGAATGTTACATCTTTAAACATAATCTGATTTGACAGAAAATAGACAGATAGTTTACTGGAAACACAATGTTATATAGTGCTTCTTAGTAATTAACTCCATATGGTTATGTAGAGTTTGCAATATATTTATTAACCTGATGAAACAGTAGGTAATCTTTAAAATACAAGGATGAATGCATTTTTATGTAAAGATAATGATAAGAAAGCAGACTTTTTTAGACTTTTAGAGGTATTTAACAATCAAGTTCACAATAATCCACACACTTATGAATAATAATTTTACAAAGAATTAAAGTTTAAAAATCCAGCAAAAATTTGAAAAAGACATGTACAGTTTAAAAAAAACACCTGTCCAAAGATATGAGTGAAGAAATAAAGATTGCACGTTTAATTTTGTGTAATAATCCAATAAATAACACATAACCTTATATATTGAAACAAAGAAATGATTACAAACCACAATAATAATATATTTAATAAAACAGGCTTAGACACCCCACTAATATCATTTCATGTTGCATGGGTGGACTAGCTTTACCATCACTCCCTCTCTTGCTGAGCTGGGGAGGAGGGGCCAGCTTTGAATGGTGTGTTTACGAACAGCGACCGATAAATCCCGCCTTTTATTAAGGAAACAACATGACAGCGTCTGCCTCCAAAGCCCTCTTGTGACTGGATGGTTATCACTGTTCAAATAACGGGGAGTGAGGTGGATTTAGGGCAAGCAGTGAAATTTGGGGACAACAATAAAAAGAAGCCCTCTCAAGTATGACTCGATTCCTTTCATTCATACCTTCTAAGAATGGGGCTGGAAACCTCTGTCTCACATCAGTACTTGCTTACCAGAGGTGTCAATTTCAGGTCCAGAAAGTAAAAATCCAGACCAGGATTTTGTTTCAACCAATCAGTTGAGGATAAA
>JAODKM010000039.1:10769773-10782728 GCA_026780845.1 Petrocephalus sullivani
TTGAAATGTTCTCCCGCTAATTTCCACCTATGGCCACGAGTTCTTGCATTTGAACTAATGCTGAAGTAACTATTTGGCAGTTAATATATTATTGACTACTACACCAGCCAAAAATGTAATGACATTACATTATGCAGAAATGGTTATTACATTTTTGATTCTGAAATTTTATTACATTATTGGCAAGAAAGGAAAAATTATTATGTTATTGGCAGTTATGACATAATTGGCTGCTACACTCCCCGACAACAAGCAATACTATGACATATACAGTCAATGCCGATATACAATATCTGCGCATCATATTGTGAGATATTCTCATTCTTCTTTTTGGAATTTGGGGGGTTTGAAGGTATCATGATTTATTTGTCTATTTCATGATTATTTTTTGATTCAATTATGTTGGTACAAACACATCTATGTGGTCACTGCATGGCACTCCATGTGCGTTTGCAATAACAAAGCAATAGATCTGGGGGAAAGACTCACTTGTCGTTATGATATCCAAATATCACATTAATTGCTGCTTCCTAAGGAGACAAAAAAGATGGAAACACTGAGATAAGGGTAAAGTAGAAAAGAGGCATTAAAATACATTGAAAGTATTCATAAGTATCAATGGATCCATTTCCATATGTATGCTGTGTGGGAGAGGTCAAACATATTGTATAACATGAGATACAATACCACACACATTTAACTAAACTGCTTTAGTTGTGGTTTGTTTTGGTTCTTGCTATATATATATATCATTTTATTATTTTATTATTTTTTTTCCTTGGTGGTTTTTTGAAGGACTAAGAATCTAAGAGACTGACTTTTCAAACCTGTGACGACACTTCTTTGGAAGTCCTGAAAGAAACAGAGGGACAATGGGTTTGACCTTCAAGTCATATTTTTCACAATGCAGTCAATTCACCATTACTGGCTAGAATTTCAAAGGCATCGAAGCTGGAAAAGAACTACCGCGGACTTGAAAATTACACAGAAAATCATGGAACTGCATTAAATATAGTGAATATTTACTATGACTATTTACTATCACGCAGGCTGCTAAAATTTTTCATTGCTCAAATTTGTCATTATTTACACACGGCTCAGTTTGACATTCCAGATATTGTACTTACGACTGAAGTAATACAATGTGCTGAAGAGTACTACAACGAGACTTAGCAGTGTTCCAACCAACGACCACAGGACATGCTGACTACATTCTGCACAAAACACAAAAAAACATAGCTGTCAAGTATGAGGGAGTTACTGGACACAGTATGAAAGCACTTGCTTAACAAAAGTTGGGATATACTAAACATCCAGCATGTACAAGGTGACCCCAACCATAACTCATACCAGGGCAGCATGTAAAACCACTGTGCGTAGCCAGCTATGACTATGTCCATCACATGTACACCCCGTGTTGAATTATATATATATATATATACACCCACATGTATTTATCTAGCAAACACTTTTATCCAAAACAGCATACACGTGAGGCAGATATTATAAACATAGTATATTGTTACATAGTAATAAGACCATTACACTTTTGGTAGCGACTCATTTGTTTTTAATGCGGACAACAATTATGGGCTAGCTGTATTTATTTGCGGCTGCTCGACTGCCACCTGACGTACAGTATATGATTTTTGCTTTCCTTCTAATGCTTGACCTACGATTCAACCACAACTCGGTGTTAGTTTTTCGTCCACCTGTGGAGGACAAGCGCATTAAGAGACGAGTGAGAGACAGGTTGCAGTCAGAGGGAGCTACCCGGCTGCATACCGTTCTCTTCGGGTTGCTTTCGGTTGTGACAGCGACAGGGTTGCTTTGGTTTTTTGATCACAACTGGTGGAGAAGTTGGAGGTGTTTCTAGAACAAAACGGGGGAAGAGCACAAAAGAGCCAAGTTGCAAGAGCTAGAGACACTGAAGCATCAGGTGCTTGGCAGCATCTATCTGAATGTGAGGACTGGCTCAGTAAATGAATCGTTAACTGAATAAGATGGCCGTCATTTCCGGCACATGAATGCCATATATATACAGATACAGATTGCATGTTCACTTATAAGAAAGCAGGGAATGCTTGATGCAATAGAAGACCCACTTCCAGGTTGCATGTCTACCCCGCGGCTTCCAAGCTCCACACGGTTATGGTACTGCAGAAGGCAGAAGTAAAGGCCCGCATCTTCCTTTTTTACAGACATAATCTTCATGATGTAGGTGATCCTGCCGCTGCCCTTATGGTCACCCTTGAACAAATCCTTGAGCTTGATGCCCCCATGTTCGGTCCTATTTGCATTATTGTAATAGAGGAGGAACTCCATTTCATTCGGGCCTTGATGGAGTTTCCGGAACCAGTACACGGCCTGGCAGCTCGAGCTCTTGCACTCGCAGCTAAGAGTGTGGAGTTTGTCCAATGCAGGGTAGTGGAGCTCTAGTGCGTGCAGGACGTGGAAGGTCACTATAGCGGGAGGGAGACAGAAACGTGGAGAGAGAAGGTGACAGGTCTTTCACTGAGAATATAAAAACAGGTTCATGCCCATATTACTTAAACATTTTTTATAAATGTCTGAATGTAGATGAATAAACTGTTCTGGGAAGCGCCTGATAAAATTTATATTTTGCATCAATTAAATTACTGCTTCACTGGGACCCCTGTATTCCGAAATTGGTACAGAAGATAGATGAATAAACAAACAACAAGTTTTTAAAGATTTAAGATTTCCACCTACAAGTGCGTCACTTAGAATGGTAAAAAAAAATGGAAATTTCGCAATCATACATAATTCACATTGTTATATTTAAAGTGGTAATATTTTTGAGTTTTAAGCAATAATTTAAACACTGGATAATGAGCAATTTCATGAATACCATCTCACACTAGGTAATATTTTTCTTTGTATCCTAGTCTCCCACTGACCATGGTAGGTTAATCACAAAAAATGTTACTAAAAATCTTAAAAACCAAGTTAAATTATGATTGAGATACTTATTGTATAATCTTATACATATAAGTAATATGATTAAAACAGATTATCATGATGCATTACAATTTTTGTTTTTTTTGTCTACATAAGAGGACATAAGCCCCCCAATAAATAATACAACTTAAATAAACACCCAAACTGTGCATAAATCAAAAATGCATGAATTACAACTATGAATATTTATTACATATCTATTGCGTAGCAGTGTAATCAGTGCTATTGAAGAGTCAGATCTGTATCTTGAATATCAACAAATTATGATTGATTACAAAGGTTAATACTGTAATCAGAATAAACATTTTAACAATATTGTCAACATTTTAACAATCATATACATTGAGCGATACATTACATAATAAAAATGGAGCATTCAAAAATAAATTTTATTTAAATTTTTTAGCAATTTACAAGTACTTAACTAGTACGTAACTGTATTTCCTTTGAATAAAAATGTGTTCTTATATTTATGCACATTTAACAGAAATAAAATTATTAGAAGTGATGTGCTTTGCATGATAGTTCACCAGGAAATCAGGAAAGAATTCAACGGTCTACTGATGGCGAAACACCGGAACAGCAATGTGCATTACGCAATGGTTCAAAACAAGGTCTGGCTAAAACTGTGTCTTATGCCCCTATTTTCTTATATGTATTAAATACACTGGGGGAAAAAAAACAATACGAACTGATTAAGTGAAAGTGACGTACAAATCACACATCACATATATCTGGACTTTATGACCTGGCCGCTCAGAAAGAGAGAAAAGGAAGATGAAAGAAAGACCAAAAGACCAGAATGAATTATGAACCCTGGTGAACTCTCCCGTTATCTATCCTACCTGCTGTCCACACAGACACTGTCCACATCCGAGCCAGCTGGGCCATGGTCCTGGTGCCCCAGACGCATTCACAGCATTGTGTCTGCCTGACATCCAGGGTGGGAGCGATGACGGTCTCCTGCAGCCACCCTCTATAAGTGCAGTCTTTGTTACGTCACTGCTCAGCCAATCAATGCAAACCTTTTTGATCAGTGGAAAAAAATGGCACACTACTAAACTGAAAGAGTATCCTCAGTGTTAAGCTTTCTAATATCACAGCTTTTTTTTTTATCATATTTTCATAAAAAAAATAGATTTTCATATTTGAACCATATCTTGTCTATTGTTTTTGTTATATAATTACATTGTAATAAAAATATATAAAAAGTTACTGTAGTACAAAGTATTACAAATAATATTATATAAATATAAAATCCTTTTTTTATAATGATAAACACCAGAGCCGCAGTACAGCTTGATGAGTAGGACAGTGTATGTCAGGGTGCAGTTCACCCAGCAGTGGTGCAGGCATGCAGAGTGCAGTCCCCAGGTGTCCTCGTGCGAGCCGCACAGCTGCAAGCACACCTGCAAACCCTCATGCGCATAACACAATGACAATAAAAAACAGTGAAATATCCTGTTAAAATCAAACTTATAAAAAAATAGCAAAATATTCCGATAATGCAAATAGTGAATTACCTATCCAGTAATTTCTGGTTACATTGCACGTGGTATACTGGGTATTATATAATATTTCAAATATAAATATATACTTTAACTACCAGGTAATATGTATGAATGTACATGTATATGTGTAACGAACACATAACAAATAACATATGTATTAACACTTATTTAAGCAGTTTTTAAAATAAGAACAGATACATATGAAATGCCTGTCACTGAGGAAGAGATCAGCGAGTTGAGAAATTAATTGCTATTCAGAAATGAACAGCTGAAGATATCTTTTTTTTTATTAAAGCACAGTGCTATGTCTTTCATAAATTACCTGATCTGGGAGGGAAACAATTATGTTTTCTAAAAGAGCTAAGAGTCACTTCGTGCGGGCTCAGAGGCCAAGCCGACACCGGCACGAGGCTTCAAATTTTATGTAAAAAAAAAAAAAAACAAATACATTTCATTAAAAAATTTTTAACAAAATGCCTGTTCCTCTCTTTTAAATAATAAATCACGTCTTTGAGAGTGAGTTCCTTGGGAATATATGACTTTAATTTCATGTTCAAATGCGAAGATATAAAACTGTCTTGCAATATTCTTAACTCTCCATCTTTTTAAATTCAGTAGTACTGCAATATATTTCGGAAAACATTTTTGTATATGGTGTAACTTTTTTGCTCCGTGATGTTTATAGTTTCACAAAATATTACGTTTTAAAAAATGGTTTACCTTTTATGATTTTGTAACAATCGGCATAATTTGCACCTAAGTATGTCGTTTAAATTTGAATGATCAGTTAAATTGCATGTTTTATTACATATTCACTAAATTACAATGGAAAAAGTAACAGGAGGGAAATTGATTAGTGGAACTAGATGTAAAAAACTTAAAAACGACACTAAACGAAGCTCTGGTTGCTCAGGTACCCTAGGGTTGGCGCCTGAGCCGAACGACGCCCCTGCGGGGGTCTCGGGAAGCGAGCATGCGGCCTCACCACACTGTACGAGGGTCGAGGCTTGCAAGACACTTCAATACCAACGGGAACGTAAGCCACACATTTCTTTGAAAACCGGAGATATGAAGCGACTTCAACGTCTCCATGAGAAAAAAAAAATACATCTATTGAAGTTAAAGGTAAAATGTAAGTGTGAGATGTGAAATTCTAAGCACTGCGATCTAGAAATTAATGCAATCAGACTTAGACAATCAGACACATATACAGTATAGGTGAGAGCAAGCTTAGGGGTCACAGCGCAGGGTCAGCCAGCATCCAGCACCCCTGCAGCAATTAGCTATTAAGGGTATTGCTCAAAGGCCTGAGGGTGGCACATGTCTGCTGGCCCTGGGATTTGGACCAGTGACCGTCCGATCATGTACACAGAAGCCCAACCTGCAGAGCCACACACGTTAAACAAACAAGAAAATGTATTATAAATTAGTGATGGCCCCAGTCTCTAACCGTGCTGTGTGCACCATCGGTAACCGATTTAAACAGTGAATGAGAGACACTGAGACCTCAATGATATGCACTGAAAACAAACTTTCAGAAAATGACAGTTTTTTGTGGCAAACTGTTGTGTGATGTAATTGTGCAAAGGGCAAATAAAGGATTACTGTTATTACATGTTCCTAAAGGCTGATGAACCATAGCAAGAGCTTCTCCAAAACAGCTGTTCTCCAGTAGCTCAAAGAGCCCACCAGAAGCACCTGTCACTCCACATTGCACTTGCTCAACTGGGCCACAAGCTGCACCAAGCTCCTGCACCATCAGTCACACACATAGTGAGGAGGTTTATATGACTGTGACCTTGTTGTTTGGATGCTTAACACAGGCACAGCCAAGATATACATCTTAAGGACCAGGGCTGAACAGCCAACAGTAGGCTTGAAATGTTAGTAGGCTTTACAAACACTGCTGGATCACTGTTTAATAGCTATGATTGAATTTGTTTACTTAACATTTTAGATGCAAATGGCTTTGGTATTGTATAAATTTAGCATTGTTTTTATTGCTTACCTTGAAATGAATTTGCACCCATTGTTTTGGTGTGTTTCAATAGTCTTGACCTAAAAAAAGGTGCCAAGTAGTGCATTTTTTTCCCAACAAGTAAAATTTTTCATTATGTTTATTATGACAAGTATCAAAACAAAAGTGAAGTTGCTCATCATCTTTAAATATATTGATACTAATGCTATATAAATGTTTTATAAGGGTAGATTATGCAAGTCAAAAATAGATAGCGCCCATTTTTTTTTTACAGGGGAAGTCATTGTTAACAAATGTATTTACTGTACATATGCAGTTTTAAGAAAGTTTTACTGCTTTTATATTTAAATTATATTAATGACTCCAAAGCTGTATGGAGAAGAAAACTCTCTTTTACAGGATTGCACTGTCCCACCTACGGCTTCCTCCAGGACCCCCTACTCACTTTCTGAATCTATGGTTCAGTCACTCGTTATTTTTCATTCAGATTCTCTTACAAAACTGAAAATTATCAAAAGCATTTAAAAACAGGCTTGAAAAATAATTACAATAGGACTGGCTTTTTCATGAAGTTTTAGAAAAAATTGGGTACTACACAGGTAACAAAACACATGGTGTGATAAGGAGCAAGATGAGCAGATTGATAAGAGTGATATAAAAAAACCATCTTTATCTCATTCTATTACCAGTGTCATATCAGAAAGTATTATGGTAAAGAATTACATTATAATAAGAAGTGTGCATCTTCCAACTATTTGGGTAAATTTATAAAATTCAGAGTTTATATTGGAATAATAAACTATATCTATCAAACTATCAAAATAATTATGATTACTGACAATCATGTTCCTTATCATAAGCATAGTTGTCAAAGAACTTATTTTGCCCTGAAAGTCTTACTAAAAACAACATTTGCAAACCATTGAGTTTAAAACGGAAGGAAATTTATTGCATAGTCTTAAAAAGGACGTACAAGCACAGTTTTAATTAACATTAACATCTCTCAAGTTAGATCAAATAAAATAAACTGCAGAAAGAGGATAGATCAGGTATAATCTTAGAAATTCTTACTGCATGGCATTTTGTCTCAATCTGGAAAACATAGCACTTCTTTTAAGGCATTACTGATTTAAGAACTACTGGAGCAGCACTAGTTTTGAAGATAAATATACACAGAATAGACATTTAATTTAATGGGGGGATATTAAGAGAAACCGCATTATGTACGCATGACGTTAACTAGACCCAAAGCCCCGCGAAAGGTGCCGTTTTCAAACAGATGGCTTGAACCTCCCTCCTTTTTGGAAACTGACGTACGGTGCAAACAAGTTAATCAATTCAAAATGTCAGATTTTCTTTAAGGAAAGAATATTCCATCCTTGAAACAAAGTTGTTTTTTCAAGCATATTGGAATGTGTATGCATACTTCTTACCCACTTAAAATCCACAACAAACCACAACCAAAAAGTAAAGGAACGAGTATTTAGGGTTCAGTCAGAGTCTTCATCATCAAGGTACTCCTCTGCGTTGCTGTGTGTTCGGCTAATGTCTGTTAAATTAAAAATGAAAATTAGAAAGGTTTTTAAATCTAATTTAAACAAAAGTAACAGTAGAATGAAATTCTGGTTTTACAGTAACAACTATATACATTTCCCATATGCCAGATGTCACATTTCAAGTACTTATTTTTTTTTTCTATGTTTTTGTAGTTGCAACTTTTGAAGAGACTACAACGGAAACATTTTGAATATTGTAAATCAAACATGCATCTGGGCTCCCTTGGAATGATATCAGGCAGAATCCACTTGCCCATGTAGGCTAATGATGACAAAGCATACAAGGGTGGAGTGAATGGAGATCAATTATCAGTGGAGCAATTTACTGCTTTAGATGTAGCTATACACACTATCCCTAGTGCTGCTGCAGCCATTGCAGGGCACATGCCCTAGCTGTGCCACAACGGCTGTCTGTAGTAAGCCCAGAAAAGGCAAACTGGTTCCAGTTCCATGTGCTGGGTTCTCCCTGACCGCCTGAGCGTGACATCGCTCGATCGAGCATAAAGTGCGCAGAGTGATGAATGAGGGCTGGACAGCACACACATCAGAAGTGATGTGTGCGGCTCTGCATTGCTTGAAAGTTAGAATGAACTTAACGTGTTGAAGGAGAACTATGACAGGAATATGGGCAATTCCAGTTATGGAGAAAAATGGGAAAATCACTAGTAAAATGCATACGCGTGCGCATAAATTTTAACCAGAAGTTAAATTCACTGCAAGAAAATTCCCATCTCATAGTCGTCTTAGATACTTCATTCGTATAAAATGAAAACAGCAAGGTTGCCCTCTTCTGGAGGGAAGAACTTACTGCCTCCTTGTTTCCTCTTCAGCAGGGAAGCACACTGCGCATTGGTGGCCATGTCCAAGGCCAGCTTCTTCTCATTGTTAAGGACGTCCGTCCTTGCATCTGTGGGACAGCAAGACTACAGGTCAGACTGATTATGCATGGAATTATCAATTCAATTACTGAAACAGTTTTCAATTTCCGATTCTAATTTCAACTGTGACGCAAACATACATATACAAGGTGTGCAAAGCCTAGCTCCAACTCACATGCTAATGGGAGAAGAGGACCTTAAATGTACTGTAAATGGCTTCTTTAATTATAAGTTGTATCTAATTAGCCACAATATTGGGGCGACACCATGGTAAATGTCATTTGTATTCTGTAATTATGAGCCAACACCGCCATGAGTCATTTGTGAACATTTTAGCTGAAAACTCCACTTCCCCCTACAGAGAACCTAGCATGATGCTATGCTTGCATTGCAGGACCTGTAATTTGGGGAAATTGCTCAGGTTCCTCCAGTTCAACATCAGCTGAAAGCCAGTCAAAATGCATGCCCCATGTCAGCTCCTGTGACTGTAGCACCCACTATGCAGTATATGCTGGCCAACTAAGGCACTCACTCTTGTTAAGTAACATCTCCACTATGTCCGAGTAGCCCTTCCAGGAAGCCGCGTGCAGCGCTGTGTCACCCAGTTTATTCTGGAAAAAAAAACACAACTAAACCACAAGTATTCCTATAAATCAGAAGAATGCAGTCATTGCTTGGAGTCTTTTATAAGATATAATATCAGTCCATTATAGTCTGTGCTTATTCATACAATATAATTAATGATAAATTATCCACTTTGTGGGCTTAGCAGTGTTTGATTTTTTTGCAGTATCTAGTCAAATCTGGAAATCAGGTGTATGAATAATTCATGACAGCTATAACATAAAATCTAAAAATTAGCTATTACAGTTTAAAACTCCTGTTCCAAAAAAACAAACTGGTTAAATATATTCTAGTGGCAGAGTTCTAACAACACTTCATATGAACACCATTACTGCTAATAGAAGATTAATATTATGCATAAACTATTCCTTGTGTATGTGAAGAGTTTCTTCCATTTGAAAAGTCTGCATGCACTAAACTCAAGATTGTTTGGTGGAAAGCTGACTCACCTGCTGATTGAGCTCGATATTAGCATGTCCCAATAATAGCTCCACTACATCTATTAAAAGGAAGCAAAAAGGAATGTCACATCAGATGATGAAAGGTCCAATGACAGACAAAAGGATGATACAAACATTCATTCATTCACATAAAGTTACATCATTCACATCAAGGCATCCCTCTTTTAATCAAAGGTAGACAAGGGAAAATCAATCACATTTTTTAGGCAAGAACTAACTTGCAGAAGAAATACAGTAGGAAACAAGATGCAGCCAGTTAATTTGCATTGCTCATGAAAAGTGATCTACAAAGAAAGGCCAACAAAAGGGGTTTTTGTCATGGGAAAAGCATGAATACCTATGCAAACCTTTTAAGCAGCAAAAGAAAAATATCAATGTCAAAAAAACAATATAATAACAGGTCACATGAAAACACGCGACGGAAACGAACACTTGCGACTATTACTGGAACCTTACCTCTGTGTCCTCCGTGGCATGCCCAGTAGAGGGCAGTATTTCCAGCCTTGTCCAGGCCATTAATTCCCACCTTATTGTCCAGACACTCCCGCAGCCAGCTCAGATTACCTGGAATTCATACACCCAAGAGATTACTTCCTGAACCCCATTCTTTGTTCATCGTATTCAACACTGACGTTAATGAACATTTTAACAGCATATTAAGGTCACCACTAGTTTCCTTGTCTTTAATCCTCAAGTTAGACGGAGTAAAATGCAATAACAAAAAAAAAAGGCACATGATTTAAAATTTTTAATTTATGAAATTATCTTCCTAAGAAATATTTGGTAATTCAAACAAACATGATTGTGCATTTGAAGTTGCCATTTCCAGCTACATCATTACAGCCAAGTCAAATGTATTAATTTTTAGAGTTAGGAAGTGATGAAGGAAGAAAAAAAAAACTAATTACTCGCACATTATATGATTAATAGGATTGGCACTCCAGCCACTGGGAGGATTTTTTTTTTTTTTATACGCCTTGGTGAATTTGTCCCCCTTCTCAGCCCCTTACCCCCTGCATTCCACAAGGCTTCATTCTGGGTCCTATCCTTTATACACTTCACACAGACTACATTACATTAGCAAATATAGCTGTTCTCTTCGTTGCCATGCTGATGATACTCAACTTTATTTGGCACTTAAATCAGTAGAGGGCAATTCAGTGCACCTCATCCTTTAAATGACATTTAATTACTCACTTCTTCATGCTGGCTTACAAACAGTGGGTAGAATGAGAGATGTTTTCTTTATTTTATTGTTGGTTCATTTGACATTGACTCATTAATGTATGTATGGCCCTACAAAGTATACATTTTATTTTGTGACATTAATGTTGATATACCATTGATTTTTATATATTTTATGATTGGACAATTTAATCCCAACCATGCGGCACATCTAAAACCTGGCAAAATCTGGCAAATGGACAACTCGCTGATCTGTCCTTCAGTCCCTGCACGCAATCTCAGAGTAATCATGGAAAATCACCAGTCCTCTTCCTCACATATTGCTCATCTTTCCTGCTCACAACAGGTGATCAATTATCATTGTTGAGCAGTGAGCATTGCTGAGCAGTGTTTGGGGATGGGACCTTGCTCAGGGTACCTCAGAGGTACTTGCGGGTCGGGGACCTGAATCGGCGACCTTTCGATTACATGGTTGCGTCCCTAACCATTACACCACCTGCCTGCCCCAAGCAGACCCTATGAGGTTGAGTTTCAAAGCCAGGTGTTCCCAGCCAGAATCAGGGATTCTACCTCCCCGGCCTCATGTCGGTTTCTCCTGTTCAATATCAGATGGATTCATCCATTTCTTTCCACATAGGCCAATTAAGATACTTGCTCAATCCCTCGTCATCTCACGCCTCGAATACTGTAACTCGCTCCTAGCGGGTCTGCCGCTAAGTGCCATTCATCCTCTCCAGCTGATTCAGAATGCAGCTTCTCGGCTGGTTTTCCATCTTCCCAAGTTCTCCCACACCACTCCTTTGTTACGCTCCCTCCACTGACTTCGTGTAGCTGCCTGCATCAGATTCAAAACACTGCTCGCCTACAAAGCCCAAAATGGTCCAGCACCCTCCTACCTAAAAGATCTCACCACACCCCGCACTGCAATATGATCTCTCTGATCCTCAAGCACAGCTCGATTGGTCCCACCATCTCTCAAGACACAAAGACGACATGCATCTAGACTCTTCTCTGTCCTGGTACCTAGTTGGTGGATTGAACTCCCCTTAGATATCCGAACAGCTGAGTCCCTGGGTGTCTTCAAATGATGGCTAAAAACCTACCTCTTTCAGAAATACCTGGATTAGCACTTCCAGTATTATACTCTTTTCATAGTAAAGTACTAGACAGATAGTATTTATTGATATTTACTAATGGAGTCTAAAAGCACTTATGCAAGTCGCTCTGACTAAGAGCGTATGCCAAATGCTGTAAATGGCTCTAAAAAAAGAGAAGCCTGACATCACTGAGATGCTAACTGAAAGTTTTGATTTTAACTCTGAATTCTGAACTATCATGCTGTTTAAACCAAGAAGCGATACTATAGGTCTCACCTATGCTAATTTATCCTTTGTCATATGTGGATACTGGCAGGCGTCTTAAATGCTCATCTTAAGTGGATTTCTCAAGTGGAACTGGGAGATCCACTTGCATTCTTTGAAAATACAGGCAGTTATATATATATATATATATATACACACATACACACACACACACACACATATACACATACGTATACATACACACACACACACAGTCACACACACACACACACACACACACACACACAGACACACATACATATACACATACATATACATACACACACACACACACAGACACACATACATATACACATACATATACATACACACAATGACCTGGGATTATTAGGAACACCATACTAATACGGTGTTTGACCCCCTTTCGCCTTCAGAACTGCCTTAATTCTATGTGGCAT
>JAODKM010000039.1:10782828-10794464 GCA_026780845.1 Petrocephalus sullivani
CGAGTGGTTATTTCAGTCAAAGTTGCTCTTCTATCAGCTTGAATCAGTCGGCCCATTCTCCTCTGACCTCTAGCATCGACAAGGCATTTTCACCAACAGGACTGCCGCATACTGGATGTTTTTCCCTTTTCACACCATTCTTTGTAAACCCTAGAAATTGTTGTGCGTGAAAATCCCAGTAACTGAGCAGATTGTGAAATACTCAGACCGGCCCGTCTGGTACCAACAACCATGCCACGCTCAAAATTGCTTAAATCACCTCTCTTTCCCATTCTGACATTCAGTTTGGATTTCAGGAGATTGTCTTGACCAGGACCACACCCCTAAATGCATTGAAGCAAATGCCATGTGATTGGTTGATTAGATAATTGCATTAATGAGAAATTGAACAGGTGTTCCTAATAATCCTTTAGGTGAGTGTATATATAAAAATAAAGGCATCTAAGCATAAAACACAGACGAGTGCTACCCACCTCGCTTAGCAGCTTCATGGAGTGGATTGTCTATCGATTCAGCCTGTTCAGCAACTGTAATTTCACAAATACAGAATTCATATTAACACAGAATTGCAGTTTTCTCTTGTTTTTATACACATTGTTTTAAGCAGGAACTACAAAAGTTAAACAAAAATGTAGCTGTGCTCATGGGGCAGAGAAAGATGAGGAAGATGGTCCCTGCCCTCCTTGCTCCAAACTGCTGCACTCTTTTGTTTGGACTAAGGCAAGGTGTTCTACCTTGCATGCAAAGAATACATAAAGTTAATTCCACAAAAGTGTCACTATGGGCATTTCAACACGTATCAGCATGTATTACTTAAAACAATAACACTTCTGCATTATTCAATACATCATAATAGATACCAATAAAATTCATAGCAAAATAATGGTAAACTAATGTAACTGAACCACACTGCATTAAGCTGTATTGAGCATTTTGTGATAGCAAAGTTGCCAGGCTTGGCAAAGTAAGGGGCTTAGGTTATCAGTCATACACAGATTACCACTGTGTGACGTTTATACAAGAGTTATGACTGCTCGGCTCAGGCTGCACTTACCATAATTGCTGGGAATCAGGCCAGTCCGTCCTCTGCATGTCCCCTTCCACCAGTTACTGTCACTCTGAGATGTGGTGAGAGACACACAACCAATCAACACTAAGATAATGCTTTACCTTGGAACAATACATGATCTGCATCACTGACAGATCAAGACTGATATCAGGCCGTGTTGATGAATACACTTTCTTATTAGGCTATATGTTCAATTTTCCCAACATAAGCAATAAGAAAATGACACTCACTGTATCAGAGATGTACAAAATGTCTCCTTCTTCAAAGTACAGTTCATCAGGCTAGGATGTAACAGCAATGGTCAGAACTTTAAGAAAGATGAGGCATACCACAGCATGCATATCGACTTTCAGTTTCTTGATAGTTTTATTACAATCCTGTTTTAATTTTTGCTCATTTGAGATAAAGTTACAGACAAAAATTTAATGGCTTGTTAATTGCTTTACAAAACAATTCCTTGTCAAACAAAGTAAAATCAGCCTGACATTGTGTGTTAATACATTCATTACTGTTTGACAAAATGTAACGGTGCTTTTGTGTGAAGATCTACATCTACAGATTCAATCCAGATAAACTGAACAGTGGAACTAACAATGCATGCACCTCTTTCATGATGAGAACATTACATACTATTAAGACTAAATTTTAAAAATTGCTATGGAAAATAATACTTACAGTTCTGGGGTCAAAGGTGAATAATGCTCGAAATACTTTGACTTGCCCTAACATAAAACAAGCAAGCAAATATGTAAATGCCTTAGTTCCACATTATAACAACCCACGTAAACTAATTCTGTTCTGAAAAGAGAATTTATATATTTATTGGCCAGTCACATTTCTTAAAAGTGAAATATTATCTAGCAAATACGAATAAGAAATATTGCAAACGCCAAACACCAATTCACCAGTAATGAATTATAATTTGACATTGTTAAAATTCTGTATTTGATCTGGCAACACCATACAATGTACATTTTACAGCAATACAAGGGTTTCAGATATGTGAGCTATAAGAGTGAACGCCAACAACACTGCTTCAGCTATTGTGTTTATGAACCAAAATAAGGTATGTTTGCAGAGGCTTGACTTACAAGCTTGATGCAGATAACAGGCACTATCCTAAGGCCCTCATTTGACTGACACCGGAGGTGATTGGTCATTCTCCGATAATTAGTAAAAATGCTACAGATAATGAATAGAGGTTGGCCATTTGTGAATAAGGTCATTCAACTCCAGTGTCTCAGTTCCCCATTCTGACTGGGAGTTCAGCAGATATGAACACAAACCAAACGCCCAAGATGTGTCAACCAGTTGCGCATTTCAAAACTTCTGTAGACAGATAATCCAGAAAACACGAGGTCCCATCCTGCAAGTCCATCTGATACCGGCGTTCATGCACAATTAAATAAGGCCCTTAGTTGTATGCCAAGGAAAATTCTGCATTGGAGAAAATAATTATACAATAAACTGCACTACTTCAGTCTACAAACACAAACATCCGTGAAAGACCTACTTCATGAGTGGTTTGCGAACAATGCTGGTCTTTCTTGTTTGGCTGTATCGGGAGAACTTAACACGTTCATATTTTCGTTTATTCGGGGCCGTACTTAGTTATTCATTGCAAAAAAAAATCAACAATGCAGTACAATGCAGAGGTTGAAGCTTTGGGGAAAGCTGCAGGGGGACACATGGAGCTTTTCACGACGGGACGAACACGGCATTCCTTCTCCGGGAAGATCGCGGCGAGCACGGACTTGCCGCGGCGCGCGGGATATTAAATTCCTCACGCCACGCACCGAAACACAGACCCGAGGGGAGACATCGGCGCGGAGCGCTCGCTAATGTCACTCACACACACACACATACACACACACAGAAACACGCTCTCTGTCCGAGGACAACCGGCCGCAGCGACTCGCAGGCGCCGTCAAAGCCGCCGCCAGGAGCACCAGCAGACCGATTCTATTCGACACGCTCCCTCTCAATCTTCGCAGCATCTAAAGATACAGAAAAGGAGGGGGGGCGACGGAGTTCGACCCGCATGTGCGCGGCCTCGGCACTCCGCTCCTTATCGGACCGGGAGATCGGCGTGAGATTAGGGAGGCCGCCCCCCGCGGCCCGCACCCACCTGCCGCAAATAAACCGTCCGCGGTTCCGCGCGGCGAAAACGGGAAGTGCGCTGCGAGGGAGGCCGAGCCCGGGCGGCAGGGCCCTCCCGACGTCGCTGCGAGCGGCGGCACCTGAAACGCACGTTATACGCCGGTGCGGCCGGGCCGCCGAGCGCTCGGTCTGCGGCGCAAACTTCGGAACCCCGTCAGCGCCCGGAGCGAAAGCCCGCCGCCCCCGCCGCTCTCTCCCACGAAGGGAAGTTTCTTATACCGCGTTTTAAAAACGGTCACGCGTCCGCCCTCACCTGGCTTCGCCGGCTTTGGGGGTGGCTTTGACATTTCTCCGCAGGACACGAGAGAAGCGCGAAGGAAGAGGCAGCGAACGTCCCGAATTAGCGGCAGACGGCGGCGCGCCTCCGGACTGCAGCCCCCGACGAGGAAGTGGTGTCGCTCGCGCAGTATGCGGAAAGGCGGCGGTGCGCATGCGCGCCCGCGGGCCGAGCTGTCAGCGCAGCAGAGTCCTGCGCTCAGTGAACAAGAAGCCATTTACGTGTTTGGGAAAGCGCGTCTCTCCGTGTAATGCACGGCGAAGTGCTGCTGTTTGGCGCTTAGGATGAAATAAATATGCAGGTAGAGCTCAGAGCCCGTTTCTTCGCCACTCCAAACTTTCCAGGCGGATAGATCCGTCCGCCCACATGTGGGTGACGTGGGCTGCCTCCCCGTCGGGGGTATTTACGAGCTGCTGGGGAAGCATCGGCAGCACATTCACAACTGCCTTTAGCGTTTTATTTTTTATTCTCTGGCTCTAAGCGATACCTGGGTGAGATGCTCTTCTTATCCAGTGTGCAAGTTGAAGTTTTGAATTTATCGAGTCGCTCGGGTCATGCTTTTTCTGCAACTGTTATACGTTTGTTTAAATATTTTTTATTTATTTTTTTTTTAGCGGACATCGATTCTGGTTCTTATGCATACGATATAAAACTATAAAGTTCATTTCAGCAATGTGTTGGGGGGTTGGTAATTGTTGTCTGCGTCTTTGTGCAAGCAAGCTACATTTTCTCTCATTTTCTAGAGTTTCCAGTAAACCGAAAATGCGGCAGTTAATTATTGGTATTGGAGGGTAAGTATAATATGTCAGTCTTATGTCTGAGTATTTGTAGAGTGAATCAATGCAGCAATAGTTTTTTTGAAAATCTCAAAATAGGTATATTACTGATGCCTCATTGTTGTTAATAGTAGTAATAATAATAATAATAATAATAATAAGTTCTAAGGATAGTTTTTCCCCCCCAGAATAACCAATGGTGGCAAATCCACTCTTGCCATCAGCCTCCATGAGCACATTCCCAACAGCTGTGTCATTGCCCAGGACACCTTCTTTAAGGTAATTTTAAGGAATTTTACGTGTAACTTAAATAGTGCAGAGGAGTGAGAACATCTCTGAAGAAGCACAGTTTAACAACAAACTTTCTAGATCAGTTTCACGTATGTTAATCTATATTGGACAACTAGTATTTCTTAGATACAGTTAGTTATTATGAAGAAAAAAGTTATGAACTGTTTCCTCCTATGGATGGGTGCTTTATTTAAGTAAGTAGCTTTTTGTTTTATGAATGGGCTGCATTATGGATATACTCAGCTGCCAAGGGCAAGGATGTCTATGTTGCAAAAGTTAGTAATGGTCACTGTTATGGTAAATGTTTAGGATAACTCATTGGTACCAGTTGACTACAGAGGGTTTAAGGAATATGATGGTAAGGATTTCCTTCTGTAATATTCTTTTCTGTTCTAATTTCTTCATTACTAATTTTTTTCTAAACATACATAAAGTGTTTGTATATTAAAATATCTTTAAAACCTAACAATTGCAACCATCTGTATCATTAAAAAGAGAGTGATTGCTAAAATGTACCAGAAAATAAAATAGTGTGTTATTCTCATATGTTTTAAATGTTTTTACTACAGGTGTAATATGTTTTTTGTTTTGGTTGCATTATCTTGAATATTAGAATATTCGTTTTTTAATTTTGGCTTATTTTTTAATTATATCAAGCAGATTTTTTCCTTCAGCTGTATCATTGGGCATTAACAAAACATTTATGTGTTTTTTTTTTTTTTGCAATGTAAGTCATTGACTCTCTCAATATGGATGAAATGATGTCTGAAGTCCGGGCCTGGCAGAAGGACCCAGCAGCATTTCTAAACTCCTGTGGACTGAGAAGTCGGTGTCCAAAATTATCAGGGGCACCTGTTGATATATATACCCTTATCATAGAGGGTTTCCTTATCTACAATTACAGGTAACTGTATAAACACATGGGAACAGAGATATATTAATGAACTAATGGACTACTGTAATAAAGCATGTTATAACACACCACTGTATGCCTATAATACCCGCTGTTTCGAAAACCAGTAAAATTTGATGACAATTAAAAAAAAGTTTGCAATGTTCCCCTGCTGAAGTATTATACTGCTCATTGAGTGCCAGGTTTTTTTGGTGATTTTCAGACCCTTGAATGAATTAATAGATATGAAATACTTCTTGCACATTCCCTATGAGACATGCAAGGAAAGAAGGTGGTAAGGTTATATATCTTGCTTTTTTGTTTGTTTTTTACTTTTTGAGCTTAAGCTTTAAGTGGATTTGCCGGGAGTAATTTTGAGACCTGCATGGAAAGTCAATTAAAGCTTCTAATGGCACATTATAGTCAGTTACTTTATTGAAACCCAATATATGAGAAACCACCATCAGTAAAACTCATAGAAAAGTGCTTACAGCCTGGTCTTTTTTTCTTTTATAAATTTAATCTTAAGCTCCATGAATAGTATTTGAATTAGTGTTTATGATTATGCTTTCTAAATTAATAATATAGTGCTGTGATTCTTAATATATTATCATAGTTATGTTTATATATATGTGTTTCTCTTTAAGTACTGAATATCTGGAGTCCAGGGTGGGTGGGAGATTTGTACTGAAGGCTGTGTTTTACTTTTCCTTCATTGTGTGATTTACTCTTCCCTGTTTTTGTCTGGTTTGGGAGCTTGCGCACGTATAATCCTCCCGACCCCTGTGGATACTTTGATGGATATGTGTGGCCCATGTACCTGAAAAACCGAAAGGAGATGGAGGATACAGTTTCAGACCTTGGTGTGTTATTCATCTTGCTGGCTATTAAATGAGTATTTCCACTTTAAAAGCAGTGACTGGTTTCCACATTGCTCAGCCAGTAAACATTCTTAGACAAGGATAATTGCATCATTTTGCTAATGATGTTATTCCTTATTGTGTAGTAATTGCCACAGTGCAATTTGTGGGCTGTCAGTGGCAGTTATGGCTCTGATCATGTATCTTTTCACTGTGAGATACGGGGCATATCTGTTAGCCCAGTATAATGCAGAAGTAACTGAATTCCGATGCTTCAGCAAGCATCTGTTCTTGATTATTTGTTCATTGGCACTGACTCATTATTTCATTATAGTGTATTTAGATGGAACGCAGTCAAGAGAGAAAATATTTGCCGAAGTGTATAAAAAAATCCAAATGGAAATGGATAAGATGTCAGGTAGGACTTACCTTTGAGTATTGGCTTGACTTTGGAGAAAGTAGAGTTAAATGTATATATGCGTATAAAAGTGATAATTGCAATTGCTTGAAGACTATTTTTTTTGTTTTCTGTTTTTAGGAATGGACTGAAGGATGTGTTCAAGGAACTTCAGTTACTTTCATCCCATTTTAGTTAAAATACATCTAGGCGACACAAAATAGCAAGACGTACAAGCTCGTACCTACCATTGAGGACACTGAGGTCAAGTCCTTAGTATTTATTCTGCAAAAGCCATGGTCCATTGTAGGACAAACCAAGGACGGGCTAATATTTTGACCATGGTATTTTAAAAATCCTGGCTACAGCCCTGTGGATATTGAGCACAGTTGAAAATGTCTCACAGATTATTTAAAACTCTAATTTAATTGGACAGCATTGTTGCAAAAAGGGAAATAACTTAAAAGACCATCCACCTTTACTCCATCCAACAGGATGTGATGTCATTTCATCAAAGAGCAATTCCAGATACCATTTACTTATTTATTTATTTCTGCGTGCGTGGATGCAGTTTAATAACAAATGTATTCATGGATCGATGGATCCTGTACTGCAGAATATGGCAAATACTGTCACAAACAAAGCAGTGCCAAGGCATTTAACAATCTGTTATAAATATTCCATGTTGAGGTCTCATTAATCTTAAAGGAAAACTCTAAAATACACTGATGTATACATATGCATAGTGTCTGTTGTTTAATTCTATTTCTGTTTTTTGTCAATCTTTGTTGGAAAATCTATGGATCTGTTGCCTGAGAATGTGGAATAGGGTAAAATCGCTCTAATAATCACACAATCATTGTAATATAGTTTTCATCATATCATGCAAAGCAATTATTGTGGTGGTTGTTGTTGTTAACGACTATATTTTATATATAACAATATGGAAAAGTTGTCACTTCCAAACCAAGCTGCTGGATTTCACCGACTTCAACAAATAACAGATTTTCATATATTTCCGTCTTTTATCTTCATTGGGCACATGAAATGGACGACTAAAAGAAAATTAACAGGTAATTTGTAAAATCAAATGATTGTCACAAGGAAGTGGAGTCACACAAAATGTACTGTATTGAAAGGGAGATGGGTACAATCCTAAAGCTATTGTTCAGGCAATAGAAAAGTGACAAATGGACATGCATATTTAACACAACAGTGGCATCAGATAGCAGCTAACCCATAAAAAAAAAACAGATTTAGGCCCATTCCAGTTGTGCTATTTCAAACACATCTAACAAAAGTTTCTCCAAAACTGTCCAATTCAAGCAACAACAATGTACCACATCACCATGTAAATTTCTACTCATGTCATCTAACCACCATGGCCACCACGAGCTAGCTGTTGTTTACTCACTTGCTCAAGAGTGGACATGTTTACATAAACCTGAAACAGGTAATATGTTGCTCTGAACATCAATGTAGCCAGTGGTGTAATCATATGTGTTTTATAAATAAAGGTGAAAAGATGTTTGTAGCATTTCCTCATCATAAATGTCTGCTATAATGACCATTGGCTGGTTCTCTTAATAATGTATGTGTCATATTTCTGTTTTGCATTAAGTACTTCAAAGATAACAAAACATCACTATCAGTGGTACACCTTTTTCAGTTATCTACATCGATATATGTGCTAACCTGGCTGGCCTATCATTGGAATTTCAAAACACTGATTATTGTTTTTTAGCTCAAAAACTATTTCTTATATAATTAGTTAAGTTGGTATTTTTGTCTGTTAATGATTATCCAAAGTAAATATAGTTCAAACAGTTCAAAGTTTGAAGGCTGATTGAGCAGGAAAAAGGCATTTAAAACATAAATAGGTTTCTAGGAGGATCCTGGGAAAGACAGAACCAAAGCTCACCAGGACGGTAAGCTCCACGAGTTCTTATCAGTACTAGATTTTAAAATCTTGCGCATTATATATTTTTATTTTATTATAATAAAAAATGTTAATTATTGATGCAAATAAAGTGACTCAGATCTACAGTGAGGACAAAAGTGTAGACTTGAATTATTTGGTTGAACAGGCTGTTCATTTTCAGATTTCTGTTGGATTACTAAAATGAGACCAGTCCTGGTTTTGTTCACCGTGTTGGCGGTTCCTTGTATGACCATCCAAAATGACGACGATGACAGTGACTCCCATGGAAATGAGCACAGTAACGACGGCCTGGATATCTACCAAAACAACGCTGGCTTTGCTTTCCAACTCTACAAACACATTACTGCCCAGCCCGAATCCCAATCTAAGAATGTCTTCTTTTCCCCCTTGAGCTTGTCTCTTGCCCTGGCCGCGCTCTCTGTGGGGGCACGAGGACAGACACACCAGCAGCTTTTCAATGGCCTGGGTTTCAACGAGACAGAGATCACACCAGAGGAGGTGAATGCGGCCTTCCATGGCATCCTGATGAATCTCAACAAAAAGGAAGATGTGGACGTCTCTGTCGGCAGTGCTCTCTTTATCAAAGAGTCCTTCAACCTCCGGCCTGAGTTTTTAGAGACTTTGAAGCGATTTTATCATGCTGAAGGATTTACTGTAGATTTCAATAAGACTGCTGAGGCCACAGAACTTATTAATAATTATGTAAAAGAAAAAACCCATGATAAAATAACTAATGCAGTTAAAGATCTGAACACAGATGCACTGATGCATCTAATCAGTTACATTTATTTCAAAGGTAAGTAGTGTAAATGAATGAATTAAAAAAAAATAAAATAATATATATATATATATATATATATTAGCCACTCATCCATCCTCTTATTTGGGGGACCAGGAATTTATCCCAGGTAACAAGGCACATGGCAGGAGCATTCCCTGAACAGGACACCGCTCCACCACAGAGTGCATACACGTATAGTCATAAACTATGGGTAATTCTGAGATATCAGCTATTCCAATCACATCTTTGGACTGTGGGACGAAACACATGCAGACTGAAAATAAAAGACAATTATCACTGGAGCCTTAATTGGATATGTGGATATGAAAGGGGGGCTGGATGCATAGATAAAGAATATTTTGTCTATTATTTGATAAAGCTGTATTAACTTTATAATTTCCTTCTTTTTTCAAAGGTAAATGGGAGTTGCCTTTCAATCCTCTTGACACTAAGGAGAGTGCGTTTCATGTTGATGAAAATACAACAGTTTCTGTTCAAATGATGTATCAAAGGAAAAATTTTCACATATATTATGATCAAGAGATAGCCGCAGCTGTTCTGCGGCTGCTTTATCGAGACTCGGTTTCTATGATGCTGGTTCTTCCTGAAAAAGAACTGAAGACATTGGAGGACGTTTTACAAGCACGTCATGTGGAAAAATGGCATAAATGGATTCAGGAAAAGTAAGCATGGTTAGGTCTCAATGCTGTACTTTTAGAATCAGGAAGCACATCACGAACCAATGAGTAAAGTTAAACAGATAATTAAGAACATTAATTAAAAGTTTAGTTTTGATTTGATTTTCTGTTATTTTACTAACACTATATCCTTCTAAACTCTAATCCCAAAAGTCAGTAGCAAAATACTATTAAATGTGAAAGTCATTTCTTTTTTATATCTTTCTAGTATATGTGAAGTTTTTCTGCCCAAATTTTCAATATCAACATCATATTCTCTTGAAAATGTTTTGAAAAACATGGGGATCATCGACATTTTTAGTGAAAAGGCAAATTTTACAGGCATCTCAGAATTCCCAGGAATACTAAGGACCTCGAAGGTAAGAGACCCCCGAAAAAATAAACAAAAATAAAAAAGGGAAAGAAAAAAAAACAGGGTCATTATAAATATTGTTTTACATATACTGACAGCTTCTGCTTTTGTTTTGAGGAGACACAATTAAGTTAATGTATTACGCAATTGAAACTGTTAAAAAATCAAATCACAATAATGTATGCCAGTTAAATCCTGTATGACTATTAAAACCAACTCTCTCTGTTTCATTTTCAGGTTATTCACCAGGCTACTTTAGACGTTGATGAAATGGGAACTACAGCATCTGCGGTGACGAAAATTGCCATAAGACCACTTTCAAAGTTTTCAGCACATACCCTGAATTTTAATCGTCCCTTTTTGCTTGTCATATACAGTCACGAAACCAAGAGTATACTCTTCCTGGGAAGAATTGTCAATCCAGCAGACGTATAGATCTGTTGTCATGCTTTAATAACAGAACATCACAACATATAGTTTAAGATGTTACGTCTGGGCGAAAAGCTTAAAAAATGTAGAAAAACACCTGTAAACTGTCAGCAATATTTCATTTATTAGCTTTTCTCGGCATTGTGCAGAGGACTCTCTTTGCTGTCAAATCGCAATCATTTGAAGCGTGGCATTCTGGTGAAGTGGGGAGTCTAGCTGCCACGCACGGAAGCTGGCAGACATTTGACAGTATTACGCCGAAACATACTACACTATACTTTTTCGCCCTGAATCTCACTGGATGACGATTTGTTGTTTGATACATATAATGAAAATAAAATACGTAATTTAATCCTGAAATGTACTTTTCTAACTTTATATTTAGACATTAACCAAGTCCATCATGCATTATATATATATATATATATATATAATATATACATATATTTTTTTTCCTTTTTTCAGAGGTGTCAATTTCAGGTCCAGAAAGTAAAACTCCAGACCAGGATTTTGTTTCAACCAACTAGTTGAGTACTCTGTGACTGTGACTCTTTATGCTTTATGATTGGTTGAAATAAAATCCTGGTTTGGATTTTCACTTTCTGGACCTGAAATTGTATGTATACGCACACATTTGCACTCACCTAAAGGATTATTAGGAACACCTGTTCAATTTCTCATTAATGCAATTATCTAATCAACCAATCACATG
>JAODKM010000039.1:10795087-10833885 GCA_026780845.1 Petrocephalus sullivani
TATTAGTATGGTGTTCCTAATAATCCTTTAGGTGAGTGTGTATATATATATATATATATATATATATATATATATATCCCTACATGTTATCATTATCATGATGGAAGTCAGAGGAAATATTGTATGAAATTATATCAAATACTTTGAGGCAAATATGTGAAATAAATAAGGGTTACTGGCCCGATTGATATGCAAAATTTATCGTGGCAAAGTCCATGGCCGATTTAAAATCCAACTTTAGCCCTGGTTACAGGTTTCAAAGTGAAATCAACCTAGTTCAAATGTGTAGAGCACGCATATTTGGCGTAACTCGATTAATTTACCTGATCGCCTTCCTACTCGATTGATTTTGCCTGGTGACATCAGTCGCTAGCGATGGCTGAAGGGTCTGGGGATCTGACTGTAGATGGAGAGCGAGAAGGGAAATATATTTGCAAAAACAGGGATAAATGCTCGAAAGAAGAGGAAGAGAGGCTCGAAAGACAACATTTCTGGAAAGTCATAGATGCCTTTAAATATTATAGGTAAATTGTCTCTTACCAGTTGACCGAATTTGTAAACGGAGCTAATTCTGTTTAGCCATCTAGCTAACTAGAACATGCTCTTTGTAAGAGCCTGAGATGTGAGTAATAAGAGCCGCGCGGATACCATCCAGATTAATGTAAGCCAGGCATGCATATGTTACCTTAGAGTAAGGCAGGAATTCGGTTTTTTTCCTTTCTTTCTTTTGGTGCATTTTATATTGTAGCAGCAACGGGAATGTTGTAGATTACGTTTAGAAAGATTACTTTATTTTTTACTTTCTAAAATTAAAAGTATCTTTAGACTTTATGTGTGTTTGTAACTCAACATGCCAGTGATTTATAGCTAGTTAATGGGGGGCGGTGGATTGTCATTCTCGATTTCTGTACTGCTTTAATGCAGGATATCGTTGCGCTTCGGGCAGTTCACTGGTTACTGTTTTGCGAATAATGACAGTTACCTGCTGTTTAAATGATATCGTTTTCACTGTCTGCTTTTGGTTTGATGCTGATATAATTTGCTAAATGCAAATTATAATGCATCTTGGGATCTCAAATCAATCAGTTCATGGTATGATTTGCATGGGATGCAGTGACATAGTCGCCTTTTAAACTTGTAATACGTACACTATTAATAGTAGAGAGAAGATGTTTTTGGCATATTCCGGTTTTGCTTTATAGAAACAGGTGAATAACCTTTACCTCCTCTCAGGATTCACGTTCAGGAGCGGGTGAGCCGCGCCGAACGGCAGTTCCGAATCCTTCCGGAGCGGCAGCAGGCGCTCATCCCAAACTTCCTGCCAAACCTGGCAAAGATCCGGCACTGCATCGATCAGAACCAGGAAGTACTCAAGGCCATTGTACAGAACTGTATCCACATGTTTGAGAATATGGAGTATGGTGAAGATGTAAGTTTCTTTGTATGACAATAACACAGGTTGCTATGCCTGGTAACCAAGTGGCTGTCAAGTCAGCTTCTCAACCTTTTTCTCATCGCCAGGACAAGTTAAGGAAGGTGCGGCCGGCGTCCACATTCGACATGGACAAACTGAAGTCAACAATCAAGCAATTTGTACGGGACTGGAGTGAGGCAGGCAAGGCGGAGAGAGACTCCTGCTACCAGCCACTTATTGATGAGATTCTCCGAATTTTTCCAAAGGAAAAATGGTAATTTTTTTTACAGATATATGGGCTAATCAAAGAAAATATTAAAGCACATTATTCCACAAACCTACGTAGCAAAATGCTCCCCATTTGCTACCTGAGATTTTAAATAATAAGCTCTGGAAGTCCGAATTAAGATTTTTATAATCCATTACATATGGATGGATTCATAACTATGCATAAGATTTTATTATTGTCAGGTATTACGGGTTAAAGGATGGATTTTTTAAGCCCATGGATTTTCTTGTATCCTTTTAATAATAGGTTATAGTTACAAAACATCATTAGCCAAGTCTGCAGTAAATGTGTGCGAAGGGTATGACGTGTGAATAATGTCCTTTGTTTCTGCACAGCGATGTGTCCAAAGTGAGGGTCCTGGTACCAGGGGCGGGGCTTGGGAGGCTCGCCTGGGAGATCGCGCGGCTAGGCTACGCCTGCCAGGGGAACGAATGGAGCTTCTTCATGCTCTTTTCCTCCCACTTTGTTTTAAACAGGTATTAGACTGTCTCACTTACCTAAGCCTGCACTACAGCCAACAAACAGAGACTGTAAAATGAAAGGGATTTCATTTCATTCATCACTGTATCCATTGGCATTAAGTAACAAGATTGTGTTGCAGTAAAATGTTTTCCTCTAAAAGTAAATTAAGACCTGTAACACAGGTACGGTTAAGCATTTATAAAATTCAGCCCTGAGTTGCATGCAAATGAAGGGATCTTGCATAATCGCTAGAAGAAAAAAACTTTGCCTGAATATCAGACACATTTCTGTCTATATGGACATTTAATGCTGTTGGTGACAGCTGAGTGATGCGAGATGGTATCTTCTCAGGTGCAATAAGGTGAACTCTTTCACCCTTTACCCCTGGATCCATCAGTTCAGCAATAATAAAAGAGCGTCCGATCAGAGCCGGCCCATTTTCTTCCCGGATGTGAACCCTCAGAGCCTTCCAGCAAATTCTGATTTCTCGATGGCGGCAGGAGATTTCCAGGAAGTGTACACAGAACCGAGTAAGTTACCCACACTGTATGCAGTCTGGCATAATTCAGGCTTAGTCTGTATTGTTCTATGTTACACACTGTCCTATGGGACTTGTCACTCAATGGTTCATGGTATTGTTTTTTTTATGTAAGCCTTGAAAACATGATGATAAATATATTTTTATATTTTTTCCACTCTGTTCGCAGTTAAAATTTCAATTAATGTGTCCTTTCAGATGCCTGGGATTGTGTTACAACCTGTTTCTTTATTGATACTGCTCACAATGTCATTGACTACATAGAAACTATCTGGAACATTCTTAAACCAGATGGAGTGTGGATTAATTTAGGTGAGTTAATTACAAGATCTCTGCATGAGCAAATTTGTTTCTGGGCATTACAGCGTGTAGCAGTGTTGCCTCACGCCTCCGGAATTTGGGGGTTTAAATCCCATCTTTGCTTTTTGTGTGTATGTGTGGAGTTTGCACGATGTCTCTGTTTCACATGAGCTTCCTCCAGGTTCTTCTCATTTATTACCACAGTCCAATGACACGTACTTAGGCTCAGTAGAGTCTTTAAATTGCTCCTACACTATGACTGGGTGTGTGTGCTCTGTGATGGACTGACATCCCATTCAGGGTGTATGGACAGGAGATTTTTTGCACATTGCTAAATTGTTCGTAAATATTGTTGAATGTCTGTACTCTAGAAAATAGTTAACCCTTTTGGTTTAATTAGGCCCACTGCTGTACCACTTTGAAAATATGGCCAATGAACTGTCGATCGAGCTCAGCTATGAGGACGTCAAGGCAGCTATTCTAAAGTATGGATTCCAGATTGAGGTAAACCATCTTTTTTGTTTCCCTCAACAAAATGGTCACTTTATTTATATTCAACAAAATGAGTGTATGTGTGTGTATATATATGTGTGTATGGTGTTGGTGTTGTATGTATATATGTACACACACACACATACTGTGCAAAAGTCTTAGGTAGTCAAAGGAAATGTTTAAAGCTGTTAATCTGGGTAGTAAGTGTATATTTGCTCCAAACAAAAACCCCATTTAACTTTAGAGCATATGCAAATAAAGAGTAACACAACAAAAAACGAACAGGAATATCTTCTGTTCTCCCATAAGTCACTGACATCTTGCTTGATGGCTAGATGAACACCGCTTCAGATCCCAAAACTCTCCTCCGGAGCATCTCTGCCATTCCGTGTGTTCATTAAATTTCACCACCAATTCACTTAATTAATTAAGGTAATTAGTTAATAACTCAATGAGGTACTGATTGCCCTAAATGCCAGTGTGCTAGTGATCAAGTAAAACAAATGCATGAGCATATTCGATGGTTGCTGTAAATATTGAGGTGACCTTAGGAGAAGCTTTGAAATGATTAAGCTGACAGACCTTGGCAGAAAAAAAACATAGTTTTGCACCAACATGAAGGTAATTTAAAAATCATTTTCTTTGAATGCCTAAGACTTTTGCACAGTACTGTGTCAACTGTTCATCCCATGAAAGGCAATATTTAATGTCCCTTGTAGAAAAAATGTCTCAGATTTGCTCTGCTGTTGTAACTGCTAGAGGAGGTTACTTTAATGAATCAAAGACATGATATTTTCTTGCTAATAAAGGTACTCAAATGGTATATGTACTGTAAAAATTTTTTAGCAGATGTTAAGTGAGTAACATGCAAATGTAGAAAATCTGTGTGTGCAAAAGCTTTTGACTGGTAGTGTAAATAAACCTCTTGTTATTACATTGTCAAGTCATGGATGTCTCACACTGTTTTAAATAAGAATTTTGTTCAGCCTGTGTTGTCTGTTCTGTATGAAATACTTTAGAAAAAAAATACTTATGTATTTAAATCAATTGTGGTAGACTTCCAGTCAGTTCGGAATGTCTGACTTTTTCATCACATGCTACACACAAGTTTCCCGTTTTCTCCCCTTAGGTTGAGCGGGAGTCTGTTCCTACGACCTACACTGAGAATGACCGCTCCATGCTGAAATACTTATATGACTGTGTCTTCTTCGTGGCCCGGAAACCAGCTCGGGTTTGTTTGAATGGAGATGGAAGTCATCTTGAGGAAAACCACAGAAAGAAAGCAAGAAATCTGAGATATGACAATACAGGAACAGCCAGCTAACAAGACAGTGGAAACTCGGGCAAGGATTTCTGTATGAATTTTGGAATGTACAGTCCTTGGAATAAGGAGTACTGACCATTGTCAGCTGCCCATAATCTTATCCATTTCACCCATGATGGGAGTGGCAGGTATCCATTGAGACACCTTTGTGTAAATAATAGTGTTCTTTTTTTAACTTCCATCATCTGTAAAATGGGTGATAATATGGCTGGCTCATAATAGTGGTTTTTGCCTACCTGTCTGCTAAGGATAGTTATGTTTCTCTATCTTAAATGATTGTGCCTTTTGTCATCTTAATATGTATAAGAGTTTCTTATTCTGAAGTGTTTCATTCATTTGCATGCATTTCAGAAGGGAATTATATATATATTCAACCGTGTGTATTTATTTTTTAAGGAATGAAAAGATGTTTTAACCTTTTCAAAATAACATCTGGGCCGAATCAGGAGTTCTTTACAATAAAGATTTTTTTAAACTTTTTAAAATCTGAATGTCACTGTGGTTTCCTTTAGTAAGTGTATATGTGGAGTACATTGATTTTGAGGATGACTTATGAGTAATCAAAGTTTTACTAGTAGAGCCCACGCAAGTAAACCACCGCTGCAATTCAGTAGTTTTCACACAGGCGGCCAGTTCCCCCCATTCCCCGCAGAGGGCGCTGTGCCATTTTAAGGACACGAGTTTGGCTTGAGCGGCCGACATTCGCTGTGTCCGACTGTAGTTCACACGACAAGATTTCAAAATTTGTGCTAAAAATCTGATCTTTGTTCGGCACCCTTGCCAGACTTGCATGCATGATGAAAAGGCGGGCGGAATACGCCGTGAGCTGCGATGCCCCGTGTAAGCGACACGCAGCCCTGCCTGTCATGGACATAGCCTGCGCAGTTACCTATACGCCACCGCAAGCCTCGCCGGGGAAGCAGCGCAAAAGGGCGCTGGAGGAGCCGGGGCTGGGGGAGGAATCGGGGCAGCGGGACGAACCGGGGCTGCGGGAGACGCCGCTGCCCGACGCGAAATCGCCCGCGGTGAAGTGCACTTTAGGCAACGGGCCGCTGAGACGTTCTGGAAGGTTCGAGCAGAAGAGCGGCCCGGAGCCGGCCCCAGCAGCGACCTCCAAAAGGCGCAGGGAGGTGGAAGAGTTCCCCCCAAAAATGTCAAAGTCTGACGAGGTGGGTGGCGTGGATCTTCCGCGCGAGGCTGAAGTGATCCTAAAGCGATGCTGTAGTTTTAGCGTTTCTTATGGCGACGGTACGCGGTCCGGCCGCCAGGTGTCGCCAAAATCTTATTTCTGACTTTCCGCTTCAAGTACAACCGACTCCACGTGTTTCAAAACCCTTTCATGCGTGTGTATCCACACAAGGCTAGACATTTGTCTTAAAATACAAAAACAAGGTGTTGAGTTTAACAATAGTAATGGTCCAGGTAGTCCAGGTAATGTGTAATGCTAATGTTATGCAGATCGGGATTATAATTTCTTGCAGCGATCTTATGAAATCGGTTGTTAATACTTTTTAGATGTTCCATCAGTTGTCTTATTGGGGATTGTAAATTGGTAATCTGAAATGTTTTAAAATGTGTCGTCCCAAACGCTGAGCTTGGGCCATAATGTATGATCAATGAGATTACATTGCCGCCACATACAGTGGTGGCCAAATTTATTAGAACACCTGACATCTGAAAGTATTGACTTTTTTGTCTCCAAAACATGATTTCATTTCATAATATTCATAAAATATGCAGATTGTTGCGCAAAACAAATATCAGGTGAAGTGAGACCTACTGTGTTTTATCTACTTTTAACTTTAATATTTGGTATGTCCACCTTCTGCAGCAGTTACAACAATACATCTGAGTCAGTATATTTCCTGAGGACTTTGACACTAATGGTATCCCATGCCTTCTGCAACTCGAGCCAAAGGCTTTCTTTTAAATGTACAATAGATCTGTCCAGTTTATTTTCCAACTCGTCACAGTGCTTGATGGGGTTGAGGTCCAGACTTAGCACAGTGATTCTCCTTGAAGGCTCTAGGCTACCGTTTATGGAGCATAATGATCACCTTGTAGATATTTCATTTGTTTTATGGGTATTTTAATGGCCAGTTCAACAAAAACAATTGAAACCTTTTAAATATGCCAATATGTTCTAATATTTTTGGCCACCACTGTACATTTTTTTAAATAACAGTTTTGAATGATTGGCATCTGCAGCTAGTCCATCTTACATTCTCAGACAGATTAAGTCTCTAATTGAAGAACATATCTGGGCATCACTGACCTTTAATTCCTGTTTATCCTTTATAGGGGATTCATGCAGAAGATGACCTTTCTGCCTTCAACTCCTTCCAGTTCTGGAGAGTGCCTCTTCCCAGCTTGGACTTGTCAGTGTTGGAAAGTGATCTAGATGCTACCAGAAGCTTGTCATCAGAGGCTGTTGACATGGAAACGTGAGGCTGCTGGTGGTCTCTCAGCTCAACACAGACCTTCGAACATACAAGCAGTTTCTGTAATTTTAGTTCAATGACTGTGACATTCCTACAATATGTTCCTTCCATCTCTGTTTCAAATGACTAATTTGTGAAAAGCAATTAAACAACAGTCGTGATGTAATAAAACACTTAGGTCAATTTTAACAAGTTGAATTTAGTGATACTTTAGATTTTTTTAGTTTTGTTACGAAAATGACTATTACATGGTGTTTTACACAATCATACTATTGCTTCGGGCTTGGTTGATTATGCATTTATTTTATTCTTTGTTGTACTGTATATAGTAACATTGATAATGTCTATTTTTTTTTTACCGGTTAAAATAAAGCACACTTTTGAGTATGTTGTATGGGTTTTTCACTTAGCTGTTCACTTGTGTAGTTCAGAACTTTTGTTTTTTCTTAGAAGGACATTAACTCTCCATTTCCAAGTCAAAAAAACATAACTAAAGTACAAAACTCTCTGGCTTTGAAAATCCTTACAGAACCGTTGATTTGTTGAATTGTCCCACAAATGCAGGCTGGTAGCCTGGCACAGTATATTATACTACTTTGCACTTTCCAGTCTATAATATGTAGTATAAACTCTATACCTAGTCTAGTTCTAAAAGGACAGATACTTTCTTGAGTCCAAACTCAATAAACACAATACTAAAATGTGCACCTAATGTACAGTACACACCTTGTATAATATATGGTATTTTTAAAGAATAATGTGCCTGGAATATACTGTTAGAACTTCGCTTTCTGTTGAGCTGCTGTGAATGAGTATGGAAGCTTTGCTAGTGAAGTGAAGAGTGAGTCTATTAACGGCATGAACAATTTTATTGTTTTGTCATTTTTCCAATAGAGTACTCAGCTGGTTTTTGTATCAGTGTAAATGGATTTTCTATTAAATTATTTGACCACATTTTATATAGGGCAGGACAAGGTGCTAGGCCTAATTTTTAGCTCAGTAAAGCAATTTGAAATAAATGTGACTTGTACTGTAATGCAATGAAAATAATAGTTATACTCAAAGAAAAAGATATGGGACTGTCAACACAGCTTTGAATCTTTGTGCAGAATATGGCTTCATTTTCTTCCAAAGTCCATTGTAGGCTTGTAGCTTCTAGGGTGTTAGTTAAGCAATAACTGCAATTATCATAAAGCTGTTCTGGTTATAGAAATTCTTAAACAATCATGTGAAAATATGTATGTGGATAACAGACTATTGCAGGGAAAAAAGTGAACGCCAGATTCGATGCCGAAGTTTAGAGAGGATCGTGAATTCAAAGGTTTCATTCATTTGTTTAATGTGTGGAAGTGATCTTGTAGCTTCGCACTGTCATTCTGGCATGGAGATTATAAAATTATGTTTCTAGTTATGTGGATATTCAGCAGTGTAAGTGTGGTACTTCCTGCTACTGCTAAGAATCTGACACTTCCTACTGGACTTTAAACAGAACAGACCTAAAGATCACATTCGCAGGAATGAGAGGGGGGATTTTTTTCTCCTTTTTTTCCTGACCAGAATCACGTGTGTGGTTGTTAAAAAAAGCGAAAACATTTTTTTTCTGATGTCCCATTAAAGTTTTAGGAAGAATGGAAATGCAGCAGGAGGTAATGCACGTCTCCGGGGAGCGCGAGGTTATATGTATACACCGTGTATGTCATTTGCTGCATGCATGCTTTTAGATGCTATTAGGGCTTATATACGTCCGTACTTCTTTGGGGTTTGTATTATATATTCATACACTTAATGCAATTCGGAAAACATGCATTTCCAGTTGAAAAATGTTGGACTAATACATTTTCTTAGTTTCGTGTTCCTATGCCCTAAATATTAAAGTGTAAATGTGTTTTTGCAAGATTTTGTATTGATTCAGTTCTCTACTAAATTCCCATTAAGAGTAAACAGGCCAAACATGTTTGTGTCTCTTTACAAAACTGAGTCCATTTTAGAAATACTGTGACACAGATACAAAATACTCCAATAGTAACATACTATTAATTTTTAATTATTGCTAATGCAATTGTGGTTCCGCATATGGGATTTAGTGTGAAATGTTTTTAACTTATTACAGGCAGGGCATTGGTTAATTGTTAAATATAAACTTTGGGGTTACAATATTTTCTAGTGCAAGAGATCCTGGGTTGAAGAAACCTTCTTTAAGAGAGACTGTGTCAGATTTATTCCAGTGTCACAACAACACCACAGGTAAGGATGCATATTAGTCGTATATTACAGTTTGCATTTCCCCCCAAATCCATGGCTTTTTGACATACCTAAAAACCCAAGATTACATATGTGTTCTAAATCTCTAGCTGTTAGCATTGATGGCAAGTAGTCAATGAGAGTGATGAAATTATTAATTATTGTACCCACATTTCTGATTGAATTCATTCAGCCATAATTTGCTGTAGAATAAGAGAATCCACAAGAGAAAGCTAGATTCCAGTGACATGGTAATGCTTTCCATGGAACACATGGAGAATCCATGGAAAACTGGAGTAAATATTTCTGAAAACAAAAACCAAGTCTACTTACAGTGTCACTTTTTGTTATTTTTACTGTTTCTCTCCTAAAAAAATAATTTCCTGCTTCTTATAGGTGTTATCCAAAGTGTCAAATATGCCAAAGCCTGATCAGGTATGACATTCCCCAGTTCTGAGGATGTCTGTGGTTATATTAATTCACAAGTGAGATACTTATAATAATGTGAATTACAATTCTTGTATACAGTAAATATCACATCATCCAGAGCAGTGTGATGGCGAAAAACAGCATATAAGCTTGTCTGTATACTGTGGTGTTCTGCATATTTTTGTTATAAGTTCTTATAGTTTTATAACCTTATTTCAGCTAATAATATAAACATGTGGTCGTGCACTTTCTTCATAGCTCAGTATCACTGACGGTACTCACTAACAGTGCCCGTCAAAGGTTGTGACGTTAGAACAAATGTAACTGAAATTTCTAAAAGCGACTGCTGTTAATTGAATCATTATTCTCTCCTTTTAGATGCTGCTGTGGGCGACTTGTTGGGGAACACTGCAGCCTGGACCCCCCCGTCAGAGTTGGGAGGCATGTAGGCTTGAGTCCGAGCCCCACTGAACAGCCTTCAGCTAGGACCAAGGGGTTAGAGGACTGGTCCGTTGAGTTGTACACCCAGGCCAGCCCCACCGATGCCTTTGGGACCATTGACTTCCAGGACTGCACTCATTCGGGCCGTGCCAAGGTTAGTGGGAATGTCAAGCGGGGTAGTGCTCAGGGAATGGGGGCAGCACTCTAGAGTCCTGACCAAAATGACATATCTTCAAAATCTGCACCAGTCTCACCAACTGAAAATCATTAGTTTTTCAACAAGATAATGGCCCTAAGCACAGCTTTCCTTGGTCAGGACATTATTTGATATGCATTTCTTCATGGCCTCGAGGCCTTTTACTATAACGCAAAAAGAGTTATTCTTAAAAAAGACTAAAAGCAGTCTTGACTGATTTGAAATATAATCAATAACCAATGAGGAAAAAGTGGTATGAAAATGTGATTGATATAATTGTCAAGGGTATGAAAAAGCTGCAGAGATTTGGAAACCAATATATATTTTTTAATCAGTACCAGTTGATTGTTATTATGTCCATGTGATAATCCGATAAATTAAAGGAAACAAGCAAGTTCAATTTACTTTTATTTACTTACTCAGTATGTCCGGCTGTCCTGTGATGTCAAACCTGAGCAGCTGCTTCAGTTGCTGTTGAAGGAATGGCAGATGGAAATGCCAAAACTGGTCATTTCTGTTCACGGTGGCATGGAAAACGTCGACCTTCCTGCAAAGGTGAAGCACACGTTTGGCAAGGGTCTGATCAAGGCTGCCGAGTCAACAGGAGCATGGATCCTGACGGATGGGATGAACACAGGTTTGTGTGCCGGCATGTATTTGCGTGAAGACATGCGAATCAACAAGCCTACATGTGCATATTAGTGTCGGGAGACTTCTCACAGATGCGATATTTTTATGTGAAGCTGTGTGGATATTTATATCTTTTAGTGGGTAGCTTGATTGACGAAGGACTTCAGCATTGACAACTATACTATATTTTACACTTGTTACCACTCTTCCAGGAGTATCAAGGCACTTGGGCGATGCTGCAAAGCTGTATGGCACCCGTAACTTCCGAAGGAGATACATCATTGGAATTGCTCCCTGGGGGTTAATTGAGAACCACAGTGAATTGATTGGGAAAGATGTAAATGCTTTTAAATTATTCCTATAGTGAAGATCAACTAAACTGCGTAAACTAACATGCATAAAACAATCTATTCTCTCATAGATGATAGCAAAAAACTATATCAAATAATGCATCCTTAAGGTTTACAGAGGTAGTATGGATGTTTGAGAACTACAACGGTCAGCACATGCTGGTTAATGCTTGGCTGTTTGCTGCTGTGCTTACCTGAGCTGTGGGTGCCTGGCCCAGGTTGTCCGACCCTACCAGACTCTGGGGAACCCCCTGAGTAAGAGGATGTTCTTGAACAGTCAGCACTCGCACTTTTTGCTAGTTGACAATGGCACTGTGGGAATGTACGGCTGTCAGCTGGAGATCCGGAGAAGACTGGAGGGTCACATTCGACTCCAGAGGATTCATGCCAGTGAGTGGGAGTGTGTGCTTCTCCGTCGTGGTCCTGGAGGGGTACAGTGTGCATCCGACAGGGGAGGATAGTTCAGGTCCAGAAAGTAAAGATCCAGTCCAAGATTTTGTTTCAACCAACCAGATTAGTACTCTGTGACTGCGACTCTTTACACTCTACTGGTTCGTTGAAACAAAATCTTGGCCTGGATTTTTACTTTCTGGACGTGAACTAGCCACCTTTGGTGTCGAAATACTTATGCCCTTGGTCATTATAATGAGGTATATTAGCAGTTTTAAATGGGATGAGCTGCCTGTACTTTCTCCAGGTGTCTATAAAATGTTTTATAATATGAAAAGTGTTTGCATTATTGAAAATATGTGAGTCTATCTGAGTGCGTCTGTATATATGTGAAGATGTGTGTCTCTCGCCACCGTTTTCCCAGGACTGGAGCAGAGAACGCCTGTTCTGTGCGTGGTTATGGATGGAGGCCCTGACCTCATCTCCCTAGTGCTGGATTACGCGAAGAGTGTGCCGCCTGTACCTACGATTGTATACGAGGGAACTGGGAGGGCAGCAGATCTGATTGCGTTCATACACAAACAGACCTCTGTTGACAGGTCAGGAACTTACCCATAACACCAAGTCAATGGCTCTTTACCCAAAACGATATTTGGTATTCTCCCAGTCTGTCTGTCTGTCTGTCTGTTTTTTAGCAAACTTGATCCCGATATCAAAGAAGACTTTTTGCTTAGGATTCAGAAGACTTTCAACTGTGGAAAGGCACAAGCCAGTAATATATTGAAACTTTTGCTGGAATGCATAGACTTCAGGGATTCGGTAAGTACTCGTACATGAAACCCTGGTACACAGTTCCTCTCAGTCACTATGTATCTTTCTCATTGAAATAACAGCAATTGTTTTATATTGCCAGACCCCTGCCCCTTCGCAGTTTTTTATCCTCCGACCTTAGTTTACGCAAAGCTCCTTTCTTTGTTTTGATGTGTTATGCTCATTTTCAAGCAGCCACACAATGGATAGTCTCTCATTTAACTGTTGAATTTCAGATGAACAAGGTTTTTAATGCTTGCAAGATTCGCTCTCTCCTGAACGCTACCTATCTCTCTCTCAGACACTCCCTCCATCTTCCTCCGTCTCGCTCTGCTTCGGTTATACTGTTGGCTGAAAATAATCATTGTTTTGTGCGCCAACCTGCCCAGTGCGGATTGAGAGTGCCTTGGCACCCGGCGCCTTTCAGACGCAGCAGCGCTCTGAGACTGAGGGGGGGCAGCAACTCTGCTTAGATCTCAATCAAACAGAATCGTATAGTTTGCAGTCAGCCACAAATCAAAAGCTTTTGGATTTCTAAATTGAGCGTTAACAGAATAATTGGAATAATAAGCATGAAGCATACTTACATATTTATAAAACCGAGGATATTAATTTGTTCCCCGGACACAGCCGGCGCGGAACAATTGGATATGTATCACTCAAAGGACTGAATTCGTGTCGGGGACTTATGAACCGTGTTTATATTGCATTTCTCCATACCTTGACGTAGCGATTAGGGCTATTAATGTAAAAGACCAATTACACTAGAGAACAGAGATCGTATTTGGTGATAGGGGAGAAACTTAATGCCAATTAAAGGCAGTGTCAGTCAATTAATTTTTTTTTATTTTTTTCTGTTTGTGCATACATTAGCATGTTTAATATTTTTATAAATAAAAGTGTTTATTCGTGAAGTGTATTGGGAAATTAATTAATTAATTATAGCTAATTAATACAACTAATTAAATACAATAACATGAAAAATATGGTCTACAAGTTTTTTTATTTTAGATGGTTCTTTTGGAATGAAAATCATGATAGGTCTCCTAATGATGATGTTGATTACTGATCAGTCATATGCTTTATTCATTTATTTATTTATTTTTGTTTAAAATATAGATAACAATTATTGATTCAGAATCTGAGGACCAGCAAGACTTGGATGCATCTGTTTTAACGGCATTACTTAAAGGTAATAAACAAACAAACAAATAAATAAATAAAACCGCTGATATTATAACCTGAAAATATAAACTCAGTGGCCATTCATTGAAACAGTGCTAAGCATTAGAACATGCATGATGTTGCTGCCAGACGTGGTGGTTTTAGCATTTCAGCAACAGCTCCTCTCTGCGGATGTACGGCAATGTGATGAGTTTACGGAGAATGGTGTGATTAAAAAAAACAACAACCCCTGAGCCAAAAGCACCTCATTAATGACAGAGGTCAGAGGAACATAGTCAGACTTGTTAAGTGCATCAGTACAACACTGAAGACAGGCATCTCCAGATGGACAATTTATCACTTGATCTTGTGGACAAAGTAGTTCCTAACTGGTACTCGTTGGGGTACCTAGAAAAGTGGCCTCTGAGCACATATGATTTTTATATAGTCTGCATGGGTGGGTGACAGCGTTGCTGTGCTTAACATGGTCGCCTCACACCTTTGCAGATCAGGGTCGGATTCCCCGCCCTTCCTCCATCTGCTGTGCCCGTTCTCTTGTGTTCCCACCGCAATCCATAAACATGCTAAGGTGAACCTGTAGTTGCCACGTGCGTGATGGTTTGGCGTCAGCCTTGTGCCCACTGTCCCTAGAATAGGCTCCAGGTCCCCGCCACCCTTTACAGAACAAGTGCTATGCGAGATGAATGAAAGTCCTGCATGGATGTTTTTATACTGTTATCTTTGTTATCAATACCAAATGCTTCACTGTGAAAGCGCGTCCCACTTTGGCCATAAACAATGAATCCCTCGAATGACGATAAGGTCTATTGTGGGCTTTGTTGTTATGCTGCTGATGGATTTGTGTTCGCCAAACATCCTGTGCAGGCACAAAGGCCACTGCCCCCGATCAGCTTAGCGTCACGTTAGCATGGAACAGAGCAGACATTGCAAGGAAACACATCCTGGTCTACGGGCAGCATTGGAAGGTACTTTGTTATATTACACCCTGGAGACTGTAATGCATATGTATACTGCAAATTGAGTGATGAAAGAACTGCATGTTGCATGGTTAATGACTGTTTGCTTAACCTATTTGATTCCCATTGGTTATTATATTGGTTTCCACTGGGTCAACCCAACTGGTAAGTGAGAGTCCATGATAATCCCACCCACTGAGGATTGGAAACTTCCATCAGTGATGTATAGTGCACAGGGTGGCTCAACTTTAAAAGTCCACATATTGTTACTGCAGTAGTTTTTTTTATTAATTTAGTACAGTATTACAGCTCGATTAACCGTACATTTCTGAAGCTGAGTGATGTTTAAGGTAGGCACAGTGTGTCTGTCTGGTGGCTGATCATCTATCCATCGTCTTTGTGCCAAAGGTGGGCTCCCTGGAGCAGACCCTGCTTGATGCCCTGGTAATGGACCGTGTCAGCTTCGTGAAGCTGTTGATTGAGAATGGAATGAACATGAACCGCGTCCTCACCGTGTCACGGCTGGAACAGCTGTACAACGCGGTAAACGTGTAATATATAAGTAAAAACACAGATACACATGTAATATATAAATTGGTCCCATGGTCATAATGCAGGAGAAGCAGAGCAGGATGGTTTTTACAACCTGACTATGGACTTTCTCACCTGCAATTTTTGTGGGAGGTCCCTCTGTAACCCCCCCCCCCCCCAAAAAAAAAAATTTGCTGTCTCAATAGCATCAATTTTATCTAATTGTGCAATTATTCCTAACAGAATACATACAAGTAAGTCTTATTAGAAAATTATAACATAATAATTGTGCCATTTTTTTTCAACATAAAGCTTAATACATAAAGCTTGTTTAAGAAGCCTATTTTTACAATGTTGATACAATATATTAAATAAATGTAAATCAGATAGCAACATTTTAATAAAACAACAAAATATACTGATATTTTTCTTCCACAAAGCTTCTTCTTCTCACAAAGCATTTAAAGTGAAGTGTTGTGCTAATCAGTACCCATGAAGGACATTATTATGCAAAAACATTTTTGAAAGTAATGGATTCCAGAAATAATTGCTTAAATTGTTTCTGAATAGAGCAGTTATTTATTTAATATTCATTCTCAAAATATAAATCTCTCATAGCATCTCCTATATCACAGGCATTTCTGCTTCCTTGGAATTTTGTATTGATGTTTTATGTATTAATGACTAGCAGATTTCTTTTTGAAGAAGTTTCACGAAGTGCATTTTTATGGGGCAAAGCTGTTCTTTTCTTCACCCAAAAAAAGCCGGGCTGTCCTTTATTCTGTTGCAGGACAATGAATAATTAATATTTCTTAAAAAAAGCAAAAATAATATAATTCCCACTTCTGTTTTATTTTTACCTAATGATGCAACTCGGAGTGGAAGTTACCCAGCCATTGCAGGAATGGCATATAGTTTTAACGTTTTATTTTTATATCCTGTGTTAAATGCCGTTTTTTATTCACAAAAAAAAAAACACTTCTTCATCTCAGTGACCAAATAATTCAGACAATATTAAATGCCAAATCATTTTACAAATGCATAGTTTCTAAATATTTAAAGCTATTTTGTTTATCTGTTTGTAGCAAATTATTTAATATTTATACTTGCATTCATATTTTAGTAGTGTTTTTATCAATTTATTTTTTTATTCTTTTATTTCTTCAGCAAGAATCAACAAACAATTTTCTGTATCATCTTGTGGAAAATGTCAAACAGGTGGGAAATTCAAATTTTAATTTAACTGAGTTTAAATTGAAATAAGCCAATTTTCTTGTCAAGTTCATGTGCATTAGCCGTCTAGATGACAATGCGCTCTATGCATCAAAATAATATTATTAATTTAAGCCTATAAGAAGAAAAAGTTTAAACGTATCCCACACTAACAGGATTCTTTACTTTTAGTCATTTTGTTCCATCCATTTGTCGCAATCTCCAGAGCCACCTTCCTGTAGGATACCGGCTCTCACTGATTGACATTGGACTAGTGATTGAATATCTGCTAGGTAGTGCCTACAGCAGCACCTACACGCACAAGCATTTCCGTGCCGTCTACAACAGTACCTACGGAAAAAGGAAGGTACACATCTGTCAGTCTAAGCAAATTCCAGAAACATTAATTTTAAAAACATTAATGAATGAGTTTAATTTACAGCTAGTCAGAATCTTAATTATTTTTCTTGTTCAGTTGCTTAAACTAAACAATGTGCTCTCATCTGTATAAACAGTGTGTAAAACTTTCATAGGTCAGACCTTAATACGCCTATTCCACAAAGCAAATAAAGAAATGTACTATGTAACCTAGAACATTGTGTTTTTTTTATTCATTCATTCTTATCTTGTTTTGTTTTTTGAAGGAGAGCAGCAAGGAGAGCCTGAGTCAATTTAACAGGCTGGGCAAAGTGCCCAGAACGCAGCCGCAAAAGGAGGGCAATGCTCAGCTCTGTCCTCCCTTCCTCAGGACTGCTCAGCCATATGGACGCAAGGTCACTAAAGCCGTGTCCTGCCACTGTATTTTAAGCAAACAAAAAAGAGAAGCGATTCGTGGCGATGGCTAAATGCGTGTTCCTGCTTCCACAGGAAAGTGCAGATCTTCCCCCCGGATTGAAAGCAGATACCAAAGCCGAGCAGAGCGAGACCTCGTTGTTTGTGTACAGCTTCAGCGACCTGTTTGCGTGGGCAGTACTTATGAGGCGCCAGGAGATGGCGCTGTTTCTGTGGCAGCATGGCGAGGAGGTTATGGCCAGGGCTGTGGTGGCTTGCAAACTGTATCGCACTATGGCACATGAAGCCAGGGTGATGAACATGGGGGACAACACTGAAGAGGAGCTGAAGAATTACTCTCTGTCAGTACCATCCATAGATGGAGTCACAATGAGCATGGACAGTTCTCATTACATTAATTTTATTTAATTTTATTGTCTATTGTATAATAGGTCCAAGTGTCATCAACATTTTGCTTTTACTTAGCTACTTGGTATCAGCACCATGATACATAATGAATGTTTCTGTGTCAGTTGTATTACAGATTTATTTTACTTTCACCCTGACACCTGTAATTCCTTTCTCAAGCCTGTCATTATTAAAATGATCTTACTTCTTCCATTTGTTTGTACCCACTGATAATATATTTTAATATATATATATACATATTTTGTTTAATTTACAGAGAGTTTGGTCAATTAGCTGTGGACCTTCTGGACACTGCCTTTAAACAGAACGAGAGGATGGCAATGAAACTATTGACCTACGAAATGAAAGACTTCAGTAACTTCACCTGCCTGCAGATGGCAGCATCGTCTGGATTGCACTCCTTTGTCGCGCACAGCTGTACCCAGATGTTACTGACAGACCTGTGGATGGGACGTCTCAACATGAGGAAAAACTCCTGGTTTAAGGTAAACAGGCACTTGAATGAATGGCGGTTCTTTTTGGTCATAGCTAACATTACATTTATTTAAAATGTAACGCTATTGCTGCTATAATAGTTTTGTAGTGTAGCTAACATTAAATTTTTATTTAAAATGTAACGCTATTGCTGCTATAATAGTTTTGTAGTGTAGCTAACATTCAATTTTTATTTAAAATGTAACGCTATTGCTGCTATAATAGTTTTGTAAGTACGACCCAATCACTGTGTATCAGATCATACTGAGCATCCTGTTTCCCCCGGCCATCTTGATGCTGGAGTTCAAGAGCCAGGCTGAGATGTCACATGTCCCACAGCCCTACGACCATCCTCATCCTCAAGGAGCTAGAGATACCAGGCATGCAGTCATGGTAAACACACTACTGGGTCTGTCTGGGTTCTTTGCTGAATTTTGAGTTTTATATTGAATGTGCATTTCATCATTTTTACCTTTGGAGTCTAAGTTTAGGCCCTATCCTATGTGCAGTATAGCGCAGCAAAGCAGAGATAAAATATTTTAGGGAAACAAGTAGAATAATACTTAGAGATGTGGAATTTCACACAGTACAGATGAATAAAAATTCTGGTTGCTTTGGGTGAGCTCAGTGATTAAATGCAAATTGACAAAACCAGCCGTAGTCTGAAATAAATTGTGTGTGTGTGTGTATTGGGGGGGGTATTGATAGTTACCTTTGAGGAGATTTGGATGGGGGGGAGAAGATCATGGCTATGTACCTGGATAAAAGGAACCAAGAAGCACTAAATACAATTACAATTATTTGCATATTTAGAAGATGCTTTTGTCAAAGCAACATAGAACTGAGGCATATAGTAAATTACAAACATACTTCTGTCAAGGAGTCAAACAGGCAGGTAGTGCAGCTAGTGCAACAAACATGTGTAATGTCTAGAGTGAGACTTCTCATGTGGTGAAGGGATCTCCAGAAGGAGTTGGTTTGCTGGCCAAAGAGTGTGAGACAAAATGCAGGTCCCAATGAGCAGCTTGATTAATGGCTCTGAAAGCCAGTTCCACCGACTTAAACTAGATGTGTGCACCTATAACGAGCTTATGACAATGTAACATAAAAGCAGTTTGGCTGGCTGAATACCATTTTGAATCATCTGCAATGCTTTGACAAAACAAGTTCTTAGTCCTGTCAGTAAAAAGTTGCAGTAGTCAAGCTGTGAGATGATATAAGCAAGAGGTATTCCAGGAAGTGGTATGGCATGGTGGCACAGTGAATAGCTCATACATTCTGGGTTTGCGGTTTAAATACTGTGTGGATTTTGCATGTTCTCCCCCATGTGGTTCATTGTTTAGTCACAGTTCTTCCTACGGTCCAAATACATTGGTGTCATTAAATTCTCTATAGTGAATGAGTGTGTCCTGCAATGGACTGGCATCCCATACAAGGTGTTCCATTAATAATGTTGCATTAAGCCTGTTTTTATTCACTTGCTATTATTTCTGAACCCTTAAGAGACACTATGACACAGAGAAAGGATCTGAATGTTCGGCACACCTCAAACCACAGGAGATTCGCTGGACAGGAAAGGTCTTTGAGTTTTACAATGCCCCGGTTGTTAAATTCTGGTTTCACACGGTATGTTTTTCTGCCCGGTTGCAATTCTTCTCTCAGAAGATGGTCAACACGTGCTACTGCATGCAGATGGATACTCATGCAGCCTTCTCTCCCAACATGTTGCAGATGGCCTACTTGGTGTTTCTCATGCTGTATTCCTACACTGTGCTGGTGAAAATGGAACCTGTGCCTACTGTCCAAGAATGGATAGTAATCATTTACATCTTTGCCACTGCCATTGAAAAAATCAGAGAGGTGAAGACCTGGGAGTGTCATTTGTTTAAGCCGAGGAATATTGGGCTGCTTGCATTGAGCAAATGTGCCTTATAAAGTGGCTTTTGAGTGTATTTCTTACTTTATCTTATCTTAGGTGTGTTCAGTTCAAAGGCCAGAAAACTTTTTGACCCTGCAGTTAAAGATTATAAGCTTATGTCACAGAAGTAAAATATTTCAACTGAACTGCCTTTTTCCATATAAAACTTAGAACCTATAGGAAACATTTCTTAAGTACTGACCATTTAGTATTTAGATATTTTAACAATATATTATTAAAAATGAGTGAATGGCTTACAAAAATATTGTAGCAGCAAATGTGCATGATTTACATTTGGGTTATTTGTTTTCGAGGTCTTCATATGTGAGCCAAGAAAGTTGAGCAAGAAGCTGAAGGTGTGGTGTAGTGAGAACTGGAACATCTGCGATTTCGCGGCTGTCATCTTGTTTTTCATTGGGTTTGGATTTCGATGGTATGGCCCTCCCTTGAGAACAGCAGGCCGTATTGCTTACTGCTTGGACATCATCTTCTGGTATCTGAGGCTTTTGGACCTATTTACAGTCCACCAACAAGTAGGACCATATGTAACAATGATCATAAAGATGGTATGTGCCAGACCTTGTGACGTGGGCTTCATTGATGGTCCAGTGATGTTTTAAGACAGATTCATGATGTTTTCTCAACTGTGTAATGCTCATTTTTGTTACTGTAGACAAGCGACATGTTTTACATCGTGATAATGATGGCCATTGTGCTAGTCACCTTTGGGGTGTCTAGAAAAGCCATCCTCTCTCCAAATGAAACCCCATCCTGGACTCTGGCCAGAGATGTGGTCTTCCAACCATACTGGATGATCTATGGGGAAGTGTATGCTGGGGAGATTGATGGTTGGTTGAGTTTAAAATACTTGAGAAATCTAATAGCTTATATTATGCAGTTCTATGACCCCGTCTTCTTTTTATATTAAACAGTGTGTGCGAACGACGAGACATGTGTCCCCGGTGCATTCATAACTCCATTTTTGCAAGCAGTGTACCTTTTCGTTCAGTATATCATCATGGTCAATACCCTGATAGCATTATTCAAGTAGGTACATTTACTTATTTCTCTTGACAAAGTTTTAATTAACTATGCAGACATCAACACTTTGTCGTCTTTCTGCTTATTCCCTTGTCGATGCAGCAACGTGTACATGAATATGAAAAGTATATCGGACAAAATCTGGAAATACAACCGCTATCGATATATCTTGACCTACCAGGAGAAGCCGTGGCTGCCGCCACCCTTCATCATGTTGAGTCACATAAGCATGTGCATCTGCGCGATTTACAGGAATCAGGCCGGGAGGTCTGAGCAAGAAAATCAGTGTGGGCTAAGTATGTTTTTGAGGGATGATTATACTCTAGAAATTACACTAAAGCCAGACCCTTCCTGATACCTGCTTAGTACTTAGTACTGCTCAGTACTGTCAATTTCGTAGTTCATTATTAAAAACATTAATTATTCTTAACTATGAATTAAGTGTGGGATAAACCACAATGAGGTGTGAGGTTACACAAAAAAATAATCAACGACAACATAATGTAATATTGCGCAACTCAGTAGTGAAAAATATTCCAATGTTTTTTTTATAAATTTAGACCCTATAAGGATAGAACATCTGGCCAGGCTACTCACTGGAAGTAATTACTAAAGTAAATTTAGTATTTACTAAAGCTGTGCTACGTAGTTAATGTAATTTGTACTATCAATGTTCAACGCTAGATGAGTTCAGAAAAAGTATGTACAGTGACTAGTAGTGGCATCTATAGAACTGTCTCAGATGTGTAGTTTGTTGTTGCTGTTGTTGTTTGAAATGACTTGCTTATAACTGTGGCTATATATAATAACTGTAATGGCAATATATAAATAAAGGTACATAGCTAAATGCTTAATAATGTTATGTGAATATGGGCATGATATAGCAAATGTGACTTTTAGCTCGGCACATTATGTGCTTTGTTGTGCGAAGAACCAAAATAATTATTCAACGTTATTACTAATGTTAAGTTGAATTACAAAGAAATGTATGGTTTTTTTGTACTTTTCAGAGCTTTACTTGAATCCAGAGGACCTAAAGAAGCTTCATGACTTTGAAGAGAATTGTGTTACTGGGTATTTTCACAAGAAGAATGAAAATCAAGATTGCAGTGTAACTAACAGGATTAAATCCACATCAGAGAAGTAGGACATTAAATGTCACAGTACTCTATATGAATTCTAAAGAAGTCATTTAAAGAAGTTAGAGTAATATTTGTAATTTCTTGTTGCTCTGCACATCCTGGTCTCAGGGTTGAGCAGATGACTGGAGAACTGCGAGAGGTAGCGGAGAAGGTCCACTTCATCAAAGATACTTTGCAGGCCTTGGATACCCAGCTTGGTCGACTGCAGGACTTGTCAGCCCTGGCAGTGGACACCTTGTCAGTCATCTCAGCGAAGGACACGTGCCAGGTGAAGCAAGCCCTGATAGGTCAGCGGTGGCCTGTTGACGACACCTGCAAGAAGCTTCCACACAGTTGGAGCCATGTTCATTTGGCACCTGGCATGGATGACTTCTACCCCAAGTTGCAGAAGCAGTATCGCAGTACCCCACCCTCGCTACTGCGCTGCCTCATCCACAGTCGCAGACCATCTCTGGAGCGGAAGGACTGGAACCCCGTAATTTCAGAATTTTTGGGTGAAGGAATTGGCAATATCTCCCGCTTCCAGAGCCCAGTTGCCAGTCCTCAGCATACTTGTCTGTCTTCTCCTCCGCTGGTGAACAGAGAGGGAACACACTGCAGATCATCCCAGACCTTCCAACCTCTGTTCAGTGGCGAGTTTGGAGAAGCCTTCCACGCCAAGCTCAGAATCCATGACTCACATCTGCCAATAAGTCGTGGGGACTCCATGGAGGAGAACAGAGAAGATGAAGAATGTGAATCACATCCTGATTTTGACATGTCCCCTTCCTCCAGTGATGGATCCCCCTTACAGGACTTAGAAGGCCAAGGGCCAGACAGAGACCAACAATGCCTGAGACACTGTTGCTCTCTCTCTGCCAGTCCTGAAACTACGAGGCGTGTCCACGGGTTCAGGTACTCCTCCATTCCGGCACTTAATGGTCACCTGAAGAGACACAGCTTGGTGGGGATTCGAGGCCTAAGGGCCAAGAGAGCCAACAGCCTTTTCAGCTTCTGGCAGCAGAGAGGTAGGAAACAAGTAAAAGAAGCACAGAATACCTGGACTAGCATGCAGATTTTGGCGCATTGTTCATTATTGTTTATTAAACTACTCAGTGGCAGTGATCACCCTTAAACCAAGCCTTTGCATGGGGCCCCCTGCTGGCCACAAAGAGTCTCTACCTGCCCCTGGAACATCAGACTATATAACACCGGAAAAGATGCTTCAGTTTAAAAATTAGGTTTTTCATGTGCGTTGTCTTCTTTATATCCACATTTAACATATGTGAAGGATTATACAGAGGACATAGTGCAAGAAAAGGACCCATCTTTGTTGTCTTGGAATGAGGTCCGCTGGAAAATTTTAAATCAGTTGTTCACTTGTAGGATTATCAAGATCATCTGAAATATATCTTTTGAAGAGACAGAGGAGCAAAATGAGAACACAAAACCGAAAGCCTGTAAAGATTCTGGAGGGCAGCAGCAATACACCTGTAAGGTTTGGTTATTCGTATTAGTAGTATTTTATGCAGTTTACACAACTTCGCTGTCAGTACTATACTACATTATATACTGTACTGTGGTACAATTTTCCTATTCTTGTACTATTCCACATCATTGCCAGCTAATATAATTCACTGAATCTTGGTCAAAACAGTCCCATTTGTGAAATAGTGTCACCATATTACCATATAATACATACTGCCGCTGTTACTTGAATATGGTCAGAAAGTAATTTAGTGTATATATTGCTTTTATAATAGGCGATGTATCTTGTTTTCTGGTTTAACGTGTAACCTGCATTGATCATATGAAAGGAAGTCATAGAGATGTAACAGAACTGTGGCCTTTCCATATCAGTTGCTGGGGAAATTATCTAAGTCAGTGTTTCTGAACCTGGTCCTTGGGGACCCCTGGAAAATCCCAGCAAAAATGCGGGACTGTCTGGCAGGGTACTGGGAGGGAGCAAAAACATGAACCACCTGGGGGTCCCCGATGACTGGGTCGGGAAGCACTGATCTGAATCATGTTCCTTCCTTCAGGTGAGACTGAGTGACAGCTGCATTCCTCATTCCTACATGATTTTGGACTCGTGTCGCCGTAGGAGACGCAGAGAAAAGAATTCTCTTTACAAGAACCGGTCTGCTTCTGCTAGCCTGACATGCATAAGTATGCTTTACACATACAGACAAATGGACTATTATACTTTCACTTTGTAGAGCCATGTATTTTGGTGAGATCTATATTTACAAAGTGAATATGTAGACTGACATATTTCACACAACATTATTTCAGATTTTGAGCCCATGGATTTGCCTCAGAAATGTTCATTTTCATGCCAGGTAAATGAACACTTACAGCGGACTCCTTTGTCATGCAGCTACAGGTGTATAATGTGTGCACTTAGCATATCAAACATCTATGTACTGAGAAATAACAGCAACTGTTTTATACAGCATTTTTCTCTTGTTTCCAATGAAGGTGTCTTTGTGTGCCACTCCATATGCACAGAACAGCCTGGCAAAGTCAGTCAGCCGCACATCTTTGTAAGTTTCTATAGATCAATAATCACTTAATCACCAACTCATATTCATTAAGAACCAGGGTTTGTGTCCAACCACATTTATCTGTAGAGCAGCAGTCTCCAACTTTATTTATAGTGCAGGCTCCTTTTACAAAGTAGTTTTGAACCCCTGTCCTTGTGAACTTACAGTGCTATCCACCATAGCACACTGGTTTTGAATCCAAATTTTTAATTTTGTTATTCAAATCATGTAATCTAGAGCAGTATTTCTCAGCCTGTTCCTTGGAGACCCCCGGGCAGCAAAAATGTGGACTGTTCGGGGTCAGAAAGGTACCTGGATACACAGAATTTTTGCTAGTCTGCAATCCAAACCCTTATTGTACAATCAAGATGTTGCATTAGACTAATGTTTGTTTTTACAGGGTTCAGAATGGTCCTCGGCCTGATGGTAAGCTTTCTTACTGATAAGTCAACTATTTCACTAAAAGAAATTTTTTTTAAAAATACAGCCTGGGAGAGGAAAAGTTAATAGAGCAAAATAAAATTCAACAGCGTTAGATGAAAAAAAAATGTTTTCTCTCAGGGAGCAATCTTCAAATATGATACATAACATTAAACAATAAGTAAATATACAGTATAATCAACTAAACCTTTTTGTAACAGTATAAAATATATCTGTGCAGTTTTTGTAGGATTATTGGTACATTTACCTGAAATAACCTCTGAGGTTCCTATATTTTATGACAGAATAAAAAGCATATATTTTATATGATGTATATTATGATCCAAGTTAAACTGAGATGTTTGTCTTCATCATAGTTTTGTCAGTTATATATAAATAGCCCTACGTGCCCATGTGTATTTTCATTAAAATGGGTGACTTGGTTTAGTTTAGAAGTGAAATGATTGTTGTGTGTTTTTATTTGGATCGTTTGCGCAGGGATAATTCCAGTACTGTTCTGTGTTTCAGTGAAGAACCATTCCTTTCATACTGCTGAAGATCTAGACCCTCATTATTCAGGTAGGGAATTTCGCAGTCAGATGCAATCATTGAAGACTAGAACAAAATGGGCCACTTGGTCATTATCTGTTTTATTCTGTCTTTTTTACCTTATTTTAGCATTTTTTCACTAAATTAAGGCACACTGTTGTCCTGCTTATGACGTCTGTTTATGTACTTCAGCGGTGGAGAGGAATAACTTAATGAGACTTGCTTACACGATACCGTTCACGCCTGTCTCTCTTCTTGGTGAGTGCCTAGCTAATTCGTCTCCTGCATATAACGGTGTGTCTCCTGTGCTCCTCTCCTATACCCAGGCTATGATTTCCCCCATTGCACTTCATGACCTCTGACCTCCTCTCATTCTTCTGTTATGTATTTTTTGGTTTGCACATTGAACTTGTTTTTCCATCATGACCTTCCTTCTTACCAGTCTGATTCTATGTTAAGCTTAATTTCTTTTGGGAACACAATGACAATATTTCAAGACCAGTATTTTATAGAAACATTTACTTACTACAGATAAAGTCTGTTATACTTATGGTATGCTGTGTCCTATACATTTCTATGGAGAAAGGTGTTCCTCTAATATAATTTTGAATACAAATGACACTTTTACAGTAATAAGTTATTTATAAGGGCTAGTCTTGTTGTTCATGTATTTCTTTATGAGATTCTATGGTCCAATGCTACAGAACTTCTTCTGTTATATTTTGTTCTGTCTTGGTGTTGAGCAGGTGGGGAAGAAGTGAGTGTTTACAGCCTGGAGGAGGCCGCAGAGGATGAAGAGGGCATGGATGTCTTCTCATGGTCCCAGCGTGCCTTCTCAGCCCTGCTGCAGCCTTTGTCCTGTGAAGGATTGCATGGAGGGTTGCGCAGAGCTATGCGTGTGGTCTGCACCTGGGCTGAGGGGGACATACTGAACCCTGGCAACATCTATATCGTCAAAACCTTCCGCCCAGAAGTGCTGAAGACCTGGCAGAGTGTCTTCCAGAGCAACACCCTTCTTCAGCTCTCTCTCAGGGTATCAGTCCATACTCATTATTTTAATTTAAACTCAAAACTAAGCTGATGGAGCAGGATTGCTGTGGTATGTGGTCACACTTTACTTATACAAGTAAACAACAACAAACAACACTTTACTTTATACAAGTAACTTAGTATCCCAGTTACTACTCAAGTACAAATCATGAGCAAATATACTGCAAGAAATATATGAATCATTATGATGAATGGACATGGGATCGTTATGAAATTAACACTTAATTTTCTGATTAATTACCATACCATAAATGTTTAATATATATTATTCATATTATATTTAGTAATCAGTAATATTTTTCAAAATCAAAAATGTTAATTATAGGCCTGTTCATTTCGATGAAAAAGCCTATACTACTCTTCACCTGCTTAAGGATACTTTCCAAATTTGGCTCATTGAAAGGAACGGAGCCAGCTTCGCTGCCGAAGAAAAAAAAACGTTATTTATTTATTATTCTAACATAAATTTTGGCGCTTAATGCGGCTCATACCGAAGCGTGCACCCGAGCAATCTATATGTCAAAAGTTACTCTTCAAAAGTGTGAGGTGTGCTATTACTTTTGTTGGCATTTTGCAACACCATGGTGATGCTATCCACGATCAAACACGCTAAAAATCCCATAGGAATGACTTGACCACTAATGTTAGCATTATCATAACCCTAACTTTTTCCCATTCCAACGCATTTCAGTCAAAGTTTTCCTACTCGGCCATCGTTCATGGCAGAGCTACAGAACTCAATAATCAACCTCAGGCCTCATCACCTCATACCTCAGGACCACCAACTCGATCTGCTCTCGTCTTTTCTTACTTTTATCATCCCTCGTTCTTTCCCATTGACTTCAATGCATTTCAGTCAAAGTTTTCCTTCTTGGCCAGTGTTCATGCCACAGCTACAAGACTCGATAATCAACCTCAGGCCTCATCACCCAACACCTCATGACGGCCATCTTGACCCGCACTGGTCATTTTTGTCAAAGTTTTTCTACTCAGCCAGTGTTCATGCCAGAGCTACAAGACTCACTATAATTACCTACTAACCAGGTAGCACCATTTTAGTGACACCTAGCAACCGCATAGCAATGCCTACCAATTTTTTTCTAGTTAACCTTGCAACCCTTTTTTCCTCATATTGAATAAGTTTGATTGACACACATACCCCACTCTGACGCTGCTGCATAATCCAAGTCTTAAGTATCTGCTTAAGTTGGTTTTCCACTTAACACCCTCTTCTTTTTTGGCATCTTGCATAATTGTTCTTCTTGTTTCCGGCATTGTCTAATTGTACACTCAGTGGGAGGAGGTCTCTGAGGCTTTATTTCCACGTTCTTTCACGTAATTAATGACTTTCCACTTGAATTCTGCAGAATATGACAATCATTTTTTATTTTCAGACATAATTTTAGCATTGCAAGAAAATGTCTTCTATGCTGCCCTTCAAAAAAGTATATTATAGTAATACCAGTTTCACCGTTTGGGTCCTCCTTCCCAGTGTCTGCATACCTTTGCTGATATCAAACACCATTGTGACTTTCTCATGCTTTATGAGCCTCGCAACCTTGGGGATTGCAAAAAGATCATGAAAATTAACTTCAGAAATAGGTGCACTGTCATGTTTGGCAAGGATATGACTGTAATATAACCACAGAAGCAACAGCTTTGAAAGTCACTGTTGAGTAGAGCTGCAAGCAGTCTCTGCAAAAATTCCTGACTTTTGATTACTGTCTCACAGGAAGTCCAGCAACAGCGCGCTGCGCAGAAACTCATGCACATATTCAACAAAATAAAGCCTCGCGCTATCCCATATTCTCTGAGGTAGGGTGCTTGAAATACAAATCAGCCAGCCAAGTGTTATCAGCAAACTCTTTAAAAAAATGTTTTTTTTAATAATGAGAATTTATTATCACAAAAAAATTAGCTGAAACTGTCTGATTTTTTGCTGTAATGCAAGTTTGGGAATTAAAAAAAGAAATAACGTCTAACTGGCATAATACTTGTAATATCCTCTCAGTCCAATTTGTGCTAGTGACAAATTTATTTAAGAATACGAATCAGTTCATGTTTTTCTGCAGTTCTTTTACTGGTACTAATGACCTCGGTGCTTCACTTGGCCGTCAGGTTTCTTGATGTGTCGCTTTTGCACTGGCGTTTGGAAGACAAGTGGTTCACCATTGAGAGGTACATGGCAGGGGATTTTCAAAAGTACAGCAACAACACTGGTGAAGAGATATCCCCCAGCACCTGTCTGGAAGAGAGCATTTTGGCTTTCTCACACTGGACTTACCAGTTCTCCCGAGGAGAGCTTCTTGTTCTCGATCTGCAAGGTCTGTTTCTTTCACTGACAATTCGAGAACTGTAATGGAGTCTGTTGAGCGCTGCTGTTGATTTGTACAAAATTTCCAACTTTTGAAAGGAGTTGGGGTGGAACTGACAGATCCATCTGTCATCCGGTCGGATGATAAAAGGTAAGACCAGTAATGTGCCAGTGACTGACCTTAGCAGGAAATTTGAGAGTGCTGAGTTATAGGTGTGTTATGACATGTTTATAAACTCCTAAAATTTTTTTGGATGTCATAATCTCTGATGAGGTCCAGCAAAATTTAGCCCGGGCTGTCACCTGAGCGCATCGTCTGTTTTGCACTTCAGTAGTGCACCTGGTGACATGGCGTTTGGACCTGCCAACCTTGGAAATGATGCTATTACAAGCTTCATCCAGAACCATGCATGCAACTCCTGTTGCAGAAAGCTTCAACTCTCAGGTGAGAACAGCCTGTCAAGGACACAGAGGTCTGTGTCAATAAGCACAATCTCTCAGATCTCCGAGCCAGAAGGACCTGAGTGCATACGACAGCTTTGCTTGACAGTCGTGCGCTTCTTTCCTTGAAATTAAATGCTGCACTTCAAATGAATGAAAAGCAACTAATTACACCTGGAATATTTGGAAGAAATGTTTATGGAATATAAAATTATTTAATTTCTATGACAACACAAAGGCAGATGTGGGGGTTGGACCTTCTTTTGTGCTGTGCCCAAATTTACTTTGATTATATATTAATTACTATCTCATGGTAAACACAAGATGGTGTTTAGATCTAGTGGGAATGTCTCTTCAGAAGTTGAAGAAATAACAAACAAATGAAAACCCTCATCCTTACATGTTTTGATATTTCAAAGGTGCTTTCTTTTCAGATCTTCTTCAAGAATACCGTTAGATTAAAACTATTATTTATGAAACATATTTGGCTTTTATTTTAAGTTCATTAAAATGCCTAATTTGTAATAATATATTCATTCCTGTTGCCTGCGTGCCTTTTATTCAATTATGTGTATTTCTTGTCAGATTTGAAGACGAGTAACACCATCGGAGGGGAGATAAATTTTGCTTTTGAAGAGGAAATTGACATGATTGTGACTCGACTCTGACTAGGCTTTGATGAAAATGAACACAATTTTCATAATTAACTATGAAAAAATGTATTTGTATTTTTTTTCTTTCAAAACAACTCAGATAACCTGAGCAATAGGTTCCCTGAACAGACTAGGATCATTTTGTGCTGTACAAAAGTCAAAAAAACATTCACAGCAGTGCTTTGATCTGCTGGTGTCTGTTGCCCTCTATTTATTTTGGTACTTCACGTTCTGCTGAAGACAAAATGTTAGTTTCTTTGTTTTATTGATTAATTGACTTAATGTTCCACTGACAACAGCACCATCACTATAAGGGTGAGTAACATATTATATATTGGTGTTGTGTTATTGTGTTTTTTATGTTCAACGTGAAACCCACTTTAACCTATACTACAAAATATTATTTGTACAGTCCACTAATAGCATGATAATTTTCCATTCATTCATCCATCTATGTTCTATCCCCTTATCTTGGCCAGGACCATTGGGAATAATAATTTTTAAAATATATAAATAGTAATTTTAAAAATCCAAGGCAACTCTTTCTGTAGATATATACATTTACACAGATAAAGATGCCTGGGTATGTCATGGATTTTATACACTTTATTTCTTAGCATCAAAGAAAGAAAAACAAACATTGATTGTCATATACAGCAAACATTCAGAATATTCTGTACATTATAAAATGAATTCTAACAGCATTGAACTACATTTTAAGAACTTTATTTTACATTCTAATGTAAAACAGTAGCTGCTTTACATAATTTTGTATTTACAATTACAAACAATAAATTCTTACCTTTCACTTTCCTTTTTTAATTGAATCACTTGCTGGGACCTTAACACAGAAAAAAAGTATTTGCTACCAAAATATTTTTGTACATTATAAATGAAAATTACAATTTTCTCAGGAGAAATAAGCATGAAGGCAAATTTATTGAAATGACTTGGGAGTTACAAAAAAAAAAAACAAGTCCCATTTAATTGAAGACTTTATTCCCAATCTCTGAGGGTTTTTTTTGAATCAGTATAAATTACGCATTTTATGTACTTATATCAATAAGACGTAGGTCACATATACACAAAATTCCACTTTCTTAATTCTTGTTTTATGTTTCTTGTTTTGTTTTGTCTTGAAAGCTGTTTTATGTTTTATTTGCATGGTTCTGCTGGAAGATGTAGTACAGAAGTGGAGTGCGGATTTAGCACTGACTTGTTTTTAATTGTCAATTTGCCTCTATAAAAGGATCAAACTCTGCACATGGCAGCCAGCTTGTCCCTTTAATGCACCCCAGTGGTGCCCTTTGCAGTGAACAATATGGTACAGAGTCAAGCCATCCTATAATAGGAGTGCCACCGTGAACACGTGGACTTTATAAACGACCTCTCTTAGTAAGGGTTTTGCTCTGCCTAGAGCTTGTATTTGTAAAAAAATACAGCTGCCCGTTGGGCATGTCTCTGAAAAGACTCATCTGTGTTGTGCGTGACTTCCAACTGTACACGACAAACCTTTGCATAAAGGATGCAAAATTGCTCAGTGAACATTCAGTTCATTCTCTTTGGAAAGTCAGAAAAGTGAGAGTAAAACTGTTGGTCTGTACTAAAAGGAGAACTGCTTGAAAAGATGCATTACAATCAGTTATGGTAGAAAAACAAAAATGAAATATCTGTATTATAAAATGAGGAAATGCATCAATAAAATTTCCTTTATTTTTTTTCCCCAGAAAGACGTCTACAAAAGCGTAAAATATATAGAATTTAACAAAATCGATTTAGATCTCCGCTTGATATTTACAACTTGAAGGAAGAAACACTATAGAGGCTGTAATCAATAAAGAACTTAGACAAACGCTGCACATCACAAACGCAGGCCTATTAAAGAGACCTAGAGTGTTTGCTGATACAGGGACTAGGTTCATAACATCTCCTTTACAGCTGGGTCAAAGTTCACAGGTCAGAAAATAAAACAAAACAAATGAATTACATTTGCTTATGAATTCCCCTTCTGATTGGTTGTCCAGGTGACTAACACGCAAACGCATCTATCCAGTGATGCCATTCAAACTTATTCAGCCTAGCTATGGCACTTAAATAGTTATTTTTTTCCTTTTATTACGACCTTATTCTGTTCTTAGAAACATGTACACTAAGTACCTTTAAAAAATTTTGGTTATAGTTGCTACATGTTCTGGGAGGCAGAAACATTCTATTCAATAAGTTAAGAAAATTGAAAGTTACTTCTATTCCAATTACACACATGCATTCTGCAAAAGTAGATTAGGAAGTACAACATCGATGCCCCTCCCCTACCTTCAATCCACCCATAAGTTCCAGTGGGAGAGGTCACTGTCCTTCCCAAAACAGAATACCAATTTCAGATTGAAAAGTCGCAATATTGTGAAAAGCTACTGCTCCCGTGGAGTGAATGAGAATCCTACAGAGGCACGTCTACCATAACGCATTCACCATAGCACATTTTAATTGCAACTCCAGGACATTCAAAGAGAAGGAATCTCCTAGCCCCTGACCCTAACCCCGATCCATTGCATCATACAGAAAAAAAAATCCAAAAGATCAAACATTTCATTGTTATGGGACGGCATGCAAAAAAAAAAAAAAACAGTACCAACAACAATAATAGTATAATAACAAACTTAGGACAGTCATTCAATGCTAAGATGACAATAGTAAATGCTTACAATTATTGCTACAGTACTTAACAGTGTTGAACTTCCACCCAGATCCCATTCTGTTCACAGTCTAGTCAGAAACAAACCGCACAGAAAAATGTCCTCATTGCAACAAAAATCTGAAGATTTTACCTGAAATCACTGCTTCTTGTGCATCAGATGGAGGGTCCTGGCTCATTTATTTCCGTCTCAATAATTTAACTTTTGAATGTGCACCAAGAGCCAATGCAATCTGAGACCTACATGAGAAACTTAAATTTGCAATGCATAAGAATTATTCAACATAAATTTCGATCGATCATCACAACTGCTTAAAGAAATATTTATGCAAATAAATCTATTTACAGAAAAGCATGGGTTATATCATTTGGAATGGTTATTGCCATTTGCTCTTGAGCACACATAATCAGTACTGCTGTTTCAGATAGTAAAATCAGCTTTTTTGTCATCGATATAAAAATACACGTGAAAGCCTTGTCTGGGTAATTTCTACTTTAAACACCATGGGTAAATAATTCCAAATGGTCACAATTTTGTGATCTCTTTCAAGGAGAAATACAGTTCCCTGAGAAAAAAAATCAACCACGCAATGGCTGCATCTAGAAGTGATTGTCTTTTGGAGGTGTTCTTCGAGAAGTGGGGTCTGGGGACGAGAGTGGGGGTGACTGGGCGTGCAATTGGAATGGACTGGACAGTAGGAATAATTAAGAAGAACTTTATCACTAGGTCAGAACTGAAAGGTAGTCCCAGACTGACTGGTTGTCATTCTACCACAGTATACATGAGGGGTTCTGCAAAAAGTATAATATAAATATACTTAAGGAGTATTTCATAAATATTTCATATTTTTTCATATTGCCAAATGTATTTAAATATGGCAAATGTAAATTTAATTAACATTTTAAATTCACAATATGTGTCAAAATATTTTCTTTTTCACCCTTAACCTGCGCTGGTCAGATTGATTAATAAGCCATTCGACTCACTGAAAATTCAAATTGCATTTTTACTGTCTAAGCACTATTATATGGATAATATTATATTTCAGCAATATAACATTATATATATATATATATATATATATACTGCATAAACTAGGTCATCCCCTGCATCATAACAGACAATGCATCCAGTTTCCATGTACACTTCTCTAAATGTCTTTATAATGCTTCCATCTAGTGGCATAATGCTGTATTTTAACCTATTTGGAAATTAATAATTTTGCTTTTCCTCTTATAATTTAGGTAAAAATATTGCATTTCTTAGCAAAAGCCAATTGTAAAGTACTATTCCAAATGTCAGATTTAGATCTTACGCTAAAACTGCCTTGAAAACAGAAAAAGTTAGTAACCAACATGTACCCTGAGAAGTCAAAAATAAATACATTTGGACGTATACTAACCAAAGGCAGTTATTCGAGTGGCCATACAATATGTTTTAATTACATAATGCAAACACTATAGACAAACATGAAAATAATTTCATATAAATACTACAAAAAAAATTAAATAAAACACGCTGATTGTCTAGCACAGTTAACTATAAAGTTCAAATAAAGTATTGCAACTGTAAACTGTAAAAGTTCCAGTGGAATGATTTCATTTACCCTGTGTTTGAGAAAGAAAAAAAAAATACGGCTAAGTGCTGTGCTGTGTGAGGATCCTGGGCTTCCTTCTGCGAGACGCTGTAAACCAAAGCTAGGGGGAACGACTCCGCATGGAAAGTTCCAGCAGACTGTGAACGAATGCTGTTATATGAACATCATCTGGACTAATGTTTTCCGGGGCACTTGCTTCGAGACATCCGTACTCCCACAATGTAGTGTAATGCAATATTTTATGACTTGATATGACATAATCATTTGAATTATCAGCTAACATAAATAAAATTTCTTATATTTCTTATATAATTGTTAATTTCACTTGTTAAGTCATTTTCACTGTTAGAAAAATGTGGCAACAACTACCACACTTTTTTGCTACCCTTAAGGTCACAACCAGTAAGGTTTCAACAAAAGTTGGTAAAATGTTATTTGTGTATTTTTACTTGTTGTTTGTTCTTACTATATTTAGTTTCCTTCTTATAAACCTTTACAGAAGTTGGGGGGATTGTTATTATTATTATTATTATTATTCATTGTATTATTATTTCTTACCAGACAGACAAAATTTTCCTCTGGAAATCATTAGAATCTCACACTATTGTCGCATCCATCCATCCATCCATCCATCCATCCATTCATATTGCATGCATTTAAATGGACCCATTGATTGACGGCATGCAGCATAACATTAACTCTCTTTGTGGATGAGTTTCTAAGCATACATTTGCTTAAGAATGTTAGCGGAATTTAAAAATGCCCACATGCCTGTTTATAAGGTCACTGAACAGATGGCAGCCCTGTGGGTAAACTTTGCAGGTGTGGCACAAGGGAAACTATCAGATACATCACATGATCCTACATCACCTGGTCACCCCCCAGACTTCCAGTACAATCGGGTGATTTAAAAAGGTACCTTTAAAGTGAGAACTCTTGGCAAACCCAGGTTTAATGAAGAAAATAGCATGTCTTGTTTGTAGAAATGCATATGAGAACGAGAAATGAAAAATGAATGAAAAACAAGCATTCTTTTCAAGTATTTCATTGCCATTATGCTACAAACCCCTACCTGGCCTCAGTCTGGAAAGATACATATCCCATAATAGTACCATAATAACATGGTGCATCCAATTTACCGTTAAAGTAGATGAATATCTTTCCGTTAAGCAAATAAATAGAAAACTGGATCTTAACTATGTTTGTCATTTTTGTGATAATGATGGTTTGCTATAACGTACACAAGCAATTGCAACATAAGCTGGCATTATCGTCATCCATAAAAGAGAATTGCTCCTCTATTTTAATTTGGAGCAAAAAAAAAAGAAAAAAAACTGTTTAAATGTTGGATTATACTGTTTGCATTATTTTATACACATACTTCATTTTGTTGTTCTGTGACCTGTTTCTGCTTAAATAGGCCCAGTAATAAGAATTACCCTGCTTCATGTTTGTCTCGTAAATTTTGAGTCATTAAAAAAAACAATTATTGCTGTTCTCCGATAGTCCTTTTCCCAATCGGCCTCTGACAGAACGTCTTTGCAGATCGAGTGTGCAAAATATTGACTGAATATTGAATTTAGAGGTCATAGTTCCATCGTTCACAAAAGGTTTCCACAATTTGTGTGATCAACTGTTGTCTCAACATAGCAGTGTAATAACTTTCAGTAAACGTTGAGTGTCATTTGGAGTGCAACATAAGTTTAGTTTTTTTTTCCTACATGTGGCTCTCAGCGATTGTTCAACAATAGTCCAACACACACTGACATTATTGCAGCTACATAAAGTGCCTGACAATAGAGCAAACTTTGTTCAGCCAGACCCTTTTCACAAAATATGTCTTCATGTGGAAAATTAATTTTAAGAAAAAAATTACAGTTCTATAATAATTATAATACCCCTGTTGTAAAGTGATCAAATCTACAGAATCCAGACAAGGCTTTTAAAAATGTACCGCGCCTACTTATATGTTCCCATTAAACAACATTTTTTAAAGTCAACTTTACAAATTCTGTACAAGAAAAACTAAAAAACACAGACAAGTCTTAGCCTTTTAGGCTAATATTATTTTAAATTATTACTAAAGTATAAACAGAATGAGAATTAATACTGAAAATTCACACTACACTGGAGTATATCTACAGTATCTTTCTGAATCAAATTTGAAAACAAAAATATCAACACCTCCCCTTGAGCCAGTAATATCACATCATAAAAAAAACGAAGAGAAAAACAAACTTACCCGATTAAAATACAACTTAAATTGTTCTAAAATCTGTACATTTCTGGTCAGTTTTTGAAAGCTCCTCATAGCAGGTGCGTATTTACATTCTTAAACTGTATCGGTGAATGAAACTGGAAGTGCCGGACATTCCCATGATACCAGTTGAGACGTTTCGCTTGTTGCTGTGTTTTGTGGCTTTCCCGTGAGCACTGGCTAATTCTCGCAGATGGTCGGGCCTACTCATGGCTCCACCTCCACGCTCGTGCTAAGCTAACCCCGTGACAGTCACTTGGTCCCACACGAAGAGTCTGGATTGAATAATTCTTTGTAGAGAGGCGGGAAGAGCATGTTCACCGTCTCAGGGTGTGACTGCTGGAACGCCTGGAGCTCCTCCGTGTGCAGGGTGCAGAGTGCCGACAGTGTGGGGATCCTGGCGATCAGCTGAGAGGACGAAGGGCGCACAAGCAGAGTGAAACCATTAGCAAAGAAGGACCTCGGAAAACAGGCAGGTGCGAGAATCACAAGGGCTATTCAGACAGGGCAGTGAAAAAAAGACATTGTATCTAGTGGGAATACTAATGTTTCTTAAAAGTAAATCAATTCCTGATTTTTTATATAAACAAAGCTCACTATCCTTGAGGAAAAAAAGGACAGGGTTCAGTACGAGTTTGCGAGAACAATGTTAGACATCCTTGTTAACTGATGGGACAATCACACTGCAAGTTCTAGAGATCCCCAGAGGATTGCTGCTGTGGGGATGCTACAAGAAATTTGAGCTCTTTTGGTGGTGGGACGTTACAGAATTACATTAGGGTCTGTGAAGTCTGCCAGTTGCCAGCGAGTGAAAAAAGGACTGAAAACCTAAAAGCACCATGAAGAACACTGCCTCCTGTGGCCGCAGATCCTGTGTGGGGACCTCTGCTATCACCCGTTACTTATGTTACTACTCAAAGCCTGTCACGTTATTCGCAAACAAGGTACAACTATAGTCTGGGGAGCACGGCCGTCCGCTAAGACAACAAAGACGAGGCCGCCGGCAAGAGAGGCCTACTTTTGCCAGGGCGTCCTCGTCCAGGTGGTTCTTCTGCATGACGTGTTGCAGGGCAAAGTAGATCTTCTCCTGGAGCTTCTGCACCTTTCGCGGCTCAATGAGCCAGGGCCGATCTGGAACAACAAGACGGAGAATTACCATAGCTCCTTCATGGCCATTTAGATTGCTTTTGAGTTTCACATGTACAGTGAATAATATATAGGTGGTATAGATACATTCCATCCCTCCATTCATACATCAATACATCCAGTACAAGTGCTTATCCAATGCAGGAAGCAGGGCACCTATGGCAGGAGACACCTGGGAGGGGATGCATGGACTAATCTAGATGGGGCAATTTCTGTCTTTCTGAACTTTCTTTCAGGGTACATGTGCATGCTTGGAGTCAGACTGCGTCACCTGCAGGAGTCGAACCCATGTGAACTAAGATTCATGCAAGTTTTTAAATGCATAAGGCTTAAAAGTTGCAAACAGTTACAATCCGTCTGACCGTGATTGGATTGGTCACCTTGTGAATGTCAAAATTTGGGTCAGCCAGGTTGATTATAGAGTGTGGGGCATCTTCCCGGGAAAGAGGGTAGTATGTGGACTGGCTCATTTGCAGGTTATCTTTTAGTTTGAGGTGCTTCTTTTGTTAATTATTATTCTTTCTAATCCTGAAGTGACCTTGTCCCTTTCCAGCTGGGGTCTTTTTTCCTATCCCTGCTTTTTAGCATCTCTGGCCAGCCCTCGACCCCACAACATGCTGCATTAGGAAGTGGAGGAGTTACTCAGGGGTGGCGACGTGACCAAGCTACAGCCTCACCTGTGGAGATGAGGACCGCGGCCGAGAACAGCGCTATCTCCTCCTCCGTCAGCTGTAGGGAGCACAGGCT